>SJXQ01004858.1:0-131223 GCA_006408695.1 Aepyceros melampus | reverse complement strand
AGACTCTTGAGAGTCCCTTGGACTGCAAGGAGATCCAACCAGTCCATTCTGAAGGAGATCAACCCTGGGATTTCTTTGGAAGGAATGATGCTAAAGCTGAAACTCCAGTACTTTGGCCACCTCATGCAAAGAGTTGACTCACTGGAAAAGACTCTGATGCTAAGCGGGATTGGGGGCAGGAGGAGAATGGGACGACAGAGGATGAGATGGCTGGATGGCATCATGGACTCGATGGACATGAGTCTGAGTGAGATCCGGGAGTTGGTGATGGACAGGGAGGCCTGGCGTGCTGCGATTCATGGGGTCGCAAAGAGCCGGACACGACTAAGCGACTGAACTGAACTGAACCATTTCACATGCTGTCCTAAAGTAGATCTTTTTGTTTCAAAAACAATTCTAAAACAATTAGAAGAGTATTTAACATAGCATTTTTTTCTGGTCACCAAGCTAACTTACTGAATAATTAAAATACACAGCTAAAAATCACTTGCAAACATTTTTCTCCCTCATACTTAGCAAGAAATCCGAACAACAACAACAAAAATCCAAGATTAATGTTGGGTGTACCAGGAGGATCAAAAGGAGACCCTAGAGGTGGACAAGTATTCCCTACCTGTCGATAGTTAGATGTGAAGGCTCCAAGGTAAGCCACGACCCCTGAAGAAACGAGGATGTCCCCCGTCAGGTTGATGTACAGCTGCCCCAGCTCCAGAGCTGTCTGGCTCCATCGTGTTTTCTCACCCCCAAGCCCTCCGATCAATTGTTCAGCTCGTTCTAGCTTTTTGCTGCACAGGTCAACCTCAAAAATAGAAGTGAACTTTTATCAACACCTAGGAGTAGAGTCAAGTTAAAAATTCTTCCAGATTTTAACCTCAGGAATAAATTTTTAAATTACAAAGTTACACCTGGAGTTTTCCTTTTTTCTCTCTCTGTGGAAGAAAAATGTGCAGTAGTTCACTATGAAGAGGACAGTCCATGATCTTTTAGACTTTTTTCATAGTAAAGAGAGTATTTTAATCTAATTGTGAAACTCATAACAGGTATTTATCATATAACACAAACAACTGCTCTATTTAAGGAAATGAGCTACAATTATGAGAGACTGAAAGTTTTACCCTCCATTTTAATAATCAAAGTGCATTTTATTTTAAATATTCTATGAACGTTTCCCCCTCATTTAACTTACGGTTGATTTAATGATAATTTTAAAGGTTAAATGTTTAAAGGTTTTAATAATTTATGCTTACTTACAAAGCACAATTTCCAAGCTGCTAAATTGTGTCAGCCTGCTCAGACACTTGCAATTAACCTTAAATTAGGACATCAGTCAATAGCTGAGAGCCTACTTTGTGCATAAGACTGTCAACCAAGTTTGATTATACATAATTAAGCAATGTTATTTTCAAAAAAGAGGAAGTATAATTACAAATGTGGAAAACATGGGCAAAAGCCATTTTAAACCATGCAATAGCAATGTTCCAGTGGAATATCTGAATTATTTTGATTAATTTTAAATGACTTATCATTATTTTTAGAGGATGACAAGATTAAGTAAAGGTTACCTTAAAGTTCAAAATGAAATAATTTACATGAAAAGAAGTAAATTATTGATAAAAACAGAGACATTTAGATTATTTTAGAATGAGAACTTGGCTTGTACTTTTTCCTATGCTATTAATATCTATATTAATAATAATAAATGCCTTTAAATATATAATATACCATAAGAGTTTATATAAAGATGGGTTTAAAAAAGCAGAAGGTATGCAATTAGTAAGATTTTTGATACTTCTTTAAAAACCCTTTCTGTTAATTTCCCCTCTTTTTACTACCTTTTGAATCCTGGTTTCTTTCTTCACACATTCTTCTCTCAACTAAAATGTTAAATTAGGTCTTGGACCATAATAAAGTTGTCATCAGAAACTACTATGTAAAAAATTTTAACCAAAATTTCTCTTCTAAAAGCAAGCTTTTAGTACACACAATCATTTTACATTACCATAATTTTCTAATGTTTTATTATGAAAAACAAATAATTTCAAACTACAGCACAGTTGAAAAATGTTTACAGTGAGCAACCACATATCTATCTAGTAGTTATATTATTTAAATAAAAATTGATCACTTGAAGACCATGCCAAATAATGGGACACATTTTTAAGATTAGCACAATATCACAGATTGTACGAATATAGAATTTGTGCACATATTGTACAGAAAGAAGCAGCCTAGTAGGATGGGAAAGAGAAAACTATTAGAGTCAGATTGCCTGGACTTGGATCTAAACTTAGAAACTGGTTTGACCATGAGCAAATTGCTTAACTTTGCTGTGCTTTAGTTTCTAGAAAATAATCTAAAAAGATTACTTCCCTCAGAAAGCTTTTGTGAGAATCAGTGACATAATATACATTGCTCTCAGAACAACAGTGCCTTGCACATGATAAGCACTCAATAAATATTGACTGTATATCAAAATACTTGGGACTTTTCTGGGGAACATAATCAGATCCTAGCAATTACTTTTTACAAAAGGTATCACTAAATTGGAGTAATGATTGTAGTCTTAAAAACATTTCCAGTGGACACAGTATGGTTCTGGGTATTGAGTTCTAATCTCAGCTCTGCCATTAAATTTTATATAACTGTTACTTAACAGTTTGGTTTTCCATTTTCTCACTCATAATGAAGAATGATTTAAATAATTTAGCTCAATATTCTAGTAATCTATAGTAGAGATGGTTGGCAATTTTTTTCTTTTTGTGGGATAAAGAGCCAGAAGATAAATATTATAGGCTTCATGGACCAAGAGGCAAAACTGAGGATATTATATAGAAACTTATATAATCATTTAATATGTAATCATTTAAAAATGTCAAAGTCATTATTAGCTTGTGGGCCATACAAAGGTGGGTTTATCCTGTGGTCCACTGTTTGCCAACTCCTGACAAGTTTTCCAGGAAGAAAACAGTATTGCTGTTTTTGAGGCTGCGTGATCATTCTTATTTAGAGTAACTGAAGATTTGCCTGTGTCTGTCTGTATTATACTATACCTGGTTTTCTAAGTCACTTTCTTTTGTTTATTTAGTTCAAGTGTGTTCTGAAGCCCGGCCAGCTTGTCCTGAACTTCCCGAAGTGCAGCCTGCTTCTTTCTGAGACCATCCATAGCGATTTTAAGCTCCCCTTCAGCTGCAGCCAGTTTTATCTTTTTGGGAGCTACGATTTTTGCCACTCTGCCACAAGTAAAATTGGAAAATTAAATACGTGTTTAATATTCTAGTGTGCTTTTCATCACTGAATTTACTTTTTAATTTTTTTAAATTATGAAAGAATGATAACACATTTACAGACGACTTGGGAAATACAGAACAAGATTATGTATAGCTCTACTATATATTACAATTATTTTAAGTAAATAAATTAAGATTTTTAGGTGGAGTTTCAATATCGAACTCCTCAACTTACTAGAATATACAGAAAGGTAAAAGGATATAGTAGACCTGAAAAGCACTGTGAACCAATTCAACATAGTTAAGATTTACACAATTTTCATACAATAGGAGAATACATGAATTACTTTTCTAAAATCTTTATTATAACTCAAAACACATCTTCACATAAAACCTATACTGATTTCTATATCTTATATTTAACAAAGTTAATACCAGCAATAAAATATGATTCTCAAAATAGATATCAATATATATAATATTTTCAAATAAGTGATTGCATATGTGTTAGTCGCTCAGTCACATCTGAGTCTTTGCGATCCCATGGACTATAGCCTGCCATGCTCTTCTGTCCCATTGACTTCTCCAGGCAGGGTATCTTCCCGACCCAGAGATCGAACTCAGGTGTCCTGCACTGCAGGCAGATTCTTTACTGTTTGAGTCACCAGGAAAGTCCCTAAATAAGTGATTTTTTTAAAACCATAGATAAATATTAAATTGTTGCCAGTGTCAATTTTGGTGAGTTGAGGAAAGGAGAATAAGCACATACATGTAAAATATTACAGTGTTTATGGAAACTAGTCTAACTCATTAAGGCTTAGTAACAATGAAGAAAGGAAGGGTATTTTATTTATGTCATTTGGTGGCTCAGAGGTTAAAACGTCTGCCTCCAATGCGGGAGACCAGGGTTCGATCCCTGGGTAGGGAAGATCCCCTGGAGAAGGAAATGGCAATCCACTCCAGTATTCTTGCCTGGAGAATCCCATGGACAGAGAAGCCTAGTACATTACAGTCCACGGGGTCGCAAAGAGTCGGACACGACTGAGCGACTTCACCTTCACCTTCACCTTCATTCTTCCATGTTAATTTTTATTATTTTGTGGATTAATATTATTTTATTTTCATCTCAAAATAGTTAAAATGATATTGTATCCACCCACTTCTTCATTTCCTAACTCTTTTGTTTTTTCTCTTCTAGGCTTATTATATACATATAACAATGATGCTCCTGTCTTTATATTTTACTTTTTTTCAAATTTCAGAATATACCCTTACCTAAAACCAGATATTTTATAAATATGTATGTCAGTAATAAAAGGGACTATGTAGGGAAAATTGCAGATTTAAATTCTCTTCTAGAAAATGGAATCAGTGGTGTTACCATTCTAAATAAATGTATGTGTGCATGCGTGCTCAGTTGCTCATCTGTGTCTGACTCGTTGGGATCCTTTGGACTGTAGCCCACCAGGCTCCTCTGTCCATGGGATTTTTCAGGCAAGAATACTGGAGTGAATTGCCATTTCCTCTTCCAGGGGATTTTCCCAACCCAAGGATCTAACCTGTGTCTTCTGCATCTCCTGCATTGCAGGCAGATTCTTTACAGCTGAGCCGTCAGGGAAACCCAAATAAATGATAAAACATTAAATTAAAATTTATCATTAACAGAATACATCATTGTCTAAAACATATATAGCATGTAATATAGATATACACATCTCATATACAAATAGAATTGTATGTGAGATTTAAAGATATCCTATAATAGTTGCTTTTCAAAGGAATAACCAACAATTTTTACTGCTTTGTATATGATATAAATGTTTCTCATATAATCATCCATAAAGGCTGTTTGTTTCATCAAAGACTGTATGTTAGGTGTGGTTTCTAAATGTGGTCCAAGACATGTCCCCTCCCTGCCAGGGACTCCAATGAGGCTCTCCCTGTCAACTAAACATCTGTGTGAGGCTGTATTTTCTTCATATACTTTAGTCAAAACAACAGCCCGCCACAGATTGAATGAAGAAGCAGATCTGAGAATCCAGCTGTCTTGAGATTTGCAAAAGTATAAAATGCCACCACTTTTCTTCCAAAATTTTTTGAAAATGTGGACTTTAAAAAAGAAGTATTTATGTAAAGTATTTGTTGCTGTTTAGAAATGAATCAGTAAACAATTTTTTAAAAATTCTCAGTTTTAATTTCTAATATATTGATTAAAAAGGTTGAGGGTCTATAGTAATTTTTTAGAGTGTAAAAGGTTGAGATTGTCAGATGTCATCACCACCGAATCAACAGACATGAGTTTGAGCAAACCCTGGGAGATAATGAAAGACAGGGAAGCCTGGTGCTCCTCAGTCCATGGAGTCAGAGTCGGACATGACTTAGCCACTGAACAAAAACAACAAAACGTTTCTGAATCCAAAAAGTTTAAATATCATTGTGTTATACTATGTAGTTGGTATAGTCGTGCCTCAAGTAAACATGTCAGAGCTTGCATTAGACCTGACTTTCTGAGGAGCCTCTCACCTATGAACTATCATAGGTTTTATATTACCTGAAGAACCAACCTGAAAAAAAAAAGTCTGTTTTCTTTTTTGTCACTACTTACTTATCATATGAATCCATTGCTATGACCCATTTGCACAGACCTTCGGCTGCTGTGGAAGCATTTCTTATCTTTTCTGGAACAAAATCTGGATTTGGAATATAATTTTTTCTTATGATGTTCATGTAAGCTGGAGGAATATTGTCCTTGTCATATTCATGAAGTGATTGCAGAAATCGAATGTCACCAAGAAGTCTTTTGGCAGGACCCCAGAAATCTTCAATCTTTTTCCCTGTACCTGTTGGGTCAGGGATTTTGTCAGCTTTGATGCCTTTCAAGATGCATATAGCTTCCATAACAAGCTGACACCAGCAGGAGGACTCTTCATGGATTTTACCACTGTAATGTCCTTGAAATAACAACATGCAAGAATTGTTTACATATGACTTGTGTTTGGTTCCTATTTTCAAACTAGGCCATAAGATAGAAACTCGCTATTCACTGACAGTGACAGTGTCAGAAACTGGTGACAGTGATAGAATTGTATCATGAAGTGTTGAGAAGTTTATCTCAAAGGCAAAGTTAAAAATAAAAAAGAGTAATGGGAAAATGCCCTGAGATCACTTATGACATGAAATCCACTTCAAGAACACATGGAAGAGCTTTTTATTGACTGTCCCAAAGTAAGAGCTTTGCTGCTTCTTAAAAACTATAAAAGTTATAGATGAAAACAGAAAAATAGAGAAACTGTACATATGTCTTCTATAAAACCAATCATATATAGTTAACTCCTATAAATAGCTTTACATTTCTCTATATCTTTTTCATATATATATGCTATAAACCAGTGTATTTGCCCTATTTTAACGAATGGAATCATAGTATAACTAATATATATGCTGTTTTAAACTGTTCTATTTTAATAATATATAATAAATATACTCTCAGGCTAGTAGACATTTACATCACTTTTAATGCTGCATAGCTTTCTGATGTATAGATATGAACTGTAATTCTAACACTCCATGCCTTTTTCTTTTTTACTATTACAATTAAAGTCTTAATGTCTTTTTTTTAAAGCTTTTGACAAATATTGACAAACTGACCTGCAGAAAATATATAAGGGTGCCTGTTTTACTACATATACCCATAACAACACGGGTAAGCATTCAAAATAAAATCAAAATTTTATTTTGATTTGTATTTCTTTTGGGGCTTCCCTAGTAGCTCAGCTGGTAAAGAATCCGCCTGTAATTCAGGAGACCCTGGTTCAATTCCTGGGTTGGGAAGATCCAGTGGAGAAGGGACATACTACCTACTCCAGTATTCCTTAGGCTTCCCTGGTAGTTCAACTGATAAAGAAACCACCTGCAATGTGGGAGACCGGGTTCAGTCCTTGGGTTGGGAAGATCCCCTGGAGAAAAGAATGGCTACCCACTCCAGTATTCTGGCCTAGAGAATTCCATAAACTGTATAGACTTTAAATACAAGTGAGGTATGATATATTTTCATACCCTTATTAAATATTTGCATTTCCTCCTTTTTGAATTAGTCCTTCTTTATATCATTTACTATATTATGTTAGAACTATTTTTTCTCTTAGTGGTTTGTAAGAGCTTTACACACAGAGGTATATTAATATTTTGTTTGCCATGCAGTTGAAAGATTTTTTCCCTTAGTATTTCTAAACTTCTATCCATTGTGCTTATATGAAATAAAATGTGTTGATTTTTAGGTACTAAAATGCATTACTTTTTTAGGTACAAAAATGTACCATTACATTTTTAGGTACAAAAATTATCTTATTTATGAAAAATACAAGACAGTATCCAGAGCATATATATTACAAACAATATTGCTGAGTGTTTTCTTCTTTGATTTCTCTTATACCAAAGAAATCTTCAGTCCTAGTTTATATTCCACAATTATTAACATCTGACCTATATTTTATACTATTTTATAATATAATATAACAATTTATATTTAAATTTCTATCTGAAACCTATTTTGGAGAAAGTTGTGAAAAAAGGATCTAACACATCCTCTCCTGTGTGTGTGTGTGAAAGTCATTCAGTCGTGTCCAACTCTTTGCCACCCCATGGACTATAAAGTCCACGGAATTCTCCAGGTCAGAATATTCGAGTGGGTAGGCTTTCCCTTCTCCAGGGAATCTTCCCAACCCAGAGAGTAAACCCAGGTCTCCTGCATTGCACATGGATTCTTTACCAGCTGAGCCACAAGGGAAGTCCCATCCTCTACTATTTTACCCAAAAGTTTAGCTGAAATTGCCAACACTATTTTTCAAAATTCATTTTAATCTTTCTTAACTGAAATGTTCCCTTTCATGTCTTAATTTTTAATACTATCAAAGCTATGTTATTATAAAATAAAACATTTTGTTTTATTTATAAACATCATAAATTTTTATACTAACAATTATTATAAATTATTAAAAATCATAAATAACTTGTCATATGTATCACACACACAAAAAAATCCACTGACAAACACTGACATTACACTTTACCATATATACTGTAAGGCGTATCCAGCTACAAGTTTCTAAATATGAAAAAGTGTACATAGAATAAAAGTGTATATTTATGCCCCTGTCAATTAAAGTTGCTCTGCAAAGTTCCTGAAATAATGATTGTTGTATGGTTGTTTAGAATATTTAGAAACTTTCTTTTCAAAACTGTATTAGTCTTGCATGTCCATTTCTTTTTTCCAGGTCAATTAGGGAATCTTTTGGCCAATTTGAAAATGATTTCAATCACATTCACTGTGGAGACTTTGGAAAGACAAGACCAAACTGCAGCACACAATGGTAAGCACTTCCTTAAGTTATGCTAACAGGTCTCCCAGCAAGCCAAAGGCTGTGCTCTTACCTGTGCAGTGAGGGTGTCGAGGGCTGTCAGTGCTGACTCTAATATGGGCAAAGCTTCCGCCAGGTCAGCATCACATTCATCTTTGATGGCTTTGGCAGCCATAGCTTGTTCGTTTGCTATTGTTTCATCAGCTTTCACGATTTTTTCAGTTTTGGAAACTTCTACAGATTCCCTCTCAATGATCAACATCATTTCATCAACCTCTTTGCTGGCGACTTTTAACTGAGGATGTAGAGCCTCTAACTCGAATTGCATTGTGGCTACTTGAGATGCAGCAGAATCCAGTTTATCCAAACCCACTTCATACCTCTTTTTCATTTTCATGACTTCACTGAAAGCAAAGAGGTAAAACAAGGTTAGCTGTCAGGCTCTAGGCTTCTTCTTCAAGGAAAAACATAAGTATTCTTTAGCTTTTCAGATTTTTTCAAGGCATAACTAAAGAAGTGGACCTACTGTATAGCACAGGGAACTGTAAGCAATATCTTGTAATAAACTATAATGGAAAAGAATCTGAAAAATCACACACACACACATACACACAATATAACTTAATCCCTTTGCTTAACCCCTGAAACTGACATAACATTGTAAATCAAGCATACTTTAACTTTTAAAAAGGGGTTTGAAAGATTTTTGCATATATTAACAGTTGGTAAAAAATATGAACTCTAGAATTTTAGATTATGTGCAATTAAAAGCAGACAGTATGTCTTGGGGTTTTTTGTACTGCCAGTATCTATCATAGTATCTAAGCATATAACAAATTCAAAAGAAAAATATACTAAGTATAAGGCAAGGAACCTCCTCCATCAAGATGAATGATTTGCCTCTGTAATTAGTCATCTTGGAAAGTTTATTCCAACAACAATATTTTCCTTAAGATTTTTTTATAATCAATTATTTTAAATAGACTTCAGTACCCAAAATATATTGTTTGAACATTGCCAAATGTGGCACATAATTTTAATATGTGTTAAGTATCTTGAAATAGGAATTTTTCATTTAAAATACAAGTGGCCAGAGAATAAAGCTCAACTCTTTTTTTTGGCACAAAATTCTTATAAAGTAATAATAATTAATCTCAAAATAATGTAATGTTTTAATATACTTTAAATTTTTGATTTGCATTCATATATGTTCCAGAGATAATTACACATCATGAGCAGAGAAAATGCTTCTTTATAATTTATTTCATTTAAAATATCTGAGATACCATAATGTCTCAAAGTAAAAAGTGACGCATTTTAGAAATTCTCTTCAAAAAATAGGTTAGCGTTGGTAACTAACCAACCCAACAATTGTCTAAAGATGGAAGGATACTCTTCAACTGAGTGCTTAACTGATTTGAGCCAGAAAACAGAAAAGGCTGTCACTGAAAAAAAAAGAAAATACTGCAAGTCAGGACATGTTATAATTCTGTGATAAGTTGATTCCTCTGAGCAAAATATGTTACAGCAATGTGAACTGAGAGACTTGAGAGAGAATACCGTATAATCTGTGAGTCTGGTTTCAGTGGAGCCCTTGTGGAGCAAGCACAGGAAAGATCCCGCCCTGGGCCACCATAAGCAGTTTCAATGTGGTGGCTCAACCCATGGGACCCCTTGTTGGCTACAACACTGGTTTCCTGGCAGGAATCTGAGTGCTTGCTTCTAGGTTACAATACTACCTGGCTATAAAGAGATCTGAAGACTTCAGCTATTACGGGAAGAGTAACTACAGGGTTACTGTAGTTGGAAAAGGTCAGTTTTCACTCCAATGCCAAAGAAAGGCAATGTCAAAGAATGCTCAAAGTACCGCAAAATTGCACTCATCTCACACGCTAGTATGGAGAAGGCAATGGCACCCCACTCCAGTACTCTTGCCTGGAAAATCCCATGGATGGAGGACCCTGGAGGGCTGTAATTCATGGGGTCGCTGAGTCGGACACGACTGAGCGACTTCACTTTCACTTTTCACTTTCCTTCATTGGAGAAGGAAATGGCAACCCACTCCAATGTTCTTGCCTGGAGAATCCCAGGGATGGGGAGCCTGGAAGGCTGCCGTCTATGGGGTCGCACAGAGTCAGACACGACTGAAGCAACTTAGCAGCAGCAGCAGCAGCACACGCTAGTAAAGTAATGCTCAAAATTCTTCAAGCCAGGCTTCAACAATATGTGAATCGTGAACTTCCAGATGTTCAAGCTGGATTTAGAAAAGGCAGAGAAACTAGAGATCAAATTCCCAACATCCGCTGGATGATTGAAAAAGCAAGTGAGTTCCAGAAAAACATCTATTTCTGCTTTATTGATTATGCCACCCCTTTGACTGTGTGGATCACAACAAACTGTGGAAAATTCTTCAAGAGATGGGAATATCAGACCATCTGACCTGCCTCCTGGGAAATCTGTATGCAGGTCAGGAAGCAACAGTTAGAACTGGACATGGAAAAACAGACTGGTTCCAAATTGGGAAAGGAGTATGTCAAGTCTGTATATTGTCACTCTACTTATTTAACTTCTATGCAGAGTACATAATGAGAAATGCTGGGCTGGATGAAGCACAAGCTGGAATCAAGACTGTTGGCAGAACTATCAATAACCTCAGATTGCAGATGACACCACCCTTATGGCAGAAAGCAAAGAAGACCTAAACAGCCTCTTGATGAAAGTGAAAGAGGAGAGTGAAAAAGTTGGCTTAAAGCTCAACATTCAGAAAACTAAGATCATGGCATCTGCTTCCATCACTTCATGGCAAATAGATGGGGAAACAATGGAAACAATGACAGACTTTACTTTTTTGGGCTCCAAAATCACTGCTGATGGTGAATGTAGCCATGAAATTAAAAGATCCTTGCTCCTTGGAAGAAAAGCTATGACCAACCTAGACAGCATATTAAAAAGCAGAGACATTACTTCGCCAACGAAGGTCTGTCTTGTCAAAGCTATGGTTTTTCCAGTAGTCATGTATGGATGTGAGAGTTGGACTATAAAGAAAGCTGAGCACTGAAGAATTGATGCTTTTAAACTGTGGTGTTGGAGAAGACTCTTGAGAGTCCTTGGACAGCAAGGAGATCCAACCAGTCCATCCTAAAGGAAGTCAGTCCTGAATATTCATTGGAAGGACTGAAGGTGAAACTCTAATACTTTTGCCACCTGACGCCAAGATTTGACTCATTTGAAAAGACCCTGATGCTGGGAAGGATTGAAGGCAGGAGGAGAAGGGGATGACAGAGGATGAGATGGTTGGATGGCATCGCCAAATCAATGGACAGGAGTTTGAATAAACTCTGGGACTTGGTGATGGACAGGGAGGCCTGGCACTCTGCAGTCCACGGGGTTGCAAAGAGTTGGACATGACTGAGTGACTGAACTGAACTATATGGTGGGGACTCTAATAGAGGCAAAGGAGAACATTTTTAATAAGAGGAAATTTGCAATGTGATCAAGAATATATAAAAATGCCTAGAAAAGTATTATTTTCAACTTTTCTCTCAGTTTGTATCTCATTTTTATAATCTTTCTTCCAGTTAGGATGGCCTGAAATACTGTGAGCATGTAATCAAAGAGAGATATAAGTGATACTTCCCAATTAATCAAACTCTCCAAGAGGTTTTAATCCTCCTGGATAGAAAACACTGGGGGAGAAAAGCAAGATTCCATTAGGTTAAAATCCCAAGATCTAAATGGAAAGATAATACCTTGATAGTCAAATAAATAATCAAATTCAGTCAAGTTATGTATCAGCCTTGGGTGGGACTTGCAGATTTCACTAGTAGATGGAAAGAATGCTATTGGTAGTATGATTCAGTACGGGGTGTGGACCATGATGAATAGGAAGCTATGACACCTCTGCTGTAGAAGGCATTACCAAAGTCACTGTAAAGATTGTTTAGAAGTTTCCCACCAGTCTAGATAGCATCTTAAATAATACAAGAAAAAGTACTTCAAAATGCCGGAGATAATGGGATAGCCACAGGAAAATTTAGAAAGATCTACAGCTAATGCAAAAACTAATTTTTTCTTTTTGTCAAGGACTTTGTGTGCATTTGGTGTTTCGAGTATATTTAATATTTAAAGGAGATCAGTCCTGGGTGTTCACTGAACGACTGATGTTGAAGCTGAAACTCCAATACTTTGGCCACCTGGTGTGAAGAACTGACTCATTTGAAAAGACCCTGATGCTGGAAAAGATTGAGAGCAGGAGGAGATGGGGACGATAGAGGATGAGAGAGTTAGATGGCATCACTGACTCAGTGGACATGGGTTTAAGTGAGCTCCGGGAGTTGGTGATGGACAGGGAGGCCTGGCGTGCTGCGGTTCATGGGGTTGCAAAGAGTCGGACAAGACTGAGTGACTGAACTGAACTGAACTGAACTTGTACCTCAATATATATGTGTGTGTTGCTCAGTTGTGTTCCACTCTTTGCAACCCCATGGACTGTAGCCTTCCAGGATCCTCTCTCTATGGAATTCTTCAGGCAAGAATACTTGAGTGGATAGCCACTCCTTTCTCCAGGAGACTTTCCTGATAAGTCTCCTGCACTGCAGGGAGATATTTTACTTCTTGAGCCACCAGGGAAGCCCTGATAAGTCGCATAATTGAGCAACAAGTTAATTTGTATTTTTAAGTAAAAAAAAAAAAAAAAATCCCACAAGTCTATAGGTAATAGTCAAACACTTAAAAAAACTTAAGGCTTACCATATGTGTAAGTTTAACTTACCAGATTTTATACAAATTAAGTACCTGGGAAAGTTTAGTTTGTTAAATCAGGGTAATAATAATATTTAAATTTATAAATGTAATATATAAATTGCTTAAATAAATTTCACTAGTAAAAGACGTCCTTAAAGGTGGTTAGTAAAATTTCTAATCTAACTAACTTCATAGGTAATTTATTTCTACATCTTATATATGTGTGTCTTTATTTTTACATCTTATAATATATATGTGTGTCTGTGTGGAAAGTGTCATGTGCTCAGTCATGTCTGACTCTGTGACCCCACTGACTGTAGCCCACCAGGCTCCTCTGTCCATGGAATTTTCTAGGCAAGAATACCAGAATGGGTTGCCATTTCCTCCTCCAGGGGATCTTCCTGACCCAAGGAGACTGAGTATTAATTTTTAGAATCAAAGAAACTATTGAATGTATAAGTTTTCTGCATGTATAAGTTAACGTCAACAACATCAAAACAGCTCACATTGACATATTTTATAGTATATAAGTTTACTGATGTTTGTATTGATGTTCTCAAATAAGAGTTTACTTAAAGAAGGAAGTGACTGTTTCTAGGTTCCAGCTATTCAATACCTAAAGAGAAGGATTATTTATCTAATTACTTATTGAAGAAAAATTACTCACTAGTAATGTTCACCCAATAGCACTGTCAAAGTACCCTGGGGCCTTACTGCAGCTCTGAGTGGCACATCTTCATTCCTTAAATATGATTATACATTTATGACGTGCTAGGCAATCATATGCACAAAAGAATAAGCCCTGCTTCCTAACCTAAAAATGTTTGTGGAGTAAGTCATTAAATGATTCAACAAAACTCACCGTATACACATATATGAAATAAAAATCCTCATTTTTGCTATGTCATTTTTGTCCACACAAATGTTTTAAAACCACCATAGCTTACTTAGGAATAAGAAATTTCATTTTTACCTCCTTTTTTTTCCAACAACAGTTTGAAGGTAGAGATTAATTCAAGATAAGAGGTAGGTGTCACATAATTGTATCTTTGAAGTTCAACATAGAAGGATGTCGATAAATCTATAGTAGAAGTGTGGAAGCTTTTACACATCTCAATACAGCCATCTCGTATTTCCTCCGACATTTCAATGTCTTCCAGGAAGCGGGAGGCAACTGCCTGTAGTGCATCTTCAGGCCAGGACTGAATGTAAGATAAATGCTTCAGCATATCATCGAAGTTACTGAGGTCCTTCACAGATGGTGGAAATGCAGGGGAAAACATGAGGAATGGGGTGGGGCAGAAACTCAGGATAAACTTCCCCCCAAGTACTTGACTGCTTAGGACAGGGAGCCAGTAGCTAATGCATGTAATGCTGTTAATTCTTTCTGATTTGTTCAGGAGTTAGAGAAATTGTACATGAGTATTGCAGGAGCAAGGAAGAAAAAAGGAACCATATTTATAGAATGTGTATCTTTTTGTACATTTTACTATTATTATCTCATCCAATTCTCCCCAAATTTCTGAGGTAAATGTTACTATCCTTTACCCTAAACTCCACAATTAGCTGAATAACTACTTCTTTGATTTCTTCCATAATCACCTCAAACTCAACAAGTCTGAATCATGGCCCATATCTCCCCCTAAACGGTTGCAATCTTCCCAACTTAGTAAACACCTCAATTCTATATCCATCTCGAAATCCAGTTCTATGGGCACCATCCCTAAAATAGCTTCCAACTCTTTCCCTTCTACACCTATAATCACCATTGCAATTCAACTCTGTTATCGTTTTTCTGGAATATTTCAACAGTGTCCTAATTGTCCACCATGCTGTGTGTTCTATGGAGTTGTCAGAGTGATCTCAAATGCAGACTGAAGTGAAGTGAAGTGAAGTCGCTCAGTCGTGTCTGACTCTTTGTGATCTCATGGACTGAAGAGCCTACCAGGAGCCTAAGAGGCTCCTCAGTCCAAGGAATTTTCCAGGCAAGAGTGCTGGAGTGGTTGCCATTTCCTTTTCTAGAGTATCTTTCCAACCCAGGGATTGAACCTGGGTCTCCCACATTGCAGACAGATGCTTTACCATCTGAGCCATCAGGGAAGCCCTAATAATCAAATGCAGATTATTAATAGCTAATTTCACTCTCAATTTACAATTGTTTGAAGACTTCCCAACATATTCAAAACAAAATCCAAAGCTAATCTGTAAATCTTTACTTGATCTGGCCCTTTCTACCTTTCCAACCCAACTCTATGATTTCCCTCTCAGGTACTATGCCCTTATCACCCTGAGTTTTTCTCACCCTATTCATTCTTCCTATAAAGCTCTTGTCTTCACTAATTTCTTGTCTCTGACCAGATCCTCTCAATACTGGCACTTTTTGTCCTTTATGTTTCCTCCTAAAGGTCACTGATTCAGAAAACCTTTTACTCCATTTATGCTACCCTGAATGATGGAATTATTTTTCACTGATTTGCAAGTATGTAAGTAAACTCAAGAAAAGCAGAAGCCTAGTCTATTTCATTTTCTGACTCATCTCCAGCTTTAGAATAAGATCTGCTACAAAGTAAGGGTTCAATAAATATGTTTTTTCATGAAATCTTAGCAGACATTGGAGGGACAAAGGGGCTATGTACATTCCCCAAGGTCAAAAATTCCTATGTGTTAGATCTCACTCACAGGATCTCTGCCACAGCTCACAAACTTCCTACCCTATGCCCTTGTATGTTCCGTACTTCTGATACTGAAATTTATCAGAAAAAGTGGTCACTGGGAGTTTTTTCCTTTTGACTTTCTGCCAGGTTTTCTAATGGAAAGAGACTGGAGGTGGGAGAAGAGAGAGGTAGAAGCATTTCTATCCTTCTTGCTTTCTAGCAGAAGCTGAACTCTAGGTTTGGGGTTCCTGATCCCGTCAGACTTTCCTACTTCCACAGCTTCAAGCTCCGGTAACACGTTTTCCTCCCTATGCCCCTTTAAACCCAGCTGTAGTAACATCTTTTTGCTATGCTTTACCATTTCCTGCCTCCCATCCCTCTCAAGTTCCTTTAATCCTGCCTACACCTTCATGAACAGTTCCTTCATTCAACTTTCCTCAGTGAGGGCTTCCCAGGTATTCTTTCTTCCCTGTCAGGAACCTGACAAATACACAACTTTATCCTAAAACTTTCTACAATAAGTTGATGTCAGTGACTGTATACACTAGTAATAAAAAGTTTTTCTGTTATAATGATTTTTGAATTTTTATTTCATAAAATATATTATTATTGATCAGAAAATTTTGCTGAGCCACAATTGCAGGGGGTGGGGTGGACTCTAAAATAAGTTATGCTGATGGAGAATCAATATTTTTAGAAGTCTATCTAAAATTTACATGACAATACCTGAAACCAGTCAATGGTACAGCAGTTTACTAGAGCAGGGAACTTTCTAAGACGAATCCGAAATGCATCTCCAATGGGACTCATGGCAAGGACAACATGCAATTGGTTGCGGCAGCGGTCAACAAACATGTTGAAAAGGGCTATGGGGCTTCCGTCTGTTTGTTTGGTTTTATCCCGTTGGCGATCTATCTGACGCATCTTATCACATATCTCCTGTTTCTCATCCAATGCAAAGAGATTTGGAACCTCCCCAGCATTTAGCAGATTGTTGACATCTTCTAGAAATGACTCCTTTTTAATCTGAGTGTCTGTAAATAGGAAAACACCCTGCATCTCCCCTTCAGCACATTTTCTTAAGATCAGTTTTAAATCTTCATGCCACTCAGAGTTACCATAGCCCTTGGCAATTTCAACCTGGAAAACTGAAGAATCAGCCATGTGGGCAGCTAATCTGGTGACGGACTGCCTTCCACTCCCTCCAACACCAACCAGAAGAGCATGGCTGCGGGGCTGTTTCAGGATCCTGGAAATTCTGCTGATGTGCTCGATGGCAAACCGGAACAAGACAAGGTTCATCGTTTTTTTGCTCATATTGTTGTATTCTTCTAGGTGAGCTTCTACGATCACCCGGAGAGCATCCACATTCGCAATTTCTCTGTAGTTGGTACCTCTCTCTTGGGATCGTGGAAATCACAGAACATTAAGCTGCGTAAATCATCTTCTTCCACTCTCCCATCATTATCAAAATCCAAACTTTGAAAAAGCTCATGAAAATTTTCTTCCATATATGTTTTTAAGACTTCTTGAATGTAGCTGATAAGCCAGCTTCTGTCTGCATTATCCAGCAAGCGATCATAATACACTCTCAGGACCTGTACAATCATTAAAAAGCAGCTTTAAGAATCGATTTTCCTGTTTTAAAGTGCTATTTCTGTGCTAATCTGAAGTAAATGTAAAAAGTACTCTCAAGAAATTTCCATGTGTTTTATTAAAAGCACATCTAAACAAGGAATGGCATAATATTTATTTTAAATATTAAATTTGATCATATATTTGGAATAAAACATAGTTACATTGTTACCGATAAATGAAGGTTAAAATTAGGGAGACTGCAGCAGCTTATAGAGGTGTTAAGTGCACTAAGGACTAGAGAAGGGGAAAAAAGACTAGAAAAGGGAGGTAACATACAGATATAGGTAACAGAACTGGGCCCCGGTGTCTAGGGTTTTGCAACTCCCTTGCAGTGATTGTTTCCTTTTCCCAGCCAGATAACATTTTTAACTTATTGGCAAATCTATAGATATTACTGTCTTTATAAAAGCATATTTCATAGACAATGTAAGAATGTCTTAGATGGAGGAAACTGTGTTTTGGACATGTTAATTATTTTTGTTGTAAGTAACTGCAGATGCAATGTACCAAAATAGATCTCCACTTACATGCACATGTTGAGAGACTACAAAAATACTTAATCAAGTTTGCTACATAACTATTAACATTTCCTTAAAGTGGTATGAATATCTCTATAGCTCAGTTAGTAAAGAATCCGTCTGCAATCCAGGAGACCTGGGTTCAATTCCTGGGTCAGGAAGATCCCCTGGAAAAGGGACAGGCTACCCACTCCAGTATTCTTGAGCTTCCCTTGGGGCTCAGCTGGTGAAGAATCCCCCTGCAATGTGGGAGACCTGGTTCGATCCCTGGGTTGGGAAAATCCCCTGGAGAAGGGAAAGGCTACCCACTCGAGTATCCTGGCCTGGAGAATTCCATGGACTATATAGAATCACAAACAGTAAGATACAACTGAGCGACTTTTACTTTCACTTTACAGTCTGTTTTGGACAGAATTGTTTCCCCTGTGCTCACATCCATACATTGAAGCCTTATCCCTTAAATGTGACTATATTTGGAGAGAGGTCCATTAAGAAGGTAATTGAGTTTAAAAAGGTCATGTGGGTGGGGCCCTAATCCTACAGGATTGGTGTTCTTGTAGGAAAAGGAAGGGACACCAGAGCCCTCATTCTCTCACAGCAGGAACACAGAGGAAAAAGCTTGTGAGGACACTGTGAGAAGGAAACCCTCTGTGAGCCAGGAAGAGAGCCCCACCAGAAATCCACACAGACAGCACCTTCATTTTGTACTTTTGGCCTCCAGAGGTATGGGAAGGTAAAGTTCTGTTGTTTAAGGTACTCAGTCTGTGGTATTTTTATTATGACGACACTAGCAGACTAATACTCCTATGATACAAGCAATGCATATTTCTGTCAGCAAAATTTCTTACATTAATCCTGTCTGCATCAGCTTCTTCATCTTATAAAATATAAGTGGTAATATTTGCCTTACAAATCTCACAGATGGATGGCAGAAATGAAATGACAACAGGTATGAAAACACTACAGAACTGAGAAATGATTATTAAAAAACAGCCTTGGAATCAGCCTAATTATGTTTAAGAATAATGATTTCAGTATTTTCACTTCTGTCAAGCTGACATACCAGTGTCATCCCTTTTCATAACACCAGTGGCTACATAAACGATAATAATAGAAGCTTCCCACTTACTCTGACCGAATAGTCCAAGAGTTGTTTCTCTCCTGGACGACTGGGTTTCCCAAAATATGACAAGAGTCACTTCCTTAGCCTGAGACACTGAAGCCCTTTTTCTTTTAATGAGGAAAGGAAACTAAATTAAGCCAACCACATATATTGGGCATAGTGTTTAAGTATGAATCAAGTGTAATATTATCTAACTGTAATTAAGCAAGAACCCAAGACAGTGTTTCTCAAAGACAGTCAACCACCTGCATCTAGGGCCCCACTCTGCATCTGTTGACTTACAGATTTTGAGGATGATGACTAGGAGGATTCTTTTTCTTTTTAAAAATTTCCTTACCATAAGGTACAAAACTTTTCAGTGTACATCTCCAGGAATGTTCACACATTATACACCCACATAACTACCACCAAGATCAAGATATAGAACATTCTCAATACCTTAGCAGACTCTCTCACTCTCACTTCTATGGATAGCTGCCCTCCTCCCTCCCCCATGGGGAACTTTTATTCTATTGCCATCCCTTATGTTTTTAAAAGTTTCCATTATAAATCTAAACCTTTGCAGGGAAGAATTTATCATGTATTTGTGCTTTGAACTTATTTATCTTTAAGTCTTGATTACAAATTCTTTTAATTATGTATAATTTACATATCATAAATTCACTTTTAAAGCATATAATTCAACAGCTTTTAGAATATTCCCAATGTTGTGCAACCATTACCACCATCTAATTCTAGATCTTTTTCAACAGCCCCCAAAGAAACCCTATACCCATTAGCAGTCACTCCTTACTATTCCTACTCCATGTGCCCACAGCCTCTGGCAGCCATTAATCTACTTTCTATCAACTATGCATTTGCTTATTCCAGACATTTCATATAAATGGAGAAATAATATATTGTATTTGGCCTTTTGTGTCTCGCTTCTTTCACTTAGTGTAATGTTTTCTAGGTTTGTTCATGTTGTAACATATATGAGTATTTCTTTTTAGGGCTGAAAAGAGCTCCATTGTGTGTATGTATACACACACACACACACACACACAGCCCATATTCGTTTGTCTGTTCATCAGCCAATGTATATTTGAATTGTTTCCACTTTTTGGCTATTATGAATAAGTCTGCTAACACTCGTGAACTAACAAAAAACAAAAGTATTTCCATCTCAAAATTATTTGAAGTCAAACTGAAAGGATTAAAGTCATTTAAAGGAGACCTAAAATGATAGCTCCTTTGAAACAACCTAAAAAATCAATAGAAAGTCCTGAAGATCAGAGATAAAGCATCTTAAGTGTCATAGAATATGTTAGTGTGAAGTATCTTTAAAAATTATCCTGACCATTGACCTTCATGATGCCAAATAGTGGAATGCATTTCAACAATTGCTGAATATTTCTTCACCCAGTTTTTGGCATGGTAAAATCTTTGTTTCTTGCATAGTCATGTTTTAGTAGCACAGAGATTTACCTCATGAACCCAAAGACGTTTAATCACTTCTTTGGTCTCTGCTGTTTCTGGTCTTGACAAACATACACCCTGAATGACACGGGAGAAATCTCGGAGGTTGAACAGGTAGTGAGATTTAGCTGGAGTAGGCAAGAGATTCTTCATTGCTTCTTTATACAGAGTCATTGTACCATTTACAATTTGTGTTGTCAAGTCTAGAAAGTCATCTGGAAATTTATAACTTAAAATTTTTTTAAGTGAAAAGAAAGAAAATGTTAGCAAACATAGAATTATGATACATAGTGATATTTAGTACAACTAACATGAATGTTTCTTATATTAAATCAATTGATTTAGTTTATAAAATTACCAGTGCTTGTTATAATAATAATAATAATAGAATTTTTACTTCTTTGAAAGCTACTTTCCATTCATTATTTTATGTTCAAAGGAACTCCATGAGTAAGCAGGACCAGTTTAATGAGCTTAAAATTGCTTAAATAAATGGGCAGAAGAGCCAGCCAAGGAACCCACATCATGTAACTCAAACCCAGGATCTACTAGATGATGCTTCCTAACCTCTTCCACTACCTGGCACTTTAGCTGCATATAGATAGGATCTTTGAAGAACACTAGTGAAATGGGTATTTTCAGAGAAAGGGAAGGGAGAAAAAAAATCAGAAAAAAGTAAGGAAAAGGGAAAAAGAAAAAAGAGAGTTAAAACAAAGTGAAATAGTGAATCAAGATTTATTTTAAAGGGCAAAGGAATGATTGAGGTAGAAAGAACCTGGGGAGAGAATATCCATTTGAAAAAACTGGCTTTATTTCACTTCTGGCTTGATGATCAGTCAGCTTTCCCCTCCATCACCACTGCATAAAACAAGGAATGACAATTTCCTGAGAATGGTGTCCACATCTGGGAACCAAGACTTGTACTGCTCAGGGCCACTTGGCTCCCTACCTCCAAGAATCTTGTGGAGAAGTGCTGAGTGTCCAGATTTAGGGAGCAACATTTTCCCAGGGCACAGGCTCCAAGGCTACACTCAAACTTGGACATGGACACCCCTGGGGAACTCAAGAGTTTTACTGGAGGGTGTCAAAGTCACAGGATAAACCTGGCAATCTTTCCAGCATTAACTGAACTACATGGCAAAAATTCAAAATATTGATCGTTCCGACATGGACATATTATACAATGGGATGCAAAATGTGTATGAATTTTTAGGTTAAAATATAAGACATCAGACAAATAAAGGAAAAAGAGAAAGATCCTGCAGGCTTTTTGTGTTCTGTTCCCATTCCTGGAGATGGGAGCAGAGGGAAGCAACTGCTGCCTGTTACCTTCTTCCTTGTCTAGAGGTGCTTTTGTGGAAGTTTGAGAAGCATTACTTACACTGACATGTTCCCCAAAGATTTTATACCCACCAAGGAAAAAACAAACACACTTTCAATTACTTACCACGTTTTTAAATGCCAGGTTAAGATTCTAGAAAATATTGTAAACATAGATTTATCACTAAACTCATTGATTGTTATAATATTGAAATGCCGCATGTATCGAGGAGTTACTGGATTTCGACCACCACCTAAATATCAAAAAGGACAATCCTTACCAATGCTACTCATATATAACAGAGTATTTTCTCTACACTTTACAGCATAAAACAGTGTGAAAGATGGACAAATTTATGGCACACACAGAGAGAAGTAATCAATTATTTGGATAACCTTGATCTTAAACCAGTTTTTTCCTCAACCTCAAATTATTGTTTTCTAGTTGAAAATGATCTGTATAAGTTCAATGAGATATAATCTTGGTCAGGTCTATTTACCAAAGGAAATCCAAGCAGACAGAAAGACCCAGGGTCCACTTTCTCCATGATTCATACACAGCCCAAAGCAGTAAACTGTCAAACATTCTCATTATAACACAATATTAGGATAATGCTATATAATATTAATATAATATTGTATGCAATGTTAATATAATCCTGATGGTTCTGACTGACCACACTTTAAGGTCATTTTCACATGGCTGAAATTCAGCATGACCTTGACATACAGCCTCATTCTTCCCTCACATCTTGAAATAAATTTCCCTAAGACTAGTCTTTGTGGTTCACATGGCCACTTCACTAGCTGCTTTCGATTTTAAAATTGGAGGAATATCTCATTTTCACAAAATAATTATTATGATCTCAAATATGAAATTTTAAAAACATATTTAGAATGTAACACCATTTTATAAAATTGGTTTATATTATCATCCTCACATGTATCAATAAAATGCACTGTCTCTTTAAAGGGATTCTATCATGAAATCTCCAGTAAAGAGTGGTTTTAAAAATGCATAATATCTTTAATATATATTTTGCTTAAAAACCTATAGGTTCAGGTTTTACATTTGTTTTAAATCAAGTAAATCTGTACTTTGCTTTTATCACTGCATTATACTGTGCTGATTCTAAAACCATAAACAATGTGTGAAAGCATATAACTAGTAGTCTATAATTATAGATCAAAACAGTTAGGTATTGCTATGTATTTAGAAGCTCATAATAAACACTGATTTACCTGGGCAAGAGAGGTAAATCAGGAGATGGAGAAAGGGCTACAGAAGAAAAGGTGTAAGATCATATACCCAGCTGTGTCTTCAGCCTTTTCTCCCAGACAATACCCAGAAATGGTGGTCTTTTCTTAGAAAATGAGGTCCAAGAGGAAAAGGTATCTCATGGATTTAGTCTGCTCCCCTGTCCAGTCCCCGAAGAGGCAGGGAAAGTAGACACTTACTACAAGTGACTGCAGAGGGATGGGAAGAGGCAAAGCAGAACTGAAGTCTGGGACCCAGGAGTAATAGAATTAGAAAAAAAAAAGAAGAGGGAAATAGCATTTAAAGTGGCCCCGAGAGGGTGCTGAGAGCAATTACTGACTCAGAGCAAACTGTCTCCATTACGTCAGATAAAGGTCAAGGGTTCAGAAGCAAATAGTGGAGAAATTCCCTAAGACATGGCACATTGAAATAAGGAAGTTATTAAGAATATAAAACAACAGCTTGAGTTCAGGAAAAGAACAGTTAAAGATGTCCAGTTAGTTAAATCAAGCTATTTCAAATATTCTAGAAAAAAAGACTTTTTTTTTCCTACATAGAGATCATTGAGTTTATAAACTTGCCTTGAAAATATAAAGAATATCTAAGAATTCATTCTTTTCATCATTTCCTACTTAAATTCCCTCAACTGTCTGTCTAAATCCAGAGACTCAGTAAAATGGGAAGTGACTGGGATAGAGGAAAACAGGGATGATTCAAACAGCTGAAACCTTAAGGAAGGAAACAGAGGAAAATGAGCTTCTGCAGGGGAATCTGGGTTCTCAGGGGATCTGAGACTTCAGAATGCAGGAAGAGGAAATGGGGAGCAAACAGGGAAGAGAACATGGAAGAAAAAGGATTTGGGAGAGCCGTATGATTTGGGGAGAATCATCCCAAACAGGGCTTCTCTGATGGCTCAGCAGGTAAAGAATTTGCCCACAATGCAGGAGACATAAGTTCAATCCCTGGGTCAGGAAGATCCCCTGGAGAAGGAAAGGACAGCCCACTTGAGTGTTCTTTCCTGAATAACTCAATGGACACAGGAGCCTGGCAGGCTACAGTCCAGTGGATTGCAAAGAGTCGGACACAGTTGAGCGACTAAACACAGCATACAGCACAGACCACAAAGAAGGCAATCCACTGTGCAATGCTGATCATTGCGGTCACTCTGTTAGGTCACAACAAACAAAGAGACATAGAAAACATACAAAACACTGTAACTCAGGTTGTCTGACAGGATTTCTCTTTCTCCTGCTCTTTATATATAGCCAGAGTGATCACAAACTCTGAAAACATACCTGGAGGTCCCATAGCACACATAATTTGAATGTCCACTAGTTTAATCATAGAACAGTCTTTAAGGTCATACCAATTCCAGTGATCTAACCACTGTCTAAGTAACTCGATGGGAGGCTGGGCCCCATACACCTCTCGAGCGGGCATATTGACATCATCTACAAAAACAACCTGAGAATGAAAGGAGAAAAGGTATTAGGAAACATTAGCATCTTAATATAGCATCCTATGGTGCAAACAATGTTCAGACAAAGAGTAAGATTACCTTTTTGTGAGACACATAAGTGAGAAGTGATGATTTCTTTGCACATCAGACTATCTCTTAGCATCCATGTTACAAAGGAACAGGGAGACAGTCGTATTACTCACCTTTATAGTTAACAGTATAGAACTTATTAATCCTCTCAAATCACTTGTTTCTCAATATGCCTTGTCTTTTTTCCTTGTACAACTTCAATAAATTAAAATAAATGAGAAAAGTGTGATCTTCAAATGATTATAAACTCTGACTGATAAGAGTGAGGCTGAGAAGGGTATTCTTGGCAGAGGAACACAGAAAAGTCAATTGAGAGCTTGGTTATTTAAAGGCCTAGAGAGCAAGCAGCAAAGACTCTGCTGAGCAAAAATGTTAATGAGAAAATTAGGAAGGTAGATAATTTCCCAGGTGAATATTCTACTTTGAATTCAAAAGGCAACTGCTTGTTTTTAATGTCAAGTTGCCAAATGCACACACAATATAAAAACACATTTAAGAAGACTTCTTAATCAACATTTGTGATACATTAATAAAAACTGTACTACAAAAAGATGTCAAGTCCTAGTATATCTGGTTTCCTTGTTCTGAATGTAATAATGCCCGGGAATAGCGAAAGTGCTATATTATATATATAGAAACAGAGAGTAATTACCATTTTTTTGCCCAAAGGAGGACCAAAAACTCCCTTTCTTCTTTTGTCCAGTTTTGACATGATAATATTTTGAGTTTGAGCTGCTGTAGTTTGTGCTGAGAAGTTAATCAGCAAAGGCTTGTAGATATCTTTATTGAGTTGATTTAAAAGAAAATTCTGTATAATAGCAAGAAATAATAAGATGAGCCATAGTTGCCATTATGTTTTGACACTTAAAAATAACACTAAGCATCATTGTTGATGTACTCAAATTTAATCTTCAAGTGTCATAATGTGAAAAGAGATGGAATCAATAGACACAACAGTTACCAAATCAATGGAATGTCTCTATCTGTCCAGACCTTGGGCACATGGCTTCTCTGATTTCCAAAAACATCATGCAGAATACATTTCTGCTGCTGCTGCTGCTGCTAAGTCGCTTCACTCATTCCTACTCTGTGAGACCTCATAGATGGCAAGCCACCAGGCTCCCCCATCCCTGGGATTCTCCAGGCAAGAACACTGGAGTGGGTTGTCATTTCCTTCTCCAATGCATGAAAGTGAAAAGTGAAAGTGAAGTCGCTCAGTTGTGTCCAACTCTTAGCAACCCCATGGACTGCAGCCTAACAGGCTCCTCTGTCCATGGGATTTTCCAGGCAAGAGTACTGGAGTGGGTTGCCACTGCCTTCTCCATCCAGTACACACTCCTACTCACCATAAAATCAGAGGGACTCAGAGCTTAAGAAACTTGGCTTAAAGTCTCAGAAATGAGACAAGAATTTAGATTGCCACTTGTCTCTCTGCAGATCAATGTTCTCTGTAATACAGCTTATTATCTTTTTACAAGTTATCTGACTATAAGTTAGGAAACTTACATAATATAATTTGTACTTTCAAAATGGAATTTACTGGAAAGCAGGTAAAATTACAATGATTCTTAACCAAGATGTGTTCTTCAAATCATCTTGTAGAAGAATAATAAAACAGGAGCAGGTTACAAAATAATATGGGAAGTATGTTTCCAATGTTGTGAAAAGTAATTTTTTTTTTTTGGCCTGGGCAGTTTATTAGCTGGACTGCTATTTGATGGGAGTACAAATGACAGAAGGCTTTATTTTTCCCCACCCACCTCCTTGAATCATGTCTTCATTTCCTAACTCATGATAGTATCTTAGATAAATCCTTTAGCTTTCTATGCACTTTTTTCTTTTAATTCAGTCCAACTCAACACCTTGATTTAAAATCTCAGTCTAAACTTCTTCCCTCCCCACTCTTGGATATTCCCTGATACATACAGCATTTAGTACAATACAAGCAACATTTCAATCTGCTGGGGAAGAAATTATTCAACAAATAATACCAGAACAATTATTTGACTATATAACCCAAAGAGGAGACTGTATTAAACATAGAATCAATAAAGAACTATAAACAAGTACTACCACAATTGAGGAAATGAGAATTGACTGGGAACCTGCAATGGGGGAGGGGCCACTAACAGGCCCTCCCCTCTCCTCCACCTGCCTCCTCTATCTTCTTCCTATCCCACAGTTGCACAGCTGGAGGGAGAAGGCAAAAGTCCTATTTATTGGGGTCATTGTGATTCTTCCTGATTAAGGCTATCTTGCCTACTCCCAGGGCAGCTTCCAAATGTCTGCTCTCTAAGAAGAGCAGATGGGAAGGTTCCTTAGATACTCCAAAGGAACAGTCAGTCAATTGCAGTTTGCTGACCGAAGAGGAGTAGTGGCATTCCCTCCCTGCTGTGGGCAGTTATATGGAATGGAGTCCCAGGAATGATCAGGTTCACTTATATTTCACATTGTCCAACTGACCCAGGAGAAACTTGCACTTACTTGCCATGCCAAAGGCTGGAGGTGCTATTCACTCTTAGTTCCAGCCAGCCTACTGCTTTCAGAAATCTGAAACTAGAGGCAAGAACTGGTCTTTGATTAGCACGACCCCTTAAACACAAGAGAACTCAGATTTCATAAAGCTACTGAGATTTGGGGCATATCTTTTATAACAGCTAACATTTTCTTAACACACAGTGGGTATGATCCCAGAAATTATTAAAGAAAATTAGTCTATTACCACACGGTAATGTTCACATATTCAATAATTTAGAAAATTAAATATCAACCAAACCACTGTTTTTTTTAAGGCAGATAAAATTCTTTGTCCTATATAAGCTATTTTCATTAAAATACCTTTTAAATGGACAATAACTTAGTGATATAAAGTAGCATATCTTTAATCAATTTCCAAAGATAAATTCTCTTTGGAAGACACATTTTGGTAATTTTGATAATTTGATAATTACTCAAAAATTCTCTATGGTTCCAACACAGAAATGTAGAAATACATAAGTATTTTAAAAACACTGCCTACCAGTTCAGGTAATTTAAGAAATAATATTCTTTGGACTATTATGCAATTTTAATATGTATATTTCTACAATACTTACAATAATGTAAACACTCTTTCCCGTTCCTGTTGGTCCTACAAATATTGAAGGTTTTTGATGGGTGGTCAACAATTCCATTAGGGCAGAGTATCGAATTGTGTCCAGAGTTGGCACAATGATTTCATTAAACATCACATCCTTAGGAATTGGAGGAGCTTCGGCTAACTTCTTTACCCATGGTTCCCATTTTCCTATTCCCTGTTTACAACAAATAACCAAATAGTGAATGTCATGTTTTAAAATACATTCAGAAGCTCTGTACTTCTGCAGCACGCAGAAAAGATGAAAGATCAAGACAAACAATCCTTGACATGTATACATTTGTTTTTATCCTTTAAAACTCTTCACTCTAATTTTTTTAATTTTGTGTTAAATTAAAGAGAAACTGGGGTTTTGTATGGATAAAAATGAAATGGCAATGATGTAATAATTTGATGTCCTGGAACCACTGATTATATCAACCCAAAGATCAGTTACTTTTGCCAAATATTAGATTCTTTAATAGCATTGAGAAAACTGATCTAATCAATGTGTTAAAGAGTAAAGACTATTATTCAATAAATGTTAACCAATATAGAATATTTTTCTACACAGACCATCAGTTGCATGACTTTTATAATGGTACTTGCAACATCAGGTTATTATTTCAAGCAAGATTTCTTTCTCTTTTAAAAAATTTTATTGGAATATAGATGATTTACACTGTTGTGTATCTGCTGTACAGCAAAGTGAATCAGTTATACATATATATATATATATCCATTCTTTTTTAGATAATTTTTCCATACACGTCATTAGAGTACTGAGTAAAGTTCCCAGTGCTATATATAGGTCCTTATTAGTTATCTGTTTTATTTATAGTAGTATGTCTCCTTTTTTAATTGTAGTAAAGAGAAAAACACCTAAAATTTACCTTCAACCATTTTGAAGTGTATGGCTCAATATTATTAGCTAAATTCATGTTGATGTGTAAGAGATATCCAGAACAGACAAGATTTCTTAATATGAGATTAGTATTATTATGAGGTAACATTACACTGTATCTTTGCATCCTATTAGCTTTGTGAACTAAAGTTTTCATTTGCTAAGGCAGTGTCTATAACAAAAATTTCAAAAGTATGTTAACTCTCCTTAGAAAAACACCACTGCCCTCTCCATTCTTACAAAATCCAGTATAAGCTCGTGGTCATTCAAAGTATATTAAAATCCAGACCCATCTTCCTTCACATCTTCAAGTATCCCACAACCCAGCCTTACTGAGGAGTCTACTGTTTCCAAAAATGCCCTAGGTCCCTGACCCGGACATATGGAACTCTTTTGTCCTAGTGTATGGATCATCGAAAAAGCAAGAGAGTTCAAGAAAAACATCTATTTCTGTTTTACTGACTATGCCAAAGCCTTTGACTGTGTGGATCACAATAAACTGGGGAAAATTCTGAAAGAGATGGGAATACCAGACCACCTGACCTGCCTCTTGAGAAATCTGTATGCAGGTCAAGAAGCAACAGTTACAACTGGACATGGAACAACAGACTGGTTCCAAATAGGAAAAGGAGTGTGTCAAGGCTGTATATTGTCACCCTGCTTATTTAACTTATATGCAGAGTACATCATGAGAAACGCTGGAAGGGAAGAAACACAAGCTGGAATCAAGATTGCTGGGAGAAATATCAAAAACCTCAGATATGCAGATGACACTACCCTTATGGCAGAAAGTGAGGAAGAACTAAAGACCCTCTTGATGAAAAGGAAAGAGAGTGAAAAAGTTGGCTTAAAGCTCAACATTCAGAAAACTAAGATCATGGCATCCAGTCCCATCACTTGATGGCAAACAGATGGGGAAACAGTGGAAAGAGTGGCTGACTTTATTTTGGGAGGCTCCAAAATCACTGCAGATGGTGATTGCAGCCATGAAATTAAAAGATGCTTACTCCTTGGAAGGAAAGTGATGACCAACCTAGGTAGCATATTAAAAAGCAGAGACATTACTTTGCCAACAAAGGTCCACCTAGTCAAGGCTATGGTTTTTCCAGTGGTCATGTATGGATGGGAGAGTTGGACTATAAAGAAAGCTGAGCACTGAAGAATTGATGCTTTTGAACTGTGGTGTTGGAGAAGACTCTTGAGAATCCCTTGGACTGCAAGAAGATTCAACCAGTCCATCCTAAAGGAGATCAGTCCTGGGTGTTCATTGGAAGGACTGATGTTGAAGCTGAGACTCCAATACTTTGGCCACCGGATGCGAAGAGCTGACACATTTGAAAAGACCCTGAGGCTGGGAAAGATTGAGGGCATGAGGAGAAGGGGATGACAGAGCATGAGATGGTTGGACAGCATCACCGACTGGATGGACATGAGTTTGAGTGAACTCCAGCAGTTGGTGATGGACAGGGAGGCCTGGCATGTGGTCGACCCCCCTGTTCATGGTGTCGCAAAGAGTCGGACACGACTGAGCGACTGAACTGAACTTACACATGACATTCTCCTGAAGAATTCAGGAACTTACACAAGACAGTACTGTCCTTTATTCATTTTTGTATCATTTGGAAGTGTTGAGTACAGAGTAGAAAATATAAGGAGGCTAAATTTGCATTACTCTAAAAACAGTATTTCAAAGAAATTATTAGAACTTTCTAAAACTGATGAAGAAACAATGCTCCTTTGATATTCTTGATAATCTTTCTAACATGAATTTTTGCCACCTTATAGGGAAGGAAAAATTAAGAATCAGAAAACCTGGAACAGATAGTTGTTTAGAGACTGTGCAATCCTGGGAAAACCACAAAATATCTCTGAGCCTCAATTCCCTCAATGGTAAAATCTGGAAAATAATCCTATCTGTCCCATTTCACTGGGAAATAAAAATGATTGTGGGAAAACTTAATAAACGGCAAAGTGCTCTGAAAATTTAGAATATCATAAAATTAGCAAAGATAAAAAGGTATCTTGCAGTTGGCAGGGTGAAGAGTCTCTTCTCAGGTGAGTTCAGCAATATGATTCTCAAGAATCATAAAAATTTTTTAACTGATACACTAATTCCCGTTTGATGAACCTATCTTAAAGAAACAACCAGATAGGTAAACAATGACTTGTATACAAGAATACTCACCAAAGCACTAAAACTAAAACAACAAAAACACTTCCATGTGCAAGATTAGGAAACTGAATCGATCACGGTCCACTGAAATGGTAGAATACAGGGAGTTTTAGAAAAATAAGCTTTATTAAAGCAGCATCAGTGAGATAGAGTTGTTCTCTTTATTAAGGGAAGAAGAAGGATATGAAACTGCCCAGTGAGGAAACAGAGTGATCCCCATTTCACTAAAATCTGCATATATTAAATAACGCATGCATGCTAAGTCACTTTAGTCGTGTCTGACTCTTTGCAACCTTATCAACTGTAGCCCAGCAAGCTCCTCTGTCCATGAATTTCTCCAGGAAAGAATACTGGAGTGGCCTACCATGACCTCCTACAGGGGATCTTCCCAATCCAGGAGGGAAGAATTTGCATTGGCAGGCGGGTCATTTACCACTAGTGCTACCCAGGAAGCCCAGATTTAAATAACACACATGCCTAAACTTTGCCCTCAATTACTGTACTTATGGGACCTGTTATACGAAAACAAACAAGTGAACAAACACCACGCAGGGTATATTGTCCATTCTGTTTGGGAAATGCTGAATTCCTAACAACCCATCTGCGGTCCTGCAGGAACTCAGCCCGTGATGCGCTAACCTGCACCATGAACCTCCCAGAGGTGTGTCCTTGAGCAGTACTCACCTGCTGCTGGACTGGATGTCCTAATGTATGATTGTATGTAATGGCACAACTGGCCCAATCAGCACTGTTGTTTATCCCATTTTATCAATGAGAAAAACAAGACGTGGGGAGATTAAAAACCAGTCCAAGGCTATACAGAAAGAAGCCAGACCCAGATGTGCCTGACTTCACATCCAGCACACCGTCTCCTACTCCATGCTGTCTCTTAGGCAGACAGTGGTGACAAGGTGGCCACAGAGCCATTCTGTGCCACGTGTCTCCCAGGGAAATCTTGCCTGATTGACAGGTGCAGACCTTGCTTCAAAACGCTTACCTCAGTGATAAACTGATAATCATAAATTGTTCCTTTTTCAGGGAATGGAACAGTTAGTCGTTTTGAAGATGTTTGTTCAGTTCCACTCAGTAATTTAAATCTATTTCGAGTTATATCTGAAATCGGGCCTTCCATTAGTTCTCGAAGAATCTTACTAAATTTCAACCGATCATCATCTTTACAAGAAGCACCAACAGACCAGATCAAAGAAAACAGAAAAATGCCCTGATTTGGAGAGAGGAGAAGATAGCAATGCATTAAAGAATACTTTAATCCATACTTGAAGCTTAAATCAGATCAGCCAGATTAATATCTTTGAATGGAAATGAATAAACTGATATATGGTAGTAGGTAATCTCGAGATTTTGTAATAATTAGTTTTTTCTATTAAGTTACATGTCATAAAATCTTACTATCAGAGAAGACAATATAATGCAAAGCATAAATTCTAGGTATAGTAAAAACTTAGAATGATTAGTCTGGTAAATCAGGTGCTAATTCAAGTATACAGCTGAACTTTGATATTAAAAAGAATATTGAGATAATTTTTTATTAAAGTAAAAAAGCATATTTTAATAAAGAATAATCAACTCACAATATATATTTATTAAATTTTGATACAATGTTTTATAAAGTAAAACAAATTCATACACATTTATTTACCTGTTGTAATAAGTATCCGAGCATTGACTGTATCATTAGAACCACAGTCCTGCACGCTTTCTTATCAGACTCAGGCAGAGGGACCAGAACAAGACACTGCTCAAATAAGAAGGTCTGTTTGCTTGTTTTAAAATCAAATCTCCTTTTCCATGCCAAAGCTAAAACAGTTCTGACTATACTCGTAAAAGTTGTGAACTGTAGTTTGACACCATTCATCTACTTCTAGATTATTCAGACTCTTTTTGAAAACTATTTTAAAGGAAATTTAAAATGCATTTCATAAAAAAAATAAGCGGAAAAGTAACACTGACTACATTAAAAGTGCTACCATTAGCACTATGTAATTTTTTATTAAAGAAGATTCAAGGTCTGTTGATAATTTTATTCCTATATTTAAAACATTTATAGATTATATATCTTCTTGCTTTCTTAATTCTAAATATTTATATACACATATATTTTAAATATTTATATCTCATGAAAAAGGAGAAACATTAGGGAAGAAAAAAATAAATTATAATTTGAGGTTGAATGTCAAATGGTCATTGACATTTTGGGGACTGATCATCTTTGCTGTGTGCTGTGCTCAGTCGCTCAGTCTTGTCTGACTCTTTGTGACCCCATGGCTGCAACCCACCAGGCTTCTCTGTCCATGGATATTCTCTAGGCAGGAATACTGGAGTGGGTTGCCATTCCCTCCTCCAAGGAATCTTCCCAACCCAGGGATCGAATCCAGGTCCTGCACTGCAGGCAGATTCTTTATCAACAGAGCTGCCATCATCTTTGAGACTGGGCCAAATGATTCAAGGTATCAGTAGCAGATCTGTGGGGGTCATTGGCTCCACCCAAACTTCATGATTCAATACAATACCAGGCAAGGAGTTTTCCTATCAGCACCTGGTATTTGGGACCTGATTCTTTCTCACTGTTCAGCTTCCACCCATTATCCGGCCTCCAGTTCCAGGAAAAATGAGGTTAATTAATTAGGAAAATTTACCAGGGAAAGCAGTAAATCCTTTTCTATTGCAAGATTCAAAGACTTACCTCATGTAAAGAGTACATGGACTTACCTCAAGTAAAGAGTAAGTTTCTCGATCATTTCTCTCTCTTACTTTGACTTCATCAGCAAAGTCACTCATAAAACAGTCTATCAGATTCATTAAGGATTGGACTAAGTTTGTATCTGAAGTAGGAGATAATTCCTGAAAAATCAGAGAAAAAAGTCTATGAAGCAGTTTAAATGAGGCATTAATTGAAACAGTATAACTAATTTTTATTGAACTCATTTAGTTGTAACAGCCATAACATCTATGAAAAGGTGTTAGTATTATAATTCTAGTTTTATAAGAGGGAAACTATTTTGAAAATAATTGTTCATCAGAAATGAGAGATCACCTTTTAGAATATTTTCACCTAGATGTGATTAGGTGGGACTTCAAGTTTGTTGTTTTAAGGGAAAAGATTATCATCCATACATTTTCTCAAACCATAAGATGCTTTGTTTATAATACTTTTTTGGAGAACTATATTAATGAAAAATTTTAAACTTTAATAAGAGTTTTTAATCAAACTAAGAAATTATTTTAATATCTGGTGGTTGACAATAAAGCAGACACTAAAATGTATATATATGGCTAATTTGGATTTTCATTTATTTTTTAAATCTTAAAACTTTCATCCCTCTTACCTTTGTATGTTTCCTAATAAATTCAACAGAAACAGGAACCATTCTGTCAAATAAACCTATTATAAATTCCTTCTGAATAACAGTGATTGTAGCAGGTAAAAGATTTATCCAAGACAACATTAGTGGTCTCCAGCCTAGCATATGAGGCTCCATGTATATCATCCCACATCTGGAAACCTGGAAAAACAATCACTGTTTACCACCAAGGTACTGCTTATAAAAGAAGGCTGACTCGGTACATCTGTTTCTTACAGTTTTCAGGAAACTTGTGGAGGAAAAAGGCATACTTTTATATAATTTCCTCATCTAAAATTTCATGTATGACTTTACCAAATGGTCCTAGACAAAGAGGGAAATATCCCTGACTCTTACCATTGTCAAGGTATGTCAACAGACATGCCTGCCCTTGGAGAATCACAGATGGCTGTTAGAATGAATTCTATAAATACTTTTTTCAGCTAGAGTCAAAATTACTAAGCAATAAACACATTTATAACATTGCAAATTTATTAGCAGATGTGAAAATTGAGAACTTACAGTGGCAGGAGAAGCAACTTCTAAATCCATCGGCTCAAAAATAAGATTCATCTGTGGTGACATTTGGATAATCTCCCCGCTCATCAGACATAGCTTTTTGTTATCATCCAGCACAGTGTTCATATTCTCAATCCATACTGCATCTACTGGCCCATCAAAAATTAACCATTTCCTATCTGGTGTCTGGTTCATTCAGATGGTGAATAAAGGGCAAAAATGGTTATGGAAGGAAACAGTTCATTCATGTTATTTTACAATTTTAAAATGTATCTCCTAAAACTAATTTCACCATCAAAATGTAAAGGCACCTTTGGAATAGAGTGCATATGCGTGTGAATATACATACATAGTCACTAAAGAAGCCTATATGTGCCATGGATGAGACAAATTTTAATATCTAAAGATTTTATCTTTTCCAATGTCTCTGAAATCACATACAACATATTTAGAAAAGTGAAAAAAAATGCAACTGCCAGGGAAAACAATTTTAATTCAGACTGTCTGACTATATAGACATTCTATTTAGTATTCATATAGATCAATTATTCTTGTGTGTTAGGTCAAATTTTCTGTTCCCTCCACTGAATGAATTCACCCATATACACATCCTTCTTGGGCTGAACTGTCTTGTGGTTGTATAATATCTGGCATTAATATCAATATAATGTTCACAATCCCACAGTGAGAAAAACTGATTCTCTTTTCCAGACCCTGATGAAGAAGCCATCCTGTGGACACAGATGATGCCTCGGGTTCACCTTCAGCAAATGCACACTTGTGATTAACAATTTCTCCATCCTTTGATCAAAAGCATTAATCCACGAGACAGTGGGTCTGTTTGGACTCAAGTCACCCATAGCCGCACTCAGAAGCTAGCTCTGGCCATGCTCAGGAAGCATGAAAGAGTGCGCTGTCTTGGAGGGAAAACCTTCAGAACAACTTTTCCTCCTGCTGTTGGGTTCTTAAGCCTGTTAGGCTCCACTCTGAGAAACACTCCCCTGACGGTAAGCAGTTGGGTCCTGCAACAACTGGGAGACCTCACTTTTAATCTAGCTTTACTATTTCCCAGCTATGTGACTTGGGGACAGCTACTTAACCTTCCTGAGACTAATATTTATGAGATGTAGCTTCCTGGAAAATATTACACATACTGTGTAGCTAAGTATAAAATGAGAGGTATCTCATGATTATTTCTGTATAAATGATGCAATGGTACACATTATCTAGAGACTTCACACATTAATCTGGGCCAGAGCACATTTACTGTGACAAGAAAGGATCTGAGAAGTTTCATCAGTGGTCCCAGATCTCTGTGAGCCCCACCTGTACCTCCTGACACTGAGCAAGATCTCTGCCCCAAGAGAGCCGATCCCCATGTTATTCATGGCTCAAGGTCCTTCAGGAAAATAAAAGCATAGCTGCAATCTAACATTTTTCTGTCATTACACTGACTCATGACTGTCTTGTCTTAAATGAGTAGACAGCACCAAATTTAGGATGTATGGTAGTCAGAATTAAGGTTAACATATATATATATATATATATATATATGATTTAACAAAACAATTAAATGTCTCTAGCCTAGGCCCCTTTTCCTGTAAGACTAGCCTTAACAAGCTGTCTCTATCTGATCATAGTCCATGGAGAGACTGCTAACACAACAACCAAGTTAACATTTATTGGTCTGTGGCCTTTCTTAGAGTGGGCAGCAGCCCCTCAGCAGGGTACGCCAGGAAGGGGCAAGTTCCCACTCCCCTTCACAGAGGTAAGCAGCTGGCACATCCCTTGCGTTTTCCTCCCACAGACAGCTCATGCTCTCCCAGCACACTGGAGGGAAGTACTGGAGTTGGTCTGCGATTTGCTCTTTCAGCCCTGGAGTCTGTCTAACAATTAGTAGGTGTGACAGTGACAGCCAGCTGAGCAGCAGGGCAGAGAATGTGGCTGATGGATCAAAAGGATCCCGTTATTCAGATGCTCTGCTGGCTGGGTCACCTAGCCTGGAAAATGAGCGCCAGAAACGCGCTCCTGCACGCTGAGGAGGACATGCCTGCCCCCATGGTCTCTGGCCAGCTTTGTAGAGACTCACAAGTGCTCTTCACAGAAACTCTGCCAGACTATTCAGTACTGCACTTTAAATACGTACCTTGAACTATAAATACAAAAGTTTACTCGAAACTGAAAAAATCAGAGCTCTCATAGTCTTTCCAAATAGACATGTAAAGTGTTAGCACTTACCGATGAAGCAGCAAATGCTCTGAAACTGACAGCAAGGATCCCGTCGGACCACTCATGGGACACTAGATCAAACTGTCCATAGAGCTGACCCATGCTGACGGACTTAGGGTTTAAAACAGTAATCTGAACCTTGTTTTCTTCCATTAGCCCCTTAATAGAAAACAATTATTTATTTATTTAAAAGAATACTGTCTTTATTCATGGAAAACATGATTGTGTATGTAGATCATCCTAAAGACTCTAAAAGAAACTATCGAAGTAAAGAGTTCACTTAACAAGGTTCCAGAGTACAAGGTCATTATCTAATCATTGATTGTATTTTCTAAATAATGTCAGTGAAAAACTTAACAATAAAATTTAGAAGTACAATTTACAAATGGATTTAAAAACTCATAAGATACTTAGGAATAAATCAGTAAATGTTGGTCGAGATCTATAAATAGTTGTTATTACATGCTTTACGGGTTAGATATTCTTTTCTGTTTTTCCTTGCTGCTGCTACTGCTGCTAAGTCACGTCAGTCGTGTCTGACTCTGTGTGACCCCATAGACGGCAGCCCACCAGGCTCCAGTCCCTGGGATTCTCCAGGCAAGCATACCCGAGTGGGTTGCCATTTCCTTCTCCAGTGCAGGAAAGTGAAAAGTGAAAGTGAAGTCGCTCAGTCGTGTCCGACTCTTTGCGATCCCATGGACTGTAGCCCACCAGGCTCCTCCATCCATGGGATCTCCCAGGCAAGAGTACTGGAGTGGGTTGCCATTGTTTTTCCTTACAAACCTTAAAAATGTTAACACCATTCTAAACTCACTGGCATTACAAAAACAGGTCTGGGGCTGAATTTGGCCCATGGGCTGAACTTGGATGATTCTTGCTACGAAACATTCTTTGAGTGAAAATTAAATAATTAAAATATATGGAAATATGTACCATTTTCATGTTGTGAAAAAGTTCATATTGGTAAGTTGACAGTTTCCACTAAAACCTTGAAAACTGTTATATGGAATTAATAAGAGACATTAATAGACCTAGGGCATAAACTTTTTTATGTTTTTAACAGTTTTTTAAGAAGAGCTTTAGGTTTACAGAAAAATTGAACAGAAAGTACTGTATATATATCCACATATATTCCCTCTACCTCCCACCCCATGCACGGTTTCCCCTATTATTAAAGCCTGGCATTGGTCTGGTGCATTATTATGAGTGATGAACTTATATGGATACATTGTTATTGACTAAATCCCATGGCTTACTAAGGTTTACTCTCTGTATTGGAGAGTTCTTGGATTTTGCCAAATACATTATATCATGTATCCACCATTACAACATATACAGAATAGTTTCACTGTGCTCTTCTTATTCACGATCATTTTGTTTTCCCCCGGTTCAGATCAGTTCAGTCGCTCAGTCATGTCCGACTCTTTGAGACCTCATGGACTGCAGCACGCCAGGCCTCCCTGTCCATCACCAACTCCCGAAGTTCACTCAAACTCACGTCCATAGTCGGTGAAGCCATCCAACCATCTCATCCTCTGTCATCCTCTTCTCCTCCTGCCCTCAATCTTTCCCAGCATCAGGGTCCTTTCAAATGAATCAGTTCTTCACACCAGGTGGCCAAAGTATTGGAGTTTCAGCTTCAGCATCAGTCCTTCTAATGAATTCAGGACTGATTTCCTTTAGGATGGACTGGTTGGATTTCCTTGCAGTCCAAGGGACTCAAGAGTCTTCTCCAACACCACAGTTCAAAAGCATCAATATTTCAGCACTCAGCTTTCTTTATAGTCCAACTCTCACATTCATACGTGGCTACTGGAAAAATCATAGCTTTAACTAGACGGACCTTTGTTGGCAAAGTAATGTCTCTACTTTTTAATATGTTCTCTAGGTTGGACATAGCTTTTCTTTCAAGCAGGAAGCATCTTTTAATTTCATGGCTGCAGTCACCATCTGCATGATTTGGAAGCCCAAGAAAATAAAGTCAGACACTGTTTCCACTGTTTCCCCATCTATTTGCCATGAAGTGATGGGACTAGATGCTATGACCTTAGTTTTCTGAATGCTGAGTTTTCACTTTTCACTCTCCTCTTTCACTTTCATCAAGAGGCTCTTTAGTTCTTCTTCACTTTCTGCCATAAGGGTGGTGTCATCTGCACATCTGAGGTTATTGATATTTCTTCCAGCAACCTTGATTCCAGCTTGTGCTTCATCCAGCCTGGCATTTTGCATGATGTACTCTGCATAGAATAAATAAGCAGGGTAACAATATACAGCCTTGACTTACTATTTTCCCAATTTGGAACCAGTCGTTGTTCCATGTCCAGTTCCAACGGTTGCTTCTTGACGTGCATACAGATTTCCCAGGAGGCTGGTCAGGTGGTCTGGTATTCCCATCTCTTGAAGAATTTTCCACAGTTTGTTGTGATCCACATGGTCAAAGGCTTTGGAGTAGTCGATAAAGCAGAAGTAGATGCTTTTCTGGGACTCTTTCTCTCTTGATGCAATGGATGTTGGCAACTTGATCTCTGGTTCCTCTGCCTTTTCTAAATCCAGCTTGAACATCTGGAATTTTACAGTTCATGTACTGTTGAAGCTTGACTTGGAGCATTTTGAGCATTATTTTGCTAGCATGTGAGATGAGTGCAATTGTGCAGTAGTTTGAACATTTTTTGGCATTGCTTTTCTTTGAGATTAGAATAAAAACTGAACTTTTCCAGTCCTGTGGCCACTGCTGAGTTTTCCAAATTTGCTAGCATATTGAGTGAAGCACTTTCACAGCATCATATTTCAGGATTTGAAATAGCTCAACTGGAATTCCATCACCTCCATTAGCTTTGCTCCTAGTGACACTTCCTAAGGCCCACTCAACTTCACATTCCAGGATGTCTGGCTCTAGGTGAGTGATCACACCACTGTGGTTATCTGGGTCATGAAGATCTTTTTTGTATAGTTTTTCTGTGCACTTTTGTCATCTATTCTTAATATCTTATGCTTCCATACCTTTTCTGTCCTTTATCGAGCCCATCTTTGCATGAAATGTTCCCTTGGTATCTCTAATTTTCTTCAAGAGATCTCTAATCTTTCCCATTTTATTGTTTTCCTCTATTTCTTTGCATTGATATTTGAGGAAGGCTTTCTTATCTCTCCTTGCTATTCTTTGGAACTCTTCATTGAGATGGGTATATCTTTCCTTCTCTCCTTTGCCTTTTGCTTCTATTCTTTTCTCAGCTATTTGTAAGGTCTCCTCAGACAACAATTTTGACATTTTCCATTTCTTTTTCTTGGGGATGGTCTTGATCATTGTCTCCTGTACAATGTCATGAACCTACACCATAGTTCTTCAGGCACTCTATCAGATCTAATCCCTTGAATCTATCTGTCACTTCCACTGTATAATCATAAGGGATCTGATTTAGGTCATACCTGAATGTAACAACATACTAAGTTCAACTCTCCCACACTGCTTTCTGCCCACCACCAGTGGAGCCTGGGGCATGAAATATCAAACTGAAGAAAAGATATGGGAATAAGAATCTCAAGCAGTAAAATAAACTCAAGGTCATTGCTTTCTTCTTTGTTCCAAGGAAGGGAACAACAATTTGTCATCCTTAACTCAGAAGCATGGGAAAGCTCTATTAGAATATGTCAGTTAGGACAAAATTTCTGCCATCAAAGAAAGATTTTTGTCCCAAATGCAGCAGAGCTAGTGTGAAGCTGCAGGTTGTAGGCAGTGACTATGAAGCCCCACTTACCTTACCACAATGTCACTCTTAGAATTTCCTGGTAATGAATCACTTTGAGGCTTTATATTGTCCCAGAATGCATGGTCATAACCTTCACCTTTTTAAATCTTTTACTGGCACCACATTTGGCTTTTAGAGATTTATTTTTTATAGCAAAATAATTAGTTCATATAATAATAAAACAACAAAGGAGGAAGAATTGAAACAAAAACTCAGCAAAAGAAGGCAAGACGGATAAAGGGAAAGGAAGGGAGGCAAAGAAAGGAAAGCACATGGAAGGATAAAAGCATAAAGGGAAAGATGACAGAAATAAGTACACATCAGTTTGATAATAAATACAAATGAATCTAAATTCCCCAATGGGAAGATAAAGGCCATCAAATGGAGAAAATAAAAGTCAAACTATTTGCTCTCCATAAAAAAGTAAATCACAGTGGCAGTCAGAGTCACAATTACAAACGGGCAAATATGTACGCAAGGAAAAAGCGGGGGTTGCAATACTGAAATTAGACACAGGGGGTCCATGGCAAATAACACAAGTACATAATATTATACTGGCTGAAAGGGGAGGCTCCACAGTGAAGGTATAATGATACAAATCCCATTTGGTACAAACATTGAAATATATGTGGCAAAAACTATTTGAAATACAAAGATAAGTAGACACAAATGCAGTATTAGTTGGAGAGTTTAAAATAGCCTCACTCCTTTAGCTTATCAAAGTAGATCAAACTGAGTCAACTAGAACAGTAATTTTGAATAATATAATTATTATTATTTACTATGCTTATATACATATTATATTATGCATACACACAACACACACACTTCAATTCAATACCACTAGCAGACAGCACTAGAGGAAGTTTGCATTATGAATCTGAACACCAAGAAAATAAAATACACTCTCCTATGAAATTATAAAATACTCTATGAAAGTATAAGGTTTCTTCACATTTTCAGATTTTTTTATACAATGAACATGCTACCTTTATAATTAAACTTTTTAAAAACGAACCAAAGGCTTTGAGGCAAATCTGTGGCATATTTTTTATATGCTGAACTTCCTACTTGAATCATATTACTTTTCTATTTTCTCTGTATTTCCATAATTCTAAGTTGCTACATTAAAGTATCCTGTTAAGTGACTATACATTCTATCTTACACAAAGCTGATTATTGGTAAATTAATGTATTACTACCACACTTACCTTTTCACAAAGGTCATTTAATGCTCCAGCTAAGACGCGATATGCACTGGTTTTCCCTCCAAATGGTTCTCCAACAATCATAAAGCCGTGACGCACAATCATCATTTCATATATCTGAAGAATCTTCTCAGAAAAGAATCGGGTCATTTGCAAGTTCATAGAGTCACAGTTGTCTTTGATAGCTCCCAGCAAATCATTGTAATCTGGTTTCGGTAATTTCACCCCAGGAAACAAATCTGAAGTAATTCCCTGGTGACAGATGATTTGGAAGTTTATATTAACATTGCTTAGCTATAAACTCTCATATTATCTCTCTATATATGTTTGTATGTATATGTATACATCTATACACATATGTATATGTTTATAAACTTGATAAAATTTCTTACATCCTCATATTTAATACTGATGAAAATAGAGCATTAAATAATAGCTCAGTATTTTTAACAGCTTCATAGAGGTATGATTGACATACAATGAACTGCTTATATTTAAAGGGCATAATTTGATAAGTGAAAACACCAACTCAATGAAGACAATCAATACATCAGCCATTGCCACAAGTTTCCTTATGATCTTGTGTAATCCTCCTCTTTCCTCTCCTTGACACCTACCTCCATCCCCAATCAGCACACACACTAATTTGCTTTCTGTTTCTATTTTTATTTTCATTGCCTAGACTTTAATAGGGATGAAATTACATGTTATGTGTACTACTTTTTAAAAATCTGGCTTCTTTCACTCGGCATAAAGGTTTGAAAACTCAAACATGTCACTGCATATCTCAATAGTTCACTGCATTGAAGTAATCCACCATACTGAGGTGCTGGTTTTTAAATCCATTTTCCTGCTGATGGACATTTTCATTGTTTTTCATTTTGGAAATAAATAAAGATGCCATAAACACATACACACAAGTCTTTGCTTGGACAAATGCTTTCATTTCTTTCAAGTGAATACTGAGAAGTGGAATACTTGGATAGTACACTCAGATGGTAAAGAATCTGCCTGCAATGCAGGAGACCTGGGTTCAATCCCTGGGTCAAGAAGATCCCCCAGAGAAGGAAATGGCAACCCACTCCAGTGTTTTTGCCTGGAGAATTCCATGGATGGAGGAGCCTGGTGGGCTATAGTCCATGGTGTCGCAAAGAGTCAGTCACTACCGAATGACTAAGACAACACAACAATGACAAGTATGTGTCTAACATTTGAGGAAACTGCTTTCCCAAATGGTTGTCTTATTTTAAATTCCCCTCAGCAGTGTATGAGAGTTTCAATATTTGGTATAATCAGTATTTTTAATAAGTGAGTAACAGTATCTTGCTATGGCTTCAATTTGTATTTGCTAAAGAGTAACACTTTTGTGTTACTTTTGTGCCATATGTATGTATCTTCTTTAGCGAAATGTTTGTTCAAATCTTTTGTTGTTCTTGTTCTTTAGTGCCAAGTCATGTCCAATTCTTCATGACCCCAAGGACTGCAGCACACCAGGCATCCCTGTCCTTCACCATCTCCTGGAGTTTGCTCAATCTCAAATCTTTTGCCTATTTTAATTGATTTATTTTCTTCATGGGAAGTTTTGACCATTTGTTAAGCATTCTACTTACAAGTACTTCACCATACATCTAACATGCAACTATTTTTTATAGCTCTAACTTTTCTTTCATTCTCCTACAGTGTATTTCAAAAAGCAAACTTTTTAATTCTGATGAGCCTATTTTATCAATTTATTGTTTCATGCATTGTGCTTTTGGTGGTGTAGTCAAGAAATTTTTGCCTAACCCACATTCACAAGAGATTTGTCCTGTTTTCTTCTTCAGATGTTGTAGTTTTATATTTTTTTCAGTTAAAAAGTTAAAAGATGAACATTATCTGATTTCAAGGCTTATTATAAAAACAGTATCATACTAGCATAAAAATAGATGAAATATAACAATGGAATAGAAGAAGGAGACCAGATATAGATCCAGACACATACGAACACTCATTCTCAAGCAAAAACATCCAGTAAAGATTTTTTTAAAAATAGTCTTTGAACAAAATATGCTAGGATACCTGGATTTATCAAAATAATGAACTTGAATCCATACCTCATATCATACATAAACATTAGTTTAACAGTATTTTAATCAGTGTAGTGGGTAGTATGTTAATCCTTTTAATGTTCCTCAAAAATTTATGTCAGAATGTCATGTCATCTGGGAATAAGATCTTTGCAGATGTAATTAGATCACATGAGATCCTACTGGACCCTAACTCCAGTGACTGGTCTCTATACAACATAAAGGAGAGGAAGATGCAAACTCAAAGACTCCTGGAAACAAGGCCATTCTAGTGATGGGGACAGAAGCTGAAGCCACCAGGGAACACCAATGACAAGCCAAGGAACATCAAAGATCGTCAGTAGCCACCAGAATCTAAGAAAAAGCAAGGAAAGGTTCTTTCCTAGAGAATCTTTACCTTCTTCAGAGGTAACCAACAGCTTATTTCAGAACTTTATCCTCCGGAACTGTGAGAAAATAAATTTCTGTTGTTTTAAGCCACCAAGTTTGTGCTGCACTGTTATGGAAGCTTTAGAAAAATAATATAATCACATAATATAGGATTGGAAAGAATTGTAATTCCACATATAGTTTATATGAAAATATAAAGTCACTTTCAAGGTCTAAGAAACATTCCTTTATAAACCACTAAGGCTATTTCATAAGCATTATAGCAACTGAGTACTTCCCTGGTGGCTCAGTTGGTAAAGAATCTGCCTGCAATGTGGGAGACCTGGGTTCGATTCCTGGGTTGGGAAGAGTCCCCTGGATAAGGGAATGGCAACCCACTCCAGTATTCTGGCCTGGAAAATTCATGTCTGGGGAATTCATGTCTGGCCTAGAGACCTCAGTCCATGGGGTCGCAAAGAGTCAGACACAACTGAGCAACATTCATTTCACTTCACAGCAACCTATGTGAGAAATACAACTATTCTTTTCACTCTGAAGGTGAAAGTGAAAATTTCAAAGAGCTTAACATGAAAGCATGCATTCGAGTGATACCTTAGAATTGACAAACTTTCAGTTTAACCACTCTTAAATTTAATTCTTTAAATGCTGTTACAGAGAAACTGACTCCAGTTCAGAGCAGTAAGTTTCCTTTGCGCAAAGCAGAGACACAGATGATGCAGCAGGATACAGCCTGGCTGAGTGGCTGCAATTCTCTCTCTGTCATATACTGGCCAAGACCCCAGGTAACTTATCAACTCTGTACTTCAGTTACACTATCTGTACAATAGAGATAATGATAGCTCCTGTCCTACGGGGGGCTTGTTAGTCACTCAGTAGTGTCCTACTCTTTGCAACCCTATGGACTGTATCTTGCCAGGCTCTTCTGTCCAGGGGATTCTCCAGGCAAGAATACTGGAGTGGGTTCAGTTCAGTTCAGTTCAGTTGCTCAGTCATGTCCGACTGTTTGCAACCCCATGAACCACAGCACGCCAGGCCTCCCTGTCCATCACCAACTCCTGGAGTCCACCCAAACCCATGTCCATTGAGTCAGTGATGCCATCCAACCATCTCATCCTCTGTCCTGCCCTTCTCCTCCTGCCCTCAATCTTTCCCAGCATCAGGGTCTTTTCAAATGAATCAGCTCTTCACATCAGAGGGCCAAAATATTGGAGTTTCAGCTTCACCATCAACCTTCCAATGAACACCCAGAACTGATCTCCTTTTAGAATGGACTGGTTGGATCTCTTTGCAGTGCAAGAAACTCTCAAGAGTATTCTCCAACATCACAGTTCAAAAGCATCAATTCTTCGGTGCTCAGCTTTCTTTACAGTCCAACTCTCACATCCATACATGACCACTGGAAAAACCATAGCCTTGACTAGACGAATGTTTGTTGACAAAGGAATGTCTCTGCTTTTTAATATGCTGTCTAGGTTGGTCATAACTTTCCTTCCAAGGAGTAAGCATCTTTTAATCTCATGGCTGCAGTCACCATCTGCAGTGATTTTGGAGCCTCCCAAAATAAAGTCTGACACTGTTTTCATTGTTTCCTCATCTATTTGCCATGAAGTGTTGGGATTCCTTGGTGGCTCAGATGGTAAAGCATCTGCCCGCAATGCGGAAGATCTGGGTTCGATCCCCAGGTTGGGAAGATCGCCTGGAGAAGGAAATGGCAACCCATTCCAGTATTCTCACCTAGAAAATTCCATGGATAGAGGACCCTGGTGGGCTACCGTCCATGGGGTCACAAAGAGTCAGACATGACTGAGTGACTTCACTTCACTTTGATGGAGCCAGATGCCATGATCTTAATTTTCTTAATGTTGAGTTTTAAGCCAACTTTTTCACTCTCCTCTTTCACTTTCATCAAGAGGCTTTTTAGTTCTTCTTTGCTTTCTGCCATAAGGGTGGTATCATTTGCATATCTGAGGTTTTTGATAGTTCTCCTGAAAATCTTGATTCCAGCTTGTGCTTCTTCCAGCCCAGCATTTCTCATGATGTACTCTGCATATAAGTTAAATAATCAGGGTGACAATATACAACCTTGACGTACTCCTTTTCCTGTTTAGAACCAGTCGTTGTTTCATGTCTAGTTCTAATCATTGCTTCCTGACCAGCATACAGGTTTCTCAAGAGGCAGGTCAGGTGGTCTGGTATTCCCATATCTTTCAGAATTTTCCAGTTTATCGTGATCCACACAGTCAAAGGCTTTGGCGTAGTCAATAAAGCAGAAATAGATGTTTTTCTCGAACTCTCTTGCCTTTTCCATGATCCAGCAGATGTTAGCAATTTGACCTCTGGTTCCTCTGTCTTTTCTAAAATCATCTTGTACATCTGGAAGTCACGGTTCACGTATTGCTAAAGCCTGGCTTGGTAGCCATGCCCTTCTCCAGGGGATCTTACTGACCAAGGAATCAAAACCAGATCTCCTACATCACAGGGAGATTCTTTATCATCTGAACCACCAGTGCTTAGGAGTAACTATTCATAAAACTCTTAGAACAGGGTCGGGTCCATTGTAAATGCATAGTGTTTGCTAAGTAAGCAAAAATATCTTCTCAGGTTGTTCAAATTATTTATGGTTAACCTTAAAGAAGTAGACAATTCCAGATCATATCTGGTAGTTAGTGGTTCTCAATCAAGACCAGTTCCTTTCACAAGTTCCTCTCTGCCAGGTAGAGAGTACGGAATACATGGAGTTGTCCTTCTGGTTGTATTACTGTGAAAGTCCAGAGATACTGGGGGGACCAGGGATGCCAAGAGTTTGTAGCATATGGGACAGTCTCTCACAACTGGGAACTATCCTATTTGAAAATGCCAGTTATGCTCCATTTGTGAAATATTGCTCACGAAATATTTGCTGAATGAATACACAGCTATAGGAGAATACATCTCAATGAGATAGACCTCTGCTTCATAAAAATACATATAGCTTTACTCATGTTTATTCCTGGAAAATATGTACAGTGTACTAGTACCGAAGAAACTGAGGGAAATTTTTAACAGGAAATTTTGAATCAATTCCCTGAAAACTTGATCTATAAAATATTTGCACTATCAATTCCAAATACTAACAGGAGCTTCTTTTAGAATGATGAAACATTGTTCCTATGGATAGCTAAGGGCACTGGAGCACAGCACAGTGGCAATGCCACTTCTCTCCTCCCTACGAGAGTCTTCTGATCTCAGTCTCTACACACTGGAGGCTAACTGTCCATACCTCAAGGCAGTGCAAGACAGAGTAACTCTACCATGTGTCAGCAGCCCACTACCCACCACCCCCAGTCACTTCTACTGAGAATGGGAAAAGAAAAACAATGACATCACGTGACAATACAGGAACTTTAACCGTCACTCTAGTAATTCTTTACAATTACTTATAATCTAAGTTTTTAAATATAACAATATTATTAAACATAGTTCTTAAATTATCCTAAAAAAAACTACGAGAGTCTTCTGATCTCAGTCTCTACACACTGGAGGCTAACTGTCCATACCTCAAGGCAGTGCAAGACAGAGTAACTCTACCATGTGTCAGCAGCCCACTACCCACCACCCCCAGTCACTTCTACTGAGAATGGGAAAAGAAAAACAATGACATCACGTGACAATACAGGAACTTTAACCGTCACTCTAGTAATTCTTTACAATTACTTATAATCTAAGTTTTTAAATATAACAATATTATTAAACATAGTTCTTAAATTATCCTAAAAAAACAATTTCATAAAAGACACGCACTCTTTTGAAGAAATTAAGCTTATTTTTTACTTCTTCAATCATTAATTTTGGCAAACATTTGCAAAGTATCCCTCTGTGTAAGGGATTCAGTGGTGCGTTTAACCAATTACTTTCGTCCATGGAGTCTATTTCCTAGTGAGATTTATAAGTAAACATTCTGTGACTTTTGTGGGCTTATTATATTCTGCAGTAGAAAAAAAAAGTACTACTTGAAAAAAATCCCAAGTTTTTAAAAGTTACTTGTAACAACAAAGCTAGCTAAACACATTTCAAATAAAACATGGAGTGACCTATGTTTCTCTGTTTTCTACACTGGAAGTTTCTCAGTGGGACTTGAAAACTTGGATGCTTGATAAATACATTATTAGAAGACTTTTGATACAAAATATTCTTACCTCAAAGAGTGGTAAATCATGGGATAAAAATTTTGGCAAATTTACATCAATAATAGATCTAAGCAGCAGAATTTCTTCATTTTCATTTGGATATTTCAGCTGAAAGAAAATACACTCATGATGACATCTGCAGCTGTTAACTGCACTCCATGCCTGTTCATACACACAAGCACCCAGGCCCCAGAGGGCACTCAAACCCATGCAAAGATGTTATTTCTTTTCATTTCACTGGGCTCTTATTAATTTCAGAAACTGATGATTATACTTGTTGAATTTTATACTAGTACATAATGAAATTCTAAGTTTAACTAACTACCTTTTCACAGACACTCTCAGTAAAAAGCTATTGGTCATGATTTTCAGAGGTTGGGAGCTGCCATTGCTTCTATCCTGGGTAAGACCTGCTTGTCCTGTGCATTCAAAACCAGCAGTCAGTTGATAAAGTATAAATAATCATTAAAAATGGGGACTCACTAAAAGATTTCAAGTGAAAACATATAAACATTCACTCATTTGCCCATATTTTGGTGCCAAGGCTTTTTCTCTGAGGGTGGAGTTCTGCACAATTTTTCTTGTACAAAACAAAACCAAGAACAATCAATGATGAGTCGTCGCTCTAGATTTTTGTGTTTTGTTGTTTCTGTTTTTCAAAGATAATCATTCTCTTCAAAGATACTTAGGAGACAATCTAAATGTAGCATCCTCATGAATTGTTCTTTTTCAGTCTTACTTTTCTTATCCACACCTAATTCCAAGTAAACTTTTCAGCATTTCATCTTTACTCAGTCTTTCTTAAATGAGGAACTCAATTTTCATAAAAACAAACCTCTTCTTTTCATGCTCATATACCATCCGTTTCATTGACAATTAATTAAAGGACATAACAACAATAGCATAACCAACTAGCTTCAGAAAGTTTCGGGAACAAGCCACCTGACCATAAGTGGGAGGGCAGGGTGGCAGGCCACCTTCTGACTGCACACTTGGCACCACCATGCTTGAGTGTGCTCCCCTGGCAGAGTGGAGAGGGCTGGTTAATGCACTGTCACTTGAGTAGAGGGTGCTTTGGAAAATATATATTAAGTTCCAAAACACCTGTGGTAAACAGAGGTTTACTAAAAATGTGGCCGAACTCAATTTGTTGCTCATGCCCATAAGATGGTTCATGTAATTCACAAAAAAATCTGAACTTCACTTTATTCAAAATTTCACACCAAATGCCTGGCAGTTAAAAAAATATCAACTTCTATACTTTATTCAAAATTTCACACCAAAGCTATTCCCACCATCATCAGTTTAGGTTTCTGGAACCCTCATCCTGTTCTCTGGAATCTTTCTAGTAAATTCCATGCTTCTACTTAACTGGCTTTAAGTTTACAAAGTCAATGATGCCTGGCAGTTAAGGCCTGCTGTCTCTGAATTACCAGAGTTCCCAAACCTAAAGCTAGCTCTGCTAACATGGACTTTGTCTTTGCATCAACCTAACCACACAGCAATTATGAAGTGTCAGAAGTCTGTTTTGTCAAAAGGCTATCATCTTAAAGCAAACATTTAAATTGTTTCCTGATAAAATAGAAACAAACTTCAAACTATTCAAGCCAACACATTCAACAATTCTAAATTAGCTTTTGACAAAGAATGATAGATTCATTTGCAGAATTCATTTGCTGCGTAACTTTAATAGTTCAATTCCACAGTCAAGATGTCAGTGATGACATACAGTAGAACAAAGCATTATCTTTCCCATTATCTGACCACAATGCAATCATGACACTCAGGTTAATACAAATTGTTGCTTCTAGTTGCATTTGTTTATTACTAAAAATAATGACTTGAAGTCATGTTAGACAAATGTGAAATAGAATATCACCACTATATATCAGAATTCTTGGTAACATCATTTAGAAGTCAAAAATGCATGCCATTGTTTTTAATCACACAGGATATATTTTAAAATCTCCCACAGTCATGAACATGAAAATTTTTATAAGCTACAAGGTCAAAGTATGCATTTTGCTGTTAATTAATCCCACCAACAGAGGAGCCTGGCAGGTTACAATCCATAGCGTCTCCAAGAGTTGGACACGACCGAAGCGACTTAGCACACATGGCCTATCTTGCTTACTTTCATAAAGAAAAAAGAACAGTAATACTTTATGTTTCTACAAAATACTTCCAATGAAAAGTTATACAAATCTTAAAATACTTGGCCTTTTTATCAACATAATTATGATTCATACCATCTTAAAATGCACACATTATACTGCACATCCATTACTGGTGATATGTGTGTGTGCATGCTCAGTCATGTCTGACCCTTTGCAACCCTCTAGCCCACCAGGCTCCTCTGTCCATGGAATTTTCCAGGAAAGAATACTGAAGCAGGTTGCCATTTCCTACTCCAGGGGATCTTCCCGACTCAGAGACAGAACTTGCGTCTCTGTGTCTTCTGCCTTGGCAGGTGGATTTTTTACCACTGCACCTTGCAAATCCATTACTGCTAGTCCATAGTTGGCTGCAACTGTATAATTATATTAAATAACAATGTCTAGGAATTTTGTACATTTGTATTAATTATACATACATTGTTTCCTTTAAAATTACATATGTTCACATAGACTAAATGCTTTCCAAGTATTTCTCAGCAGCAAGGAATTTTATTCCTCATAGTACTCAGTTTCATATAATTAAAACTGTGGGATGGAACTCAAATCACTAACCACATGGCTAAGGTTTTACCAAGCATAAAATGTCCTTCTTCATGTGTGCAAATGATCAATTATTTTAGTACAATAGGGAACTTTTTTTCCAGTTGATGGAACCAATCAGTTATTGGAGCTCTGTAAAGACACTTGGTCCTGAGATTTACAAACAGGAAATGAATGAGTAAGAAGTTACTTGAGTTTTCTACCTTTAGATTCCCAGCAGCGGTAAGCACTGACTTCACGGCTCTCATTCCATAGTCATAGTGATGTTGTGATGACAACTGCTCTGAACACAGGCGATATGTAGCCACAATCTTCACTGACAGTGGCCGAGCTGTGACAAAGCCACAGGAGTATAGGACGATTTCAGCAATCATAGCATAGTCAGGCACCATCATTGCTACTGTCCGAAAGAGCGCCTATGGGAGTGGAGAAAAGGTGCTTTTATAAACAGGCCATCATGAAGATAGCTTGACTGTTTATAGCATGCTACAATGTTATAGCTTTTTTGCAGTAATATTGTTATAATATCCATATCCTATAGATAAAACATTTTAAAATGTGACTTCTTGTTATTGTTATATAATGAAGAAACCATTAACTTTTTATCCAAATATTTTTTCTGAAATTATGCTTTAAGAACACTTCAAATTTCTGTCATACCTAAGGTTTTGGGGAATTATTAACTCAAGTATTAAGTATCCATTATGTTCTATTCCTTTGTAGAAAGTAACATGTTACAGGGAAAAAGCATCAGACTCTGCTGAGATGTTGGGTTTCTCACTGGAGCTGTTAGAAAGTGGCTGGTATCTGGAGACTGTGCTCTAAGTGAAGATCTCTAGATACCTAATTGATTAAGGTAACTCCTAATAACAAGGGTATGTTGCATAAGTGATGAATTTTGAGATATTTTTTAACCTTTTTGCATCTTCAGTCATGTCAGTTCAAGCATAACAAAGGGAAAAAAGCTGAAAACAAGTACAGATGATTATTATTAGAGATAAATCCATTTTCCTAATTCAAAGATAATTTTTCCTCATGGTATTTTAAATGTTGTGGGACACATGTGTGATGGAAGGCAAATAGAAAACTGAATATATTTGGAAAGAATAAGAAAATTTAAGTTTAAAAAGTGAGTTTCTATCAGGACTTATTTCAATAGCTCGAGCATGAGAACATGGCTGTCTTATACTAAAGCAGGAGAACAGTGTTACATAAAATGACAATCTATTCAAATAATGAATAATAATTGTACAGAATGACAGTCGTATTCAGACAGGTTATAAATACCTTTCTAAGTTACCGAAAACACAAGGCAGGTAGAGAATAAGGGCATTTTACCTTAGTGATCTGTTATGACAATTAATTGAGAATAAAAGACTTGCATCAAGCAAGATCGTTCCAAAGCATTACATTAATTTCTAGCTAGAGGTCTTAGCACTGCAATTTTATCAATAAGTTTAGCATTCAAGAAAGGAAATAATAAAATATTAAAAGTATAGAGCATGAACAAATAATTTGTAACAGAGATGCTTAAGCATGTGCTTAAAACTATTATATACCTGGGGTGGGGGAAAATGCAAGAGAATGACTATAAAGATGGTACCTCTTTTAAAGGGTAGGTTCTCAACAACTTTTTTTAATCAATAAAATAGAGAATGAATGAATGAACTAGTGATTTAGCTGGTCAACGCCTAAGTTAGGGTGATACAAACTTTCTTTTGTGGTTGTTCAGTCACTAAGTTATGTCCAACTCTTTGTGATTCCACGGACTGTAGCATGCCAGCCGTCTCTGTCCTCCACTATCTCCCAGACTTTGCCCAAATTCATGTCCATTGAGTCAGTGATGCTATCTGACCATCTCATCCACTGCCTCCCCCTTCTCCTTTGGCCTTCAGTCTTTCTCGGCGTTAGGGCCTTTACCAGTGAGTTGGCTCTTTGCATGAGGTGGTCAAAGGATTGGGGGGCTTCAGCAAGGGTCCTTTCAATGAATATTCAGGATTTGATTCCTTTGGTATTGACTGGTTTGATCTCCTTGCTGTCTAAGGGACTCTCAAGAGTTTTCTCTAGCACCATATATAAACAGGATCAATTCTTCAACACTCTGCCTTCTTAATGGCTCAACTTTCACATCCGTCTATACATAACTACTGGAAAAACCATACCTTTGACTATAGGGGGCCTTTGTCAGCAAGGTGATGTCTCTGCCTTTTAATAAGCTGTCTAGGTTTGTCATGCTGTCTAGGTTGGTCATAACTTTTCTTCCAAGGAACAAGTAAGTGTCTTTTAATTTCATGGCTGCAGTCACCACCTGCAGTGATTTTGGAGCCTCAAAAATTAAAGTCTGTCACTTTTTCCACTGTTTCCCCATCTATTTGCCATGAAGTGATGGGACCAGATGCCATGATCTTAGTTTTCTGAATATTGAGTTTTAAGCCAACTTTTTCACTTTCCTATATAGCATATTAAAAGCAGAGACATTACTTTACCAACAAAGGTACATCTAGTCAAAGCTATGGTTTTTCCAGTAGTCATGTATGGATGTGAGAGTTGGACTATATAGAAAGCTGAGTGCCAAAGAACTGATGTTTTTGAACTGTGGTGTTGGAGAAGACTCTTGAGAGTCCCTTGGACTGCAAGGAGATGCAACCAGTCCATCCTAAAGGAAATCAGTCCTGAATACTCATTGGAAGGACTGACGCTGAAGCTGAAACTCCAATACCTTGGCCACCTGATGCGAAGAACTGACTCATTAGAAAAGACTCTGATGCTGGGAAAGACTGAAGGCAGGAGAAGGGAACAACAGAGGATGAGATGGTTGGATGGCATCATCGACTCAATGGACATGAGTTTGTGTAAACTCCAGGAGTTGGTGATGGACAGGGAGGCCTGGTGTGGAGCAGTCCATGGGGTCACAAAGTTTTGGACACGACTGAGCGACTGAACTGAACTGAACTGAACTGAGGTTTGTCATAACTTTCCTTCCAAGAAGTAGGCGTCTTTTAATTTCATGCCACAGTCATCGTCCCAGTCATTTTGGAGCCCAAGAAAATAAAATTTGTCATTGCTTCCACCTTTTCCTTCTATTTGCCATGAAGTGATGGGACAGGATGCCATGATCTTAATGTTGAGTTTTAAGTCAGTTTTTTCACTCTCTTCTTTCACCCTCATCAAGAGACTCTTTAGTTCCTCTTCACTTTCTGCCATTAGAGTGACATCAGATATATATCTGAGGTTGTTGGTATTTCTCCCGGCAATCTTGATTCCAGCTTGTGCTTCATCCAGCACAGTATTTCACATGATGTGCTCTACATATAAGTTAAAAAAGCAGGGTGACAATATACAACCTTCTGGTACTCCTTTCCCAATTTTGAGCCAGTCCATTGTTCCGTGTCCAGTTCTAACTGTTGCTTCTTGACCTGCATACAGGTTTCTCAAGAGACATGTAAGAAGGTCTGGTATTCCCATTTCTTGAAGAATTTGTTGTGATCTATAGTCAAAGGCTTTAGCATAGCCAATGAAGCAGAAGTAGAGTTTTTCTGGAATTCTCTTGCTTTCTCCATGATCCAACAAATATTGGCAATTTAATCTCTAGTTCCTCTGTCTTTTGTAAACCCAGCTTGTACATCTGGAAGTTCCCGGCTCATGTTTTGCTGAAGCCTAGCTTGAAGGATTTTGAGCATTATCTTGCTAGCATATGAAATGAACACAACTGTATGGTAGTTTGAACATTCTTTGGCATTGTCCTTCTTTGGTCCTGGAATGATAACTCACCTTCCCCAGTACTGTAGCCAGTGCTGAGTATTCCATATTTGCTGACATACTGAGTGCAGCATTTTAACAGTATCATCTTTTATGATTTGAAATAGCTCAGCTGGAATTCCATCACCTCCACTAGCTTTGTTCATAATAACACTTCCTAAAGTCTACTTGACCTCACACTCCAAGATGTCCAGCTCTAAGTAACTGACCAAACCGAAGCGGTTATCTGGGTCATTAAGATATTTTTTGTACATTTCTTCTGTGTATTCTTGCTACCTCTTCTTAATCCATCTGCTTCTGTTAGGTCCTTGCCATTTCTGTTCTTTATCATGAGCATCCTTGAATGAAGTGAAAGGGTAATTTAGTGCTTTAAAAATTAATTTGGATTCTGGCTTACCCCATGGCATACTTTCTTGTGTGTAAAAAAAAAAAAAAAAAAGAACAGGAAAGTGTAGATCCAGGTAAACTGCCAGAGCTTGAATAAATTTCAGTACATGTAATCAGTGTTAGCATTACCCTCCATGTTTACCTCAGCAGAAATAAATGATTGAGAATAATTATTCTATTGCCTCTGCCCTATAGGGTGGAAGAAGAAGGCCAGTACATAAGGAATTATAAATACTTCCTAGAGGAGGCTTTCAAAGAACTATATGTTTGGAAGAACAATAACAACAAAATCTCAAGCAGTAACTTGTTACCATTTCTTCCTTTAGATATTAGAAATAGATTTCATAATGTTGTGACCTGTTCAGAAATGAGCTAGGTTTTACTTGAGTGAAATGGAGGATTTAGGATCTATTTCACTTTTTTTCTCTGTACTAATGGAGTGTTTCACACTGCTTACTCTGAGGAAAGGTATGTATCAGAATGTGTTAGCATTTGCAAATCCTCCTGACTGTGGGACAAAACCCTCAATGAACCTCTGACTTCTTGTTCACCTGGAACACCAGACTCCCTCAAATCTCCCCAGACGCTCACATGTCCTTTGGCTCCCTACTTCTGTCTTCTGTCATGCAGAGCAGCCTTGTGTCACAGAGGCCAGGCTCTGTCACTGGAATTGAGCCCAGTTTCACTTGCATTTTCTTCTTCTTGTGCCTTTAGAGTTGGACGCCACAACGTATCATGTTATTGACTTTGCGACATCAGAAGATATAGAATATGCCTATTTTCCATACTACCCAAAGCAATCTATGGATTTAATTCAATCCCTATCACATTACTCATAACATTTTCCACAGAACTAAATCCTAAAATTTATATCACAAAGAATGTGACATGACTTAGTGACTGAACATAGAAGACTCAGAATTCCAAAGCAATCCTGAGGAAAAAGAACAAAGCTGGAGGCATACCCCCAGACTTCAGACAACACTACAAGGCTCCATTAATCAAAAAAGCAGGATACTGACACAAAAACAGCCATATCAACGGAACAGAATAGAGAGCCCAGAAGTAAACCTACACACCTACAGTCAATCTTTGACAAAGAAGGCAAGAATATACAATAGAGAAAAGATAGTCTTTTTAGCAAGTGGTATTGGAAAAGTTAGACAGCCACTTGTAAATCAAAGAAGTCATAACATTCCCTCCCATTTTACACACACCAAAAGTAAAAAAAAAAGTCAAAATGGCTTAGAGACTTAAATATAAGACAGATACCATAGAACTCCTAGAAGAAAACACAGGCAAACATTCTCTGACATAAATTGTACCAATATTTTCTTAAGTTAGTCTCACAAGGCAATGGAAATAAAGGCAAAAGTGAATAAATGGGAATAATCAAACTTAAAAACTTTTGCACAGCAAAGGAAATCATAAACAAAATGAAAAGACAACCAATAGACTGGGAGAAAATATTTGCAAACAATGCAACCAACAGGGGCTTAATTTCCAAAATATACAAACATCTCATATTAACTCAACAGCAAAAAAGCAAATAACCCAATCAAAAAATGAGTAGAAGACCTAAATAAATACTTCTCCAAAGAACACATACATATGGAAAATAGGCATCTGAAAAGATGCTCAACTTCTCTAATTAGTAGAGAAATACAAGTCAAAACTACAGTGAGGTATCCCCTCACAGTGGTCAGAAGGATCATCATATAAAGGTCTACAAATAATAAAAGCTGGAGAGGGTGTGGAGAAAGGGGAACCCTCCTTCATGGTTGCTGGGAATGTAAATTTGTGCAGCCGCCACGGAAAACTCTATAGAGGTACTCCATAAACTAAAAAGAGTTGCCATATGCTCCAGCAATCCAACTCCTGGGCATACAGCTGGGGGAAAAAAATGAAAATTCTAATTTGAGAAGATAAATGCACCCCAATGTTCCAGCAGCACGGTTTACAACAGCCAAGACATGGAAACAACCCAAGTGCCCATAAGCTGATGACTGGAATAAGAATATGTTATATATATATATATATGTTTAAGAATGTGTGAGACATATATATGTCATATATGTATAGAGAAAGAGCTATCATGACGGTGATAGGTGAACCATTGCAGTAAGACACGTAAGAGAATACTGAAGAGGACTGGGAGCAAGGCATGGCCATAGCACTGGCCAGGAACAGCAGGGGTTACAAGACTGGTTTTGGTAACTGACTGAAATCGCTGGGTGAAGAAGAGGGAAGCTTCAAGGATGATCCTGAAGACATGAAAACACTTTCTGGGTCTCAGCAGGCTTTAAATAGATAGTTTTCAGACATTCAATTATGTCTGACTCTCTGCAGGCCCATGGGCTGTAGCCTGCCAGGCTGCTCAGTCCATGGAATTTTCCAGGCAAGAACACTGGAGTAGGGAGCCATTTCCTACTCCAGGAGATCTTCCCAACTCAGGGATCGAACCTGTGTCTCTTGCTTCTTCTGCACTGGCAGATAGACTCTTTATCACTAGTGCCATCTGGGAAGCCCATATATTTCTATCTATATATCTTTCATTTCAGGCTCAGCCATTTTTCCAAATTGTTAGGTACTTCCAGATGTACTTGAAAAGAGATGTTTTATAGCAGCTCTAACCAACCAAGAAGACTGCACAAAAGGAAGAATGAAAACAACAAAACGCTATTAGAATTTGAGAACAGCTTTTGACCTAAAATAGAAAGAAACTACTCCAAGCATCACTGTTACAGTTCAGTTCAGTTCAGTTGCGCAGTTGTGTCCGACTCTTTGTGACCCCATGAATCGCAGTACGCCAGGCCTCCCTGTCCATCACCAACTCCCGGAGTTCACTCAGACTCACGTCCATTGAGTCTGTGATGCCATCCAGCCATCTCATCCTCGGTCGTCCCTTTCTCCTCCTGCCCCCAATCCCTCCCAGCATCAGGGTCTTTTCCAATGAGTCAACTCTTCCATAAGGTGGAGGAGTCCACTCAGGGCATTAACAGACTCAAACCATGATGGCCCCTGTTTTTTAATGATTAACTTCTCACAGATATTTTGCCTTTACGAATACTTATGTATTTAGATCAATCCTACCGAATAAAAGAAAAAAATGAGTGAATAAAAAAATTAGATCAAAAGAGCTTTCCAAATGTATCAGTTCATTCAGTCACTCGGTTGTGTTGAACTCCTTGCAAGCTCCTGAACCACAGCACGCCAGACCTCTGTCCATCAACACCTCCCGGAGTCTATCCAAACTCATGTCCATTGAGTCAGTGATACCATCCAACCATCTCATCCTCTGTCGTCCCTTCTCCTCCTGCCCTCAATCTTTCCCAACATCAGGGTCTTTTCCAATGAGTCAGCTCTTTGCATCAGGAGGAGAAAGTATTGGAGTTTTAGCTTCAACATCAGTCCTTCCAATGAACACCCAGGACTGATCTCCTTTAGGATGGACTGGTTGCATCTCCTTGCAGTCCAAGGGTCTCTCAAGAGTCTTCTCCAACACCACGGTTCAAAAGCATCAATTCTTCAGTGCTCAGCTTTCTTTATAGTCCAACTCTCACATCCATACATGACTACTGGAAAAACCATAGCCTTGACTAGATGGACCTTTGTTGACAAAGTAATGTTTCTGCTTTTTAATATGCTGTCTATGTTGGTCACAACTTTCCTTCCAAGGAGTAAGCATCTTTTAATTTCATGGCTGCAGTCACCATGCCATGATTTTGGAGCCCAGAAAAATAAAGTCAGCCACTCTTTGCAATGTTTCCCCATCTATTTGCCATGAAGTGATGGGACCAGATACCGTGATTTTAGTTTTCTGAATGTTGAGCTTTAAGCCAACTTTTTCACTCTCCTCTTTCATTTTCATCAAGAGCCTCTTTAGTTCTTTTTCACTTTCTGCCATAAGGGTGGTGTCATCTGCAAATCTGGTTACTGATATTTTTCCCGACAATCTTGATTCCAGCCCAGCATTTCTCATGATGTACTCATGACCAACCTAGATAGTATATTCAAAAGCAGAGACATTACTTTGCCGACTAAGGTCTGTCTAGTCAAGGCTATGGTTTTTCCTCTGGTCATGTATGGATGTGTGAGTTGGACTGTGAAGAAGGCTGAGCACCTAAGAATTGATGCTTTTGAACTGTGGTGTTGGAGAAGACTCTTGAGAGTCCCTTGGACTGCAAGGAGATCCAACCAGTCCATTCTGAGGGAGATCAACCCTGGGATTTCTTTGGAAGGAATGATGCTAAAGCTGAAGCTCCAGTACTTTGGCCACCTCATGCGAAGAGTTGACTCATTGGAAAAGACCCTGATGCTGGGAGGGATTGGGGGCAGGAGGAGAAGGGGACGACCGAGGATGAGATGGCTGGATGGCATCACGGACTCAATGGACGTGAGTCTGAGTGAACTCCGGGAGTTGGTGATGGACAGGGAGGCCTGGCGTGCTGGGATTCATGGGGTCGCAAAGAGTCGGACACGACTGAGNCTGAAGCTCCAGTACTTTGGCCACCTCATGCGAAGAGTTGACTCATTGGAAAAGACCCTGATGCTGGGAGGGATTGGGGGCAGGAGGAGAAGGGGACGACCGAGGATGAGATGGCTGGATGGCATCACGGACTCAATGGATGTGAGTCTGAGTGAACTCCGGGAGTTGGTGATGGACAGGGAGGCCTGGTGTGCTGCAATTCATGGGGTAGCAAAGAGTCGGACACGACTGAGCGACTGAACTGAACTGAACTGAACTCTGCATAGAAGTTAAATAAGCAGGGTGACAATATACAGCCTTGATGTACTCCTTTTCCTGTTTAGAACCAATCTGTTGTTCCATGTCCAGTTTTAACTGTTGCTTCCTGACCTGCACACAGGTTTCTCAAGAGGCAGGTCAGGTGGTCTGGTATTCCCATCTCTCTCAGAATTTTCCACAGTTTATTATGATCCACATAGTCAAAGGCTTTGGCATAGTCAATAAAGCAGAAATAGATGTTTTTCTGGAACTCTCTTGCTTTTTCCATGATCCAGAGGATATTGGCAATTTGATCTCTGGTTCCTCTGCCTTTTCTAAAACCAGCCTGAACATCAGGGAGTTCACAGTTCATGTATTGCTAAAGCCTGGCTTGGAGAATTTTGAGCACTATTTTACTAACATGTGAGATGAGTGCAATTGTGTGGTAGTTTCAGCATTCTTTGGCATTGCCTTTCTTTGGGATTGGAATGAAAACTGACCTTTTCCAATCCTGTACCACTGCTGAGTTTTCCAAATTTGCTGACATATTGAGGGCAGCACTTTCACGCATCATCTTTCAGGATTTGAAATAGCTCAACTGGAATTCCATCACCTCCACTAGCTTTGTTCGTAGTGATGCTTCCTAAGGCCCACTTGACTTCACATTCCAGGATGTCTGGCTCTAGGTGAGTGATCACACCATTGTGATTATCTAGGTCGTGAAGATCTTTTTTATACAGTTCTTCTGTATATTCTTGCCACCTCTCTGAATATCTTCTGCTTCTGTTAGGTCCATACCATTTCTGTCCTTTATCGAGCCCATCTTTGCATGAAATGTTCCTTTGGTGTCTCTAATTTTCTTGAAGAGACCTCTAGTCTTTCCCATTCTGTTGGCATTGATATCTATTTCTTTGCATTGATAGCTAAGGAAGGCTTTCTTCTCTCTCCTGGCTATTCTTTGGAACTCTGCATTCAAATGGATATATCTTTCCTTTTCACTTTTCTTTTCACCACTATTTGTAAGGCTTCCTCAGACAGTCATTTTGCTATTTTCCAATGTATATTGGAATGTATATTTTTTCCAAATGTATACTGGAATAAAAAGTCGCAAAATGCTTCTTAAATGAAGGAGGATTTACCAATTTCCATTTTTAAATCATACCTTCCTTCACAAAGGCAAAGTACTAAAACATCACATCAAGCAAAGAAAAGTGCAAGGAATAGAAATACCACAAAAATTCTTGTCAGCAGTTGGTCCAATCTAAAGTTTTTTTGGTGGAAAAGAAAAATACCTCACCTAATCTAAGAAGCTGTCATTCTAAAAATGTGAATAATGGAAGGAATGTAGGATTTAGAGTCAGAAAACTTGGTTTTGGACCTGAAATTACCACTGTATTATTATTCAACCTTTTTTCTCCATGCACTAGCCATAAACTTGCAGTTCACCAGAAAAGGATATAAAAGGTCTAACAAAGATATGGGGGAAAGGTCATATTTCACTAATAATCAGGTTTTTTTTTTTTTAAATGAAGATTCTAGTCTAGTCAATTAGCTATTTTGTTCTTACAAGAAAACAAACAGTGCTACGTATTAAGGAGAACTGAGAATTGATATAAGATATAAATTGTTTCAACCTCTGTTAGAAGGCAATTCAGCAACACAGCTCTTGGTCCTATGAATCTCCTAATGAAATATCTTAAAATAGAGAAAAGCCTTAAGTAAAAATTTCCCATTTCCCATTAGAGTATTATCTATAAAGAAGGAAAACTAAATACAATCTAAACTTCAACTGTAAACACAGTTCAATAAACTTATTTACCGTTTGAATCATGTTCATAAAGATAGAAAAATGCCCATATTATAATATTAACATGAACAGACCTTCCCCTAGTATTCACAGTTATCTGATTTCAACATTTAATATTGAGGAATACCATATAGTAGTAAACAGTAGAATGGGTACCTTTTCCAATATTTCCTATGTTTTTCAATTTTTATACTTATCATCAGTTTTAAAATAGAAGTTCTGGAAATTGCATATTTTTTAAAGGTAATCAAAGCTTTAAAATTTTTCTAAAACAGTTGTCTAAAATATAACATATAAAAGGAAATGTTTTATGTAAAATTCAAGAAGAGTATGTTCTTTTTATATGTTACCTTTGTAAATCACAACAAGGAAACAGATTATATAATTGCCTTTTCTGTACCTTTAGATTATCAGGCAGTTCTGATCGTCCAGCATATCCAGGGTTCATTGTTATAAAGACAGCACACGTGGGGTCAAGTTTTAATTCAGTTCCTTCAAACACTAGTAAATCAGCGCCTGCATTAATACCTGTGGGTAATCAAGAATGAAATGACTTAGCAATTCCACATATAAATGTGACTCGTGCCATTCATTATGTCCTATATTTCTACTGTTTTCACACAATGCAGAGACAAACTAGTCCATTACCTCTTTGGATAGTAAGAATTTGTTGAGCAACCACAGACAGCACTTCCAAATCAATTCTGTTAAACTCATCAAAGCAAGCCCAGGCACCACAAGATAACAGTCCCTGGGAGAAAAGAGTAATGAAAATTTTCAATTTTATCTGATTGAATATTACATTGAAATGTTGTATTTTCACCTCATCTCCTCACGGATTTAATATCCTATCAAGGAAATTGCTTATTCACCTTTATCTTTAAAGACAGCTTACTCTTTTATTATCAATTCATTATTCTGCATGAATAAAGAGTTTGATGAATTGAAAAATTTTCCAATTGATTTTTTTTTACCTTCCCTGTGTATTTTTTGGCATTTAGAGTATATCTATAATTTTAAAGCCTTTCTTATTTTTTGGTTACAAGTTGATTTTATTTGCTTCTTCCTTACGGACTCCACAGAATGGATTGTAATAATCCTTTAAATAAGGTGACTCCTGTTGTCAATGAGACTACCCTGTAACCTGAGTACCTTAATGACCAGCTAACACCGTCGGAGGCCCCAGCTTGCAATTCTAATTTACAGCTACTGAAAAAGTAACTATGTGCTGTTTGGTCATAGCAAAAACTGGAAAGTCAAACTTGAATAGCTAAGTCCAAATTCAAATTAATTTTAAAAAAATGCAAAAATGATTATTGAAGGTACATCCTCTAGACTGTAAATGTATGTATGTGTATTTCACCAAGTACCTATAATATGCAGGACGTGATGCATGGCACTTTGCATATATCTTTTATACAAGGAAACTAAGGCTATGTCACATAAGATGTTAAGTATTTAGTACAATGCCACATATCTAATAGTGGCTAACTTTGGATTTGTGTACAGTTCCATCTATTCAAACACACTGGATTAAACGTGAACATCATGCATGTCAAAGAATAGTATATTTTCATTATTTAGTGAAGACTCTAAGACTTAGATGGAGAAGGCAATGGCACCCCACTCCAGGGCTCTTGCCTGGCAAATCCCATGGATGGAGGAGCCTGGTGGGCTGCAGTCCATGGGGTCGCTAAGAGTCGTACATGACTGAGCAACTTCACTTTCACTTTTCACTTTCATGCATTGGAGAAGGAAATGGCAACCCACTCCATTGTTCTTGCCTGGAGAATCCCAGGGACGAGGGAGCCTGGTGGGCTGCCGTCTATGGGGTCACACAGAGTTGGACACGACTGAAGTGACTTAGCAGCAGTAGCAGCTAAGACTTAGAAATCTAACACATGATATAATAAAAGGATTAGAAATCACAGAGAACAAAATGCTTATGAATTCATGTGTTCAGTTATACAGATTGTGAGGTTCTAGTAAAATCTCTGTCTTTTTAATTTTATACCCCCATTATTAGCATGATCTTAATATAAATTGTCCATATAATCAATACTCATCAATAACAAAACAGTATTTTAATATATGAATCTATATCAAAGAATTAGAATATTATTATATAGATTTGAAAACTTAGTGCATACCAGAATTTTCTTGAAACATTTAGGAATATAATGGCTATTTAAAGTACACAGGGAATCTTTTTAGATTTGCTGTTTATTTCTTTAATAAGCATTACAGTGAGGTTGTATATCATTATGGAGGATGATTGAAATAGCTACTGATCATTCAAATGTTTTCTTCATACTTTACTTATTATAATATTTTCCTTTATTTTACTATTATTCTAATTGCTTCAGTGTCACAAATATAGAAACTTCTGATGTTCCAAATCTTTTATAAAATGACTGGGCCATATTTCAGTCAGGAATAGTTTACTCATAGGGTAGGGTTGTTATGTTTTGTTAGTGTCAGTAGTTCTTTTATCCAGAACACATTTATTTGTTCTTTATTTATAATGTTTTTATACTGTGGGATAGCCTAGTAATTTTTTTTTAATTTTTTTTTCAGATTTTATTTTACTATTATTATTTTTTTACTTTACAATATTGTTTTTGCCATACATCAACATTATTTTTAATTGAAGGACAATTGCTTTATAATATGGCATTGGTTTCTGCCAGACATCAACACGAATCAGTCATAGGTACACAAATGATTTGAGTATTTTTTCAATGTTAACTTTTTCTGGAGCTATCTTTGAAAATTAAGGATTAAAGAATCATTAAATTGTAACTTGCAAAGTATACAAAAATAGAAATTAAAAAAACAAGTACATGGAACTCATAATTATTCCACATGGATAATTTTGTGTTCAACTGTGCCACCTAATATGATAAGGAACAACAAACTATAGCAACAAAGCATCAAAATGACCAGATGTTGAAAGGTTACTCAATGAACTTAGCCAGGGGCTTTATAAGTTTCACTCCCCTTTTTGCAACCTTACCACCTAGTAAGAGTGGGAGTCTGACTCAGATAAGAAAAAACAAAAGGATTTCAAGTTCACCAAAAATATTAAATAGAATGTGTCTATAAAAGTAATTTATTGAATCATAACTCATTAATAATGAAGTCTTTAGAGAACTCAGTATTTACATGATGCAATATAGCTCAGTTGGTAAAGAATCTGCTTGCAATGCAGGAGACCCAGGTTCAATTCCTGGGTCGGGAAGATCCACTGGAGAAGGGATAGGCTACCCACTCCAGTATTCTTGGGCTTGCCTTGTGGCTCAGTTGGTAAAGAATCTGCCTGCAACGCAGGATTCCTGGGTTGGGAAGATCCCCAGAGAAGGGAAAGGCTACTCCAGTATTCTGGCCTAGAGAATTCCATGGACTATACTTATGGGGTCACAAAGACTTGGACAAAACTGAGTGACTTTTACTGAAATTAATGGTTCTCAAACTTCTAGTTGTCCAGTGTATTGAAGGGACACCACTCACTTATTACTATCAGGAATACTGATGCTTTATAAAGCAAGGACTGAAGAGAGGTAGAAAGTGTGAAAGTGTTAGTCAGCTCAGTTGTGTCCCACCCTGCAACCCAAAGGACTGCAGCCCACCAAGCTCCTCAGTCCATGGAATTCTATGGCAAGGATACTGGAGTGGGTTGCCATTCCCTTCTCCAGGGGATCTTCCTGACCTAAGGATTGAACCTGGGTCTTCTATGTTGCAGGTGGATTCTTTACTATCTGAGAGGGAGGTAGAACTCCTTCTCAAATAAGCTTTTGATATAACTCTACTTACAGCAAGTATTTTATATGCATCAAATTATGTTTCATTACAAAAAGTCTTTCTGAGAAGTTATCATATCATAAATGAGGAGTAAACTCAAACCTTAAAGAATTTTCCTAGAGCCAGATAGTCCAACCCATCAGAGCAGTTGAAAACAACACATTGCTTGGCTACAGCTTTGGCTAAATCTTTAGTAGTTTCAGTCTTTCCAGTGCCAGCTGGCCCCTCAGGTGCTCCTCCAAGGTGCAGATGAAGGGCTCCAAATAAGTTCTGAAATATAAGAAATAAACAATCTTTGTGTAACAATGTGATTTTTATATACATTCAGAAAAAAATTTAAATCAAGAGCCGAATTTTCTACTTCCTCAGCAAAAATTCCTTCCTTCCTACTAACCTATGAAAATCTTTGTCTGTTTTATATTTTACTTCTGAATAGCTGTATATATGACAAAATCAGAACAAACTAACCTTTGAAATTCAATGCTGACTTCTGGAGAATTCAGCTGATCCTGAACCATCCAATTATCCTACTGCAAGCATATGGAAATGCTACATAAAAAAATGATAACTTTGGAAATATAGAACCATTTTTGAGAGAACGAAAAGCAAATTATCAAAGAGACAATGCGTAGCTGGAAAAGTAATTAGGTGCTAACGCTGTAGAGGTGCACATTGGTTTGGAATTTCTAAATAAACACATGTGCATTTACACCCACGCAGAAACAAAAGTTCTTAGAATTGAGCAAGCTGAGGAGCTGGAATGGATTCACTATTTAAACCCAGAAGATTTGAAAGGCTGCGTTGGGTGTAAATGGGAACTAAAATTACTTCAGCAGCCTACTCAGGAGACAAAGAAGAGTCAATGAAGGGACAGGAAGCTTATACTTCATGCAATGCTCAGCGAGAAACTGACATTATTCATAAAGGTGCCATCAAATTTCCATTCCCTGGTAGCTCAGCTGGCAAAGAATCCACCTGCAATGCAGAAGACCCCAGTTTGATCCCTGGGTTGGAAAGATCTGCTGGAGAAGGGAATGGCTACTGATAGGCACATGAACCCAAACTGAGAAATTAACATTAACATTTTGTTCTGGACCAGAGAAAACCCTAGAGCCCTCCACCGAGATAAATGTAAAACTGTTCCACATGGACACCTTCACAATTGAGAAATGGAAGACCACCTGGGGAAACAATCCTACTAAAATGAGCTCACAGTTAAAACCAGAAAGAGAGATCAAAATTAAGAATCAGACTTGCAATGACAAAGGCAGTTAGGCAGTTGGACTACTTATATATGGCATTCTACCTTCTTTGGTATCCTGGTGGTTTAGGAAGATTTTAAATAAAAAGCAATAGACATCAGACAATTGTGAGGAAAAAAAGAAGTCAATCTCATAAAAGAGGAAACTGGAAATCTAGCAATGAAAAATATAATCTCTGAACTTTTGAAAATTCAAAGAACAGAATAAATAGCAGAGAAAACATACAGAAACAGAATTATGCACACTAGAAGACAAGTAGGAGGAAATCATGCAGGGAAAGAGGCCAACAATAAGAAAAGTTAAAGACATTTTAAAAAGAAGGAAAAGAATGGGGAAAAGGCAAAATTCTAAAACAATGGCTGAAAATTTGCTAAAATTGAATAAAGATATTAACTAGAAAAAGTTCCAAGTAGGATAAATAAAAACTCCTTCACATCTAATAACATAAATGAACATCAACAATAAAGAGAAAACCTTAAAAACTACAACGGAGAAAGTTACTTATAAAGGAATAAAACTAATAATAGAATAACAGACTAGGCAGCAGTAGCAATAAATGCCAGTAAAATAATATCTCTGGAGAGCTGAGGGGAAATTACTGTTCATCTACAGTTTTACACCTAGCTAATCTATTGGAAAAGACCCTGATGCTGAGAAAAATTTAGGGCAGGAGGAAAAGAGGGTGACAGAGGATGAGATGGTTGGATGGCATCATCAACTAAATGGATATGAGTTTGAAAAAGCTCTGGGAGACAGTGAAGGACAGGGAAGTCTGGTGTGCTGCAGTCCATGGGGTAGCAAAGAGTTGGACACAACTGAGAGACTGAACGACAATAATCTAGTAAAGACCAAGAAAAAAAGAAGAGCAAGAGGCATTTTAACTTATATGCAGAGTACATCCTGCGAAATGCAGGGCTGGATGAAGCTGGAATCAAGATTGCCAGGAGAAATATCAATAACCTCAGATACGCAGATGACACCACCCTTGTGGCAGAAAGCAAAGAGGAACTAAAGAGCCTCTTGATGAAAGTGAAAGAGGAGAGTGAAAANAGAACGATTCTGTGGCAAGAATGAGAGGGAAGCATATAATCTAATTCACAGATTTCTATATAGTTGGAGGACAAACATGATTACAGAAAGTTCTATGATGTCATATATAAGATATAATACTAAACTATGTATACCATATATGAAAAATTAAATATATTTTGGAGGTAGCAATCTACATTAAACCCATGATAACACAATAAGGTAAGGGGCAAAGGTGCCAAGAACATGACATTTTATCATTCATAAATGACTCAAAATTCACATACTTCAGGCACACAGTACCCCTTCAAGCATGCAAATAACATACAGCACAACACAGTAACACACGTCTCCTATCTGTAGTATTTTATATTGCATTTACTTGTATTTTCCCACCAACTTACACATGAACATTTGGAAAAGATATTTCCTATACCATTCCTTGCCAACCCAACTTAATGGTCTGAAATGATAACCAAAATATTTTATCTGAATACATTGGCAAAATTAAAAGATTAGTTGAAATCATATTAAATATGTCTAAATTAAGGAGTTATCACTGCACACATCAATTAACAAACCATATAATCAGTTTAAGTAGTGGTCAAAGTAGAATTCTGCTGCTGCTGCTGCTAAGTCACTTCAGTTGTGTCCAACTCTGTGCGACCCCAGAGACGGCAGCCCATGAGGCTCCCCCGTCCCTGGGATTCTCCAGGCAAGAACACTGGAGTGGGTTGCCAGTAGAATTCATTTAATTGTTAATAGATACATAAATGAAAACATTGTCAATACTTATTAAGACCTATGGAAGCTCATTCTCTTTTGTCCAGTGATCCTATATATATAAGGTATCATGAGAAAATAAATAATTCAAAGAAGCCGTCTCTATCATAAGGACGTTCATTATAATTTAGTCCATAATAGAGAGAAATGGGAAACTGTCCAAAAGATTTTACATCTATTGAAAAAATATAATTCAAGCAGATACTCAAATTACATTTGACAGAAAGGGGCATCGAGGTACATGATGTATATTAAATACCTGGATTCCAATGAATTTTTCAATAATGTATGATATAATTTGAAAACTTAGTGAAAACTGTTGATTAGGACCTGATGCCATGTTTCCTTTTAGTTCTTGCCTCAAGCTTCCCTGATGCATCATGATTTTTACTCCTGGTAAGGAACTTAAATGATAAGTTCACACTATGGTAAAAAAATGAATTTAACTGCTCAACTAATATCTATTTGCCTCCATGACTTAACAAAAAAATATTACAAGTGATTGAGATGATTATGTGTTAATGTGAGATGTGAAGTAACTGATAATGATTTTCTAACATTTTGGTACATATGTTACATATGCACAGAACAAAAGAAAGCACCATAGAAACTGATGTGAAACTGTAGAGAGGTGCTTCCTAGACAAGACTAAAGATAGACCATGTCGAATAAAATGTATCTAATATCAAAAGTACAAGAAATGAGATGGACTCAAGATAAAAAACCCAAGTTTTTTGTAATATGCATTGCTTTTCAAGTGAGTCATTACAAAAATAGTACCACAGACCATATCTTTGCCTTCAATCTATTATAACTGAATTGATAATTTATGACTCAGTTTGTCTAAATAACAGTGCATTTATCAGTAATACATTAACATTCTATCATCTTTACTAGAAATAATAATAAATACAGCCAGCTACCTTATGGATGGATTTAATCATAACTCTCTCTAACTCAACCAACCACTTCTCCACTTGACCTCTGGCTTTGGCTGTTGAAATGGTGTCTACGAGTTCCACCACCTCTCCCTCACTACTTTTCATGTGAGTAATGTCCAAACTTTCTGTAAATTCCACTTTTGCAATTCCTTCAAAACATTTCTTCAAGTGAGGTTGCACTCTGTCAGGAAAAAGAATGTTTAAAATAATTAACCAAATAAAAGAATTCCCTAAATATCAATGTTCTGTGTATTCCAAACTTTATTCAAAATTCATAAATGTGCATTATGCATGAGGCCCCTGCTAGATGCTGCAGATTGAAGGGGGAAAAAAAAACATACATATGGAATATACATACAGGAGTCAAGTGGGAGTTCATCATTAATGGAACAATCACAAAAGACCTATAAAATTACAACTATTATAAGAGCTACATGAGGCTTAGATATTAAAGTAATATAAGGACCAAATCAATCTCGACCAACAGATAAAACACTAATCTGAAGAATCTTCAAATGCACCAAAGTATATTGATATTTCAATTGGGATCTTCAGAGACTGCTTGCAAATTATACAGAAGGATTAGAATTTTAAATAAATCAACTACTTGGAAGGTGCCCAACTTTGGTCTACACACTGTAATACAGATGGAACTGACTAAATTCCTCATTTTAGGCATGTTCTAGATTGCTTATCTCTTACTCTGAAAGCACAAGACACAAAACTAAGGATTGTAACAAATATCTAATCACTGTCTGATATATACTAGATACTCTTCTAAGGAATCAAGAATCAGCTGTAGGGAGAAAAAGGTAAAAAACCTCAGCCATTATAGAGCTTATGTTCTGCTGGAGGAAATCAAACAGTAAGCAAATAAGCACATTATAGAGTAAGCCAGATGACAAAAAAAGCATGCTGGGAAAAAGAAAAAAAAAAAAAAAACAAGGCAGAGAAGATAATCAGGAAAGGTGATTGGGGATGCTGGAAGGGGTTGCAATCTAGTGACCAGGGAAGGCCTTCCTGAGTGGCAGGTGTTTGAACAGGTTTTGCAGAGTACATCATGTGAAATGCCAGACTGGATGAAACACAAGCTGAAATCAAGGATGCTGGGAGAAATATCAATAACCTCAGATATGCAGATGATATTATTCTAATGGCAGAAAGTGAAGAGGAACTAAAAAGCCTCTTGATGAAGGTGAAAGGAGAGAGTGAAAAAGCTAGCTTAAAAGTCAACATTCAAAAAACTAAGATCATGACATCCAGTCCCATTATTTCATGGCAAATAGATGGGGAAGAAAATGGAAACAGGGGCAGATTTTATTTTCTTGGTCTCCAAAATAACAGCAGATGATGACTGAGCCACAAAAGTATGTAAGGATGTGAGACCTGGACCATAAAGAAGGCTGAGCACTGAAGAACTGATGCTTTTAAACTGTGGAACTGAGAAGACTCTTGAGAGTCCCTGAACAGCAAGGAGATCTAACCAGTCAAGCCTAAAGGAAATCAATCCAGAATATTCATTGTAAGGATTGAGGCTGAAGCTGAAGCTCCAAACCTTTGGTCACCTGATGCAAAGAGCCAACTCATTGGAAAAGACCCTGATACTGGGAAAGATTGAAGGCAGGCAGAGAAGGGGATGACAGAGGATAAGATGGTTGAATGGCATCACCGACTCAATGGACATGAGTTTGAGCAAGCTCCGGAAGATAGTGAAGGACAGGGAAGCCAGGCGTGCTGCAGTCCACAGGGTCACAAAGAGTTGGAGAAGACTTAGCGACTGAATAACAACAACAAAAGAAGTCTTGTGCATATTTAGGTGAGGAGGATCCTAGGCCAAGAGAACAATATGCTGAGGGAGGAGACTGACTCTTCTATGGGAGAATTGCAAGGACTGTAGAAGAATAAACAAGAAGGAAACTAGTGGGGGATGAATAGGAGGGATCGTGGTGTAGTACCTGGTGAGTGACTGCAAGGCACCGAGAGGGCACTGACTTTTATTCTGCATGGGATGCAGAATAGTGATGTGTTCTGAAAAATCTGTAAGACAATATGTGATAAAAAGAGAAACCCATCCCAGACTTAGAAAATATCATTCAATGGTATTTCTTATGTCTTAATCATCAAATAAGTTGATTACAGGAATGATTTACAACAGTCTTAAGTTATTACATAACATAATCATATATAACTGGAGAAGGAAATGGCAATACACTCCCGTATTCTTGCCTGGAGAATCCCAGGGACAGAGGAGCCTGGAGGGTTACAGTCCATGGCGTTGCAAAGAGTCAGACACAGCTGAGAGACTAACACAACAACAATCATATACAAGTTCTGCATTACTCTGAAAATTAAATTTAAGCAGATCAACTTAGCCATGTATGATGTATGCATTATGATATATACAGTAATATTGATACGCCTTACTTACCTAGTGGGATCTTTAGTCTCAGATAGGATCTCAAGAAGTTCATCATTAGACAAGAAAAAGAATCTGGGGAAGAAGAGACGTTTCTTTTCCAAATATTCATTAAGTCCTTTAAGAATGAGTTCCAAAAGCCCATTAGATTTTTTCAGCCTCTCCAGCATCCTCTCAATAGTTACAACTGACAGAACATGTTTATCCTAAAAATAAAAGAAAACTCACAACTCAAAAATACTAGATATTGACTTCATATTATATTTGAGATTATATTTGAGATTGCATGTAACAAAGGTTACACAAATTTTAAAGCGAATACTTTTTTTTAAAGTGCTCTTGCATGGTCTAGATCTAACCAGCCTCTTTAATTACATAAAAGCCATGTTAACTGGATTCTCAGTTAACTAAACTTATTTTTGGTACTTAGCCAAAGTGAGTTTGATATTTACTGAAAGATCAATCAAAAATTTCAACTGTAAATTGTTTTATACAGAAATCTGATTCCACTGCAGGAAAATGTTTTTGTTAATAGATTTTCAATGTGACTGGAAAGAAAGATAATTTTCTGCTTTGTTTTAAAATATAACAACATAATGAGAACACAGAAATTTAATCAAAGAACAAAATAATTATCATTAATACCTGTTTTTTCAGTAGAACAGGTTCATATGAAATACGCAACACATACAATTCACTTATCTTTAAAGTGGTGCAATTTTCTAAAGGCATTTTATTATATTTCCTAAGAGTTTTATACTTCAAATAAACATTTTAAAATGCACACAAAAGTCAGCATGACAGAGACTCAGGTCATAATTTAATGTGGAATTCATTTAAAAAAAGTATGGAGTAGTACTCTTGTACTTAGTTAAAAAACTAAAATGATGTTCTTAGAGTGCCACCTTCTGGAGAAGTATGTTTTTCTTTGTTGGGAGAAAAAAAATGAGTTGTGAATAAATGTGAAAAATTCTTTTCACAAATTAACAATATTTTATTTTCAGCCAAAGAATATACCACAATTTGCTATTTTAGATTGCAGATTTGAAAGTTTAAAAATTCAGTTATTTAAAACAACAGTTCATATTTCTTTCCCTAAATATTATAATTACAAAAGAAATACTTCTGGAAACAGTATTTGAGCAGGAAAAAAATTTTATTGAATTCCTGAGGTGAAACCTATTAATCTAGATCAGCTTAAGACTCTGAATCAAATATGCTAGTTCTGAATGAATATATGTGATAATCTATGTACCTTGGTATATGGACTTAAGAAAAAAATATAGATAGACAAGTAATCATTATCCTGACTAGGAACTCTCTTTCCATGAGAAGGTAAACAGAATAGAAACTGCATCAGATGAAGGAAAGCACAGCTTTGTTCCTAACCAACATCCTTTTTAGTACCTGTGTGACTTTGGATCATTTAACCAGAGCCTCTGTCTCTTTATCTTTAAAATGGGGATAAAAGCCAACTCTCAAAGTTGTTATGAGGCTCAAATTAGACAAAATATTGGAAGCACCTGATATGGTGCCTAGAATACACATACGCTTGAAATTACCCTTTCCATTTCACTTTCTATAAATGTCTCTTGAAGAGAAACAGACAAACACACACTACCCTGGGGGAAATGGATGGAGCAAGTCACTTACATCATGCTATCGATTTAATGGAGCTAAAATGAACATTTTATAAACTGCCTTCCTTCTGGTGAGATAATTATCATAGTAAAATAAAACTGGCTTTAAGTTCCACCCTGGCACTGCCACAAAATTCTGGTACAGAGTAAGCATTCCATAAATATCTGTTGACTGACTGAGTGAATGAGGATGAGTTCAGTTCACAGAAACACAAACTCAAAGAAGTTTTTTTGTACCAACAAAAGAAAGTTTTGAAGTTTTCCTACTGTACCAACTATTAGCTAATGCTGTCAAGATAGAACAGTAAGATATTAAAACAGGAAGCTACCAGAAATGTGAAACTAAGTGCAACTCCTTTGACACTTTAATTACTTTTTATCTTCTGGAGAGGAAAATAAATTATTAACTACCATATTTTTTGGTTAAAGGATAATTTTACAAATTTTAGGTGTCTTCTTTTGCTTCCCAAGTATCACCACTCTCATCAGCTCAAATGACAAGCTACTGGCTAATTTACATTTCTAAACCAAATACCGGTGATATCAGGGCCCAAAACTTTAATTGGGGGTATACAGAGGGCATTCTAATTACTGCTGCTATGAGAAGCTGCATAGAAAGTACACTTAATGGAATTAAGCTCAAGCCAGTTCACTAAACTTCCAAAAGCATAAACTTCCTAATCAGAAACCCCTGGACAACAGAAAACTGGTCAGATCTTCACTAAACCTATTAAGTATTAGAAAGGAAACATGGATTCACCAAGTAGACTTTTATGCTCCCTTACAACTTTCAGATCCTTCAACCTCACCAAAAATAGAAATCCATTCAAGATGCATGATGTTTCTAGGATTACTCCAGCTCTTAGGACTCAGGAGTTATCTAACACTGAATTTTTAGAGAAGGTTGTTCAGAATGAACTCAGAATTCTTAGCACTAGCAATAATTCAAGGATCAATCTCACTTTAATTATTCATTCACTCTGGACAAATGTTTTTGGAGAGCCTGCTACATGCCTGACACTGTTTTTAGTTTTTTGGCCACAACTGTGAACAAAGCAAAGACCTCAGCCTCCAAGAGGAGACAGGTGATAAATAACAAAATAATTCATATATCATATAATCAGTTAGAAGGTGATGAATGCTGCAAACAAGAAAATAGGGCATCAGGATGGCCAGAAAAGGTAAAGGCAGATTTTAATTTAAACACAGTGCTCAGTGTGAGTCTCTTTATAAAGGGAATAGTTGAGAAAAGACTCCAGGAAGCAAAGACACCGATCAGCTCTGCAGATTATTTGGAAGAACAGGGTCCAGTGGGTACAAAGGTTCTAGGGTGGAGTATGTTTGGGATGTGTGATTCAAAAAAGGAAGCTAGCGTGGCTAGAATAAAGTAAGGTAGAAAGTTATAAGGACAGAGAGGTAAAAGGGTAAAGAGAGTAAATCAAGAACTTCCTGCTCAATGAAACTACTGCTATGTCCCATACAGAAGCATTTCCCCCTGGATACTAAGATATTTCAACTAGCAAGACCAAAAGTTGGGAAGCAGAACTGTTATGAGTCATTTATTGGGTGAACTAGTATGAAAAGTCAACATCATTTTCACTCCTTAATTCCCAGACCCATGAACTGTGCCTATGGGAGAAACTATTTGGAGCTGGTTGAAAATATGGGCTATGTATCCTCTAGAACTGCACGCCAAACTCACAAACTATTTCCTTCCCGCTCATATATCAACTGAGTCTTCAACACGAGACATTCCACTTTTTATAAGGTCAATGTTCACATTAGGATCTGTAAATCTTAAAGAGTATCAGTCAATTGCCTCATTTCCTTTGTAATGTGAATACCATAGCAGAAGCAGTATTGTATGGAAACTGTGACAGTAAGTCATTCAGTAAGTCAATGAATGACAGTGTTGGCAGAAACTTGGAAAAGAAAGTCCTCTGGTGCAGACAAATCACTGATCCCTTCTATTCTGAAACAGGTGCACTGTATTTAATTCCTTCTAAATGGCTGCCTGGTCCCTTCAGGTGTGATCCTGTGTCAGAAGCATTTTGTTCGTTTCTGATGTTGGCAGCTTGGACGCTCTGCAGTGTTGGGTAAGAGACAGCCCATGATGGCAGATCCTTCCATAATTTTCCCATCTCTGCCATTACGAATTCTTTGCTTGTAGCCTGGGTGACCACATATTCCCAGTTTGATGAGGAGAGTTCTGGCTTATGCTTGCTTTCCTGGCTTACTTATTAATTGCTCTAACTTTCAGAAGTTCTGCAGTTTGGGCAATATATTATGTGATTTTTCCATTTCACAGCTCACTGTGCATACAGTGGCATATGCTGGTTGACATTCACAAATAGATCAACTGGTCAACTATATTAAATGCCTCCTTTGGCAGCACTACCTTTTATTAAACACTTACATGGAGCACAGATATACTCATATTCTAGTCTATTCTGTGATTCCTGATAGATCTCCTTATTACCAATCTTTCAATCTTGTTTCTTCTAAGTCCTTGATNTTTCCTATCAAATCATATAATTGTCATTGATACAATATTATCAACATTTAGGATTACAGTCACAATTTTAAAAACTTAAATAATAAAACTACACATATTTCCATTTTAGGATAGAAAAAAATTTAAGATAATCCTCTCCCTACTTTATAATAAACTTGTCTCAATATTTGATCAAAACACCAATAGAGAAGTTCACATTCATTTAATGATATAATAACTAATATTTCTTCTATTTTAATCTTAACATCCACTAACACACAAACTGTGCTTTGCAGGCATGTCTTTTGAACTGAACATAAATCATACTTTCTTGAATGTTACTGGTTTTTATTAAATTTTCTCGAAGTATAATTTCTCCACTGTATCTGTGCATTGCTTGATAGACTGCATTTTGTATTTATTGGGTTATATATATATATATATATGTATGTATATATCTTTGCAGCTCTTTTTTTTTAAGTCCCTATAGAGAAACTTCTTGATTGAGTGGTTGGCTTGCTGCTTCCTTTCTCACCGCAGAGCACTTCAGAGGTGGTGCAGCCATAACATGGGAGCCAGAGAACAGACAGGACACCCCGTGCTGGGTATGCGTTGCTATCTTTCTACCAGAGCATCTGGTAAGAACCACTGCTAGAACCACTGTCATTAAATAATGCAAGTTCAATTTCGACCTCAAGAAGTAATCAGGACAAAACACCAATTTTCCTTTTGATGTTTCTTGCTCCTGGTATTCTAAAATAATACCTAATGCGGGATATTAGATATGTGGGGAAAAGACAATGGCTTACTTGGATTGTTTGAAAAAAGTATTACTTCAACAAAATAATCATGTTCTCACAGATTTTTACCTACTTGTAGGACACTTTTCATTATATCTCTCCATGTTTTATCCACAGTTGTAAATCGCCTCCCTTCCTCAGGCATTTGAGACATAATGTCTGGAGAACTAAAAATGGGCTCCAAATACAGCCATGTGGCTTGGACCTTGAGCCATTCATCCAGAATCTCCTGAAGCAGCAGGAGCTTGCCCTCCCACTCCCTGAGAAGCAAAACACAGTGGTGCTTATCAATAGCAAATCAAGAAATGTTTCACATGATAAAACTCAAAACTAGACTGTTAATAGTACATGCAATGTTGTTATGCCAATTTCCATTCATCTACCTACAATCAAAGATAAATCACTAGATTAGCTCTATAAAATCTGTATCTAAATAATAGCATAAACATTTATGCTAATACAGATGCACCTGTCTACAAACGGGTTGGTTTCTACATATGTCATCTCAATAAACCTTTCTGCAATCCAATTTCATGCCAAAGAGCATGAGTTAAGAATGAGATTTTGGAGATAGTAATGGTATTCTCAATCAAAGGCACTCTGAACTTCTTCTTAGGAAAGGTAATTACATCCAAGATTCATTCTGGATGAATGAATTCTGTTTTTTCATTTTTTAAAAAATTTGGACCCATAACGGCTATCTTTCCAAGAGAAAATATTCCAATTGATAAGATATAACAGGCATTTAAAGAAAATCCTACACAATTGTAAGTATATTCTGTTCTGTTCAGCTGCTAAGTCATGTTTGACTGTTTGTGACTCCAAATATTAGTGTGACATTTTTGAATCAAAATGAATTATTGGTTCATTTATAAATACAGAGAGAAAAATGACTAAATTTCCTTAAGAATAAATATTATAATTACAGCATAAACTAACAATTTTACAATCACAGTTCTAAGGTCTTTGTATGTATTTGCTCTATCCTCACAACAGCCCTCAGAGGCAGGGTCCAGAATGTAATATTTATTTACCAGTAGGGTATTAAGGTACATAGAGGTAAGCATCAAGCTAATGAACAAAAGAGCCAGATTTGAACCTAGACAGTTGTAGTCACTATGCTATGAAGCCATAAAGAAGAATGATTGGTTAAAGGCAACAAAACTTAGAAATGGGATGGCTTTATGTATAGATTAATATATTACTCATCATTTATAAGTGGTGATCTGTAATTTTAGATTGTAAACACCAAGAAATGTATATAGGAGTTCAAAAAGTCACCAGGCATTTTAAAATGTGTTTTAAAAATGCCTTTCCTTTCCATGTTCATCAACAACTTTGTCTTTCACACAAGGAAATGAATGCTTTTGCTTCCTTCTGGTGCTCTTCCCTCTCTCTCTATCTAATCCCTGCTAATGCAGAAAATTTCTCACTAGCTAATGAGCTCATGCATAATTCTTAAAAATAGAATCTAGACGTGCCACTTTCAGAGAAGTTCAAAAATTACTCTTGATGAACACACTGGAGCAAGCTGGGCAGGAGGCAGAGCAATCAGAGACTGAGCCAACACCAATAGCTGGGCAAGCTCAGGTTTAAGATAATGTACCCATAACCAGAGGCTGATATCTCCAAGCAGACAGCCTTCCCTTGCCATGTAAATTCACAATAAAGATGGCAGTCTGATTTGGATTTACTCTTTTTTAAGGTAAAATATAAACTGCTTAATACAGATTACAAAAACTGAAAAAAATTGACAGGATAAGGGTTATCTACAACAAACTAATTAGTCTATTTGGAAAAATACATAATATCTTCAATTTATTGTTTATATGTTCTATAAACTATGTTCATAGGCACAAGATTAATTTTGAGTATCAAATATATGAGATCGGACTGTGGGCAATAACAAGAATATCTGGACACGGTCTACTACCTTTGCTCTGAATATAGATGATAGCAAAAGTATCAAGACTCTTCTAAAAGAAATAAAGGTTAATAACCCTTCCAATGTACTATTTAAAATATTAAGTATAAAGTACAGACTCAATTTTCAAAAAGAACTATTATTATATATGAGTAATAATTTTGATAACATACTATAAACACTGTCATAAAAATATCACGTCACCTCATTTGCTTTTCATAAGGCTTAATGAAGGGAGATCCTCGCATAGTTTGTGTCTTAATAATGTGGTCATCCAACAACATCTGAACTTCATCAACTGATGACAAAATAGACGTCCCACTTTCTCTATAAGGAAGAATGACAAATTCCATTGCATCCCATTCATTAATCATCTTCTCCATGGCCTTTTCGAGAGAATATTCTTTGCTAGCTGCTTCACTAATGGCCTCAAACCTATCTAAATACGGCTCCAGATTCATATCTAAGAAAGAGAAGACAGTGGAATCATCTGTGGGCTGCAGCGGGTAACCAACGATGTTGGACATGGCCTCCCAGTGCCTGGGGCGCAAACCAGGATTACAAATCACTTGGATGAGAGGAATGTGCTGCTTGAAATCTTCCACCTTCGCTCTTACTTTTTTGGTCATTGCCAATGCACTGGGGGAATCGTGAAAGGTTTTCTCCAGCTTATAGAGTCCTCTCCAGTAATTTCCAACGTCTGTTTCCACTTGGTCTGGATTCACCTTGTTATATGGTCCTTCTGTCCATGCTCTATATTTGGTGCTAAATTCTACAGTCGTTTCATAGAGACGGAGATAAGGGTTCAAACCATCTTGGATTTTTTTACGCTGAGGATATATTGAAGGTAGCCAACCAAATGCCTCCTCTTCAGCATTAAACTGCTCAATCTGGAAGGATAAGTATTAAACACACTACTCTGAAAGGGAATGATATTCAAAATTAAGTTTTAAAAATATATCCAGTGTGACCCCCCCCAAAATCTCTCATCAAATGCTGAAGGTAAACTTAAATTAGGCCATACCTGGAAAATAATAATCTCTTTTTCCTATGTATTTTGTTTGTTCATTTTTGCTGTTCCTATTCCTTTTTTATTACAGTTTTCAGAGAACAATGACTTCTTAAGTTAGTTAAAATAGTAAATTTATACATATAAAGAAGTTCTGCCCATCCAGATATACTGAGGATAAAGCTTCTTTTAATAAATAAGAATTTAAATACTTTTAAACACACAACATTGTGTTAGGTACTAGGGAAAACAGAAAAAAAGTATATTGCAAAGTACCAATTCCAAGGAGTTAGTAATCCAATTGAGGAGTTAAATACCAGTTACTTATTAAATAAGCAACAGAAGAAATGCCTTAGAACGGTAGCCATTTAATATAAATTAAATAGTATATTTTTTTAAATGCTATCATTCAAAGACAAGAGAGCCTTCTGAAATAGCACAATCATAGATGCTCCTGTAGAGAAGTTACAACTGAAGCTGGGTCTTAAAGGTAAATAGGATAAGAGATATAAAGAAAGCATTAATTTCTTCTTAGCAAAGTAGTGAAGTTGTAAGGATGTGGGGGGTATACAGGAGTAATCTACTGAACTGAAAAGAGTGAGCTAGATATGCAAATTATGCATAGTACTTAAATTTCAGTGGCATCAATTTAAAAAAAAAACTACAATGTCTCTTTTCTCAACATATATTTACACATCTGAGATTATTATAAACTCTTTAATTACCTGAACTAAAATATCAAAATCTTGCAATATATTAGAAATGTTAGAGAACCGTAATATGGTCTGTTTTCATATTTTGTTGTTGTTGTTCAATTGCTAAGTTGTGTCTGACTCTTTTGCAACCCCAGGGGCCCACCAGGCCTCTCTGCCCATGGGATTTCCCAGGAAGAATACTGGAGTGGCTTGCCATTTCCTGCTCCAGGGGATCTTCCCAACCCAGGGATTGAACCCACATCTCCTGCATTGGCAGACAGGTTCTTTACCACTGAACCACCACAGAAGCCTGTTTTTCTATTTCCCCTTTTTATAAAAAAATATAATTAAAATTTTCAAACAGCTTACATGGCAAAGAGTATATGGCTTTTCCCCACCCAGCTTCTAACTGAGAACACTGGTTTCTGAGATAGTGGTATTGGAAACAAAGTGGCTTGATGGGAGAAAACAATGGACCATAAAACACAGCCATGAAATCTAAGCTGGCTTCCATGAAGGTGGGAAATCTAAACAGTAACCAGGTGCTATCACATAATATAAATGGTCGAGTGACACAAAATAAACTTCAAAAGCAGATGCAGATACAACTCTATCTTTAAAATAAAAGCGGAAGGCCCCTAAAATGTTATCACTACCAACAGAAAACAGCAATGCTGCTTCTCCCTGAAGCACGGCTATAAAATCTATTTGTGCCATATATGTTAATCTCTAATTAAATGTCGTTAAACTCTTTGACTCCATTTATTAAAGGTGAACGCCCAATACAAAGTCAAACGGTCTTTCTGTTGAACTAATTCATCCTAGAAGAATTTTTAAATTATACCTTGTCTGCTGCTAAATCCAACTTTCCATTCAGCGTCTGAGCCTTTTTCAGGTACCGTTGTACATCCTGAAGATCTCCTAAGGAGTAAAATTCTTCTGACTGTTTAGCGTAACTTTCCAACTCCTCCACAAACCGTTCACACCGTAACTATTAAAAAACAATTTTTGTTACTATTTTTAAGAGTAAAAACCCTTAAACATCAAGAGAAAGTTTTGGAATTTATAAGGGTTTTCTGAATTATTACATTTCATAACTGGCAAAATATTAAGAAAGGGAAGATCTTGAAGATGACTGGGATCCAAAACATGTAGAATTTTTAAGAGTCTGGATTTAAAACTAATGGGTTAAGATTCCTATAATTCATAAATCAGAGAAAGTTTACCCCTCTATCATCAATGTAAGAAATTCTAACTAATAAAATGTATAAGAACAAACAATGGTATTCTTTGCTGCTGCTGCTGCTGCTGCTAAGTCGCTTCAGTTGTGTCCGACTCTGTGCGACCCCATGAACGGCAGCCCACCAGGCTCCTCTGTCTCTGGGATTCTCCAGGCAAAAACACTGGAGTGGGTTGCCATTTCCTTCTCCAATGCATGAAAGTGAAAAGTGAAAGTGAAGTCGCTCAGTCATGTCGACTCTTAGTGACACCATGGACTGCAGCCACCATGCTCCTCCGTCCATGGGATTCTCCAGGTAAGAGTACTGGAGTGGGGTGCCATTGCCTTCTCTGGGTATTCTTTAGTATGCTAATATATATTCACTTGGGAAAAAATCTCATGATAATCAAGTATAGGACTAAGAGAATTCCAATTTTTTAAAGACATAAAGGTAACTGTAGCATTTTTACTAACTGGAAAAAACTGAATTTATTTGCATTCTAATATTTAGATATATCTTCAATTAGTAATGCTAAAACAAAGCATTCAGAATTTATTTTTCTTGTCCCATGAGTTCACTTCACAGGAAATAAAGAAAAATATATACAGATTTAAAAGCCTAAAAACTAAACTCTTCCAGTGTAAAACAAACGTGTGTGTGTTTTTAATGAGAGGTTTCTTACAAAATTGTCATTGGAAAGACATTCAAAATTAAATGGTTCTTAAACAGCTCTTAATAAAACACTCAAAACTCAAATCTAGGTTATTAAAAATAATTTTATATTTTATAGATTATCTAGGTTGATTTCTGTCCTCTTAGTTTCCTGGGCAATTTATTGCTCTGGCCCAGTGAGAGAAGGAAAATGAGAAGAAAAATTCATTAACGTGAAGTATAGTTTGTAGAATGGTATACATTACCACAAAGTACAGATAATTCTGGGTCACTCACTGATTTCCTAAGAATCTATTATATTGTAGCATAAGTGTCTAATATTCATTATGTTTTCTACAGGTTTTTAAAAATTCTGAAGTGGCCTACATGTAAAACAGAAATAAATACTTAAATATACCCCTACAGTTTAAAATGAAGGATTAAAAAATTTTTAAGTCTATAATTTATGCTTCAAACATATTCTGCCAATAAATTGTATTTGCTATAGTGTGGCAGACAGAAGCTAGGCTTGCTATCAAAGAACAGCTCTGCTGGCTGACTTGAAACAAGTCTGTTCACCTTCACCTGGGAACCTTAAGTCTCTTCATCTGCAAAACAAGACTGAAAATACGGTCTCATTTATTCAGATCATACTATGAAGCGCTCATGGCATTTCTGTGCTAGCCAGTAGGGTTAAAAAATAGAGAAAAAGTAAAAATAAAAGTCCTGCTCTCAAAGAGGTGACCAACTAGTGGGAGAAAAAACTGAAAATATAATTAGCCCAATGGAGACGTGTTAAAACTACTATGGGAGCAGAGGATAAGCAGCACCGAGGTCTGACTGAAAGGGCTTCTCTGGAGGTCAATGACTTTGCAGGATAGACAGGCAAAGTGGGGGACAGTGGGGCACTCCAGATGAAATGGAGAGTGTGGGGCTTCCCCGGTGACTTGGTGGATAAGCATCTGCTTGCCAGTGCAGGAAACACGGGTTCGATCCCTGACTGGGAAGTTCCCACATGCTACAGAGCAACTCAGCCCATGTGCCGCAACTACTGAGCCTGTGCTCTAGAGCCTGTGTGCACAACTGCCAAAGCCAGAGCAGCATGGAGTCTGTGCAGCATGGAGTCTGTGCGTTGCAACAGGAGGCCACCACAGCGAGAAGCTTGCACTGCAACTAGAGAAAGGCCTGTGCAGCAATGAGGACCCAGCGCAAGCAAGTGAATAATAAACACTAAAAAGAAGAAGAAATGGAGAGTGTGGGCAAGAGATGAGAGGTGTAGGAGAGTGGGTACCAGAAGTTGCTCAAGGTTACTGAAGAGACAAAAGCAAGGAGTGGGAAGAGGTAGATGAGGCTGGACATATAGGGCAAATCACAAACCATCTTGTTTGTAGGACACACACCAAAGGTTCAAATTACTGAACATTAGAGTTGGTGGAGTACTTAGGCAAGTTGGCGATTACACAGTGTAAAGGTATACCTCATCAAGGGAGCTTTAGTCTTAACAAAAGTAAACTCAAGAGAGTACTCTAAAATGTGTAAGATAATATTTTTATTAATGGCCATTTGTGGGCAATGTATTAAAAAGTTTTCTCCCTTGAAAAATCAAGAAATGATGCCACTTTCATCCAATATATGTACTATCTTCTACTAAGATTAATGGAAAGAGAGAGCTAAGTATGTGAACTGTGAAACAGAGGCGCTGACAGTGCTATGTCGGAAGCTAAATATTTCCAGAAAATGAAAATAATTTAAAATATCCACAGTACCTACCTTAAGACCTTCTTGATATTGCTCCGTTTTCTCCTTAATGATTTTCCTATGTTCATCAAAAATTTCTTCCATTCTTCCATACCACTGGAAGACGTTGTTATTTAGCCTAATGTCAGCTGGGGAAAAGTTGGTACACTCAATGAGGAAGGTGAGGCAGTTTTTAGAATCCACCAATCTTTGTCCCAGTTCAACCATATCAACTGTCTCTACTTTCTGTATATAAGCCTAAGGGAAAAAAAATTACAGATGGCATTTTAAGGAACAGCTCATGTCAAAAAATAGCCTGTGGAAATACATTGCATAAATATGTACAGACTTGTTAGGACAGACTTTTGGTTTAAATAGGGGCCTGCAGCACAGTCTGCTTCTCATCCCTCCTGAAAACCTTTACTGACAGAGCAGGGGTGGTGGCTGGGGGAGGGGACAGAAATACTAAACAGACAAAAAGCACTGGAAAACCAAGGAATGCTATAGTTCTCTGGAACAAAAGAAGCAGATGCTGAGTGACACCATTAATTCTTTCAGAATAGCATTTTGTGGCACCTACTGTATGCCTGATACTGTGCCAAGTGCTGGCAATTCAGTGTGACAAAAGTTTAAAGTTTAGTGGAGGAGACAGTCAAATAATGTTTACATAATTAACAAGTGTACATTGCAAATCTGCATCGGACACAAGTGCAGCAAGACTTTAGTTATGAAAACTAAAATGTGGGCTTTCCTGGTGACTCAGACAGTAGAGAATCTGCCTGCAATGCAGGAGACCTGGGTTCGATCCCTGGGTTGGGAAGATCCTGAGGAGGAGGACTTGGCAACCCACTCCAGTACTCTTGCCTGGAGAATCCCATGAACGGAGCCTGGTGGGCTACAGTCCATGGGGTCACAAAGAGCCAGACACAGCTGAGCAAAAAACTAAAATATAACTATAGAAAATTTAACAAGGAATGTGCTAAACCTATGAGGAATACTACAGCACTTTATTGAGGGGCATTTTTAAAGTACCAAACAAATATAGAAATACATATTAAGATATAATATTATAAAGATGTAAATGGTGGCTCAGACAGTAAAGAATCTGCCTGCAATGCAGGAGACCTGGGTTCGATCCCTAGGTTGGAAAGATCCTCTGGAGAAAGTGAAAATTGCTCGGCTGTGTCCAACTCTTTGTGACCCCATAGTTATAGTCCATGGAATTCTCCAGGCCAGAATACTGGAGTGGGTAGCCTTTCCCTTCTTCAGGGGATCTTCCCAACCCAGGGATTGAACCCAGGGTTCCCGCATTGCAGGCCGCCAGTGGACTTCCCTTGTGGCTCAGCTGGTAAAGAATCTGCCTGCAATGTGGGATACTTGGGTTCGATTCCTGGGTTGGGAAGATCCCAGGAGAAGGGAAAGGCTACCCACTCCACTACTCTGGCCTGGAGAATTCCATGGACTGTATAGTCCATGGGGTCACAAAGAGTCAGAATGTGTGACTCACTTTCACAGTCCCCAGTAGCACATCTGTAAGATTCTTCATCTCTAGAATACAAAAATATCTCAAGAAAGCATGTTACAAGATGGTATATATAAGCAACAGTTTGGCAGAATTCTAGTTTATATGCACCCAAAACAGAACAGATTTTAAAATTCAAAAATAACAATTAGTTTTATTTAACATGTCACTTTACTATTCAAAATTCTTTACCAGTTGAGCCACAAGGGAAGCCCAAGAATACTGGAGTGGGTAGCCCATCCCTTCTCCAGGAGATATTCCCAACCCAGAAATTGAACTGAGGTCTTCTGCATTGCAGGTGGATTCTTTACCAACTGAACTATGAAGGAAGCCATTCCTCAGGAGAAGGAAATAGCAACCCACTCCAGTATTCTTGTCTGGAGAATTCCATGGACAGACAGAGGAGCCTGGCAAGCTACAGTCCATGGGGTAGCAAAGAGTCAGACACGACTGAGCGACTACAGTTTCTCCTCCAGTCTATAAGGTCAATGCAATTTCAATCAAAATTGCAAGGGTACTAAAAGAAACTAAATTTGATATGATTCTAAGTCTCTGAAAGTACTCAAGAGTAAATATTTGAGAAAGAAAGAAAGTGAAGTCACTCAGTCATGTCCAACTCTTTGCGACCACGTAGACTGTGGCCTACCAGGCTCCTCCATCCATGGGATTCTCCAGGCAAGAATATTGGAGTGGTTGCCATTTCCTTCTCCAGGGGATTTTCCTGACCCAGGGATCGAACCTGGGTCTCCCACATTGCAGGCAGAAGCTTTACCCTCTGAGCCCAAATACTCAAGAAGCCAAAGATAATCATGAAAAAGGGAAGTGATAGAGACTAGCTCTGCTAAGCAGCAAAATGCATTATATAGATGCAGTAATTTAAACAGTTCCAGTTCTGGCTTCAGGAGTAGAGAAGAGACAAGAATAGAGCTCAGAAATAGATTCAAGTACGTATGGAAATTTACTGTCAAAAAAGAGGCATTTCAAATCAGGAGTGAAATGACAAATCATTTAATATATTGTACTGAAGTAATTGGCTATTGATTTTAGAAGAAACTAAGAGGCCTATTTACTTAGTAGAAGTACAGAGAAGGTACATTATTAAGTGAATAAAATAATTTGTAGGAGTAATGATTGTATTTTTGCAAAAGCAGATCTCTTTTTGTGTGAGTGGGTGAATATATAGGGGTGTGTGTGTGTGTGTGTGCACGCATGTGCAATGCACATGGAAGTGCCCATGTGTACGTACACATATACATGTGGTTCGCTCAAAGTTCTTCTGAACCATTAACTTGTGCATGTATCTTAAATATATAAATGGTGAAGGAAACCTGCTGCCTTTCAGAAAAATGAGAAAACTGGCAATTACTTATCCCAACCTGTGTTATACCCCATATCTCCCTGTCCAGGAAGGAAGGACCTGTTTTTTAATGCTTTTAAAAGTTCTTTTAAATTTCTTATAACCAGCTCTCTCTTGCTCTTCCTTTTGTCACTCTCTGCTATCTATCTATCTATCTACACACACACACATAGACACACAATTGGAGAGAACCGTTACCCTCAAAGAAAGAAATTATGGAAAAGAGGAACTTTTATTTCATACAATTCCATATTATTTTTCACTTTTATAAATAAAGAGAAAAAGAGAGTAACATGTAAACATATATTACCATATGTAAAATAGATAGCCAATGGTAATTTGCTGTATGACTCAGGGAACTCAAATTAGGGTTTGGTAACAACCTAGAGGGGTGGGATAGGGAAGGAGGTGGGAGGGGACATGGGTAAATCTATGGCTGATTCATATTGATATTTAGCACAATACTGTAAAGCAATTATCCTTCAGTTAAAAAAAAAGACATTGTCTTGAAATCTTTCATATGTCATTCTAATAAGGCTGTTTTTTTGTTGCAAATCCAAATAAAGGTCTAATTGAAAATACATTGTTGCAATTTGGTTAATCAGCTTTCTAAGCAAACAACTGGATTTTTATTTCCTCTTACTAATAAAAAATGACTGACTTCTGTATTGAATAAAATGAGATGTTTATGACCTTACAGAAATAAACTTTTTCAAGATATAGAAATATAACATCAAGTAGTGAGTGCTATTTGCTAATTCTGTTAAATGTTGCTATAAACAGAAATTCACACCAAATAACTCCAAATTCCTACATAATTCCAGTGATGGCTAAGGGGGTAAATAAATAACACTCTTCATACTCAATATTCATTATTTTTCAAAGGAATTTCCAGCTCTGGAACTCTCTAGCTACCTTTAAAATCATTCATATTAAAATATCACTTTTACAACTAACATAAAATATAAAAGATTCTAAAAAAAAATACCATAGGTATGTTTGTATTTGATACACAGACATACATTCAGGTGTTAAGAGCCCCAATCCAAGTTTAAATACTTGAAAAGGAAATAGAGGAATTATATATAGAGGCTAATATATAAAAGTTGGTTCTAATGATTTTAATAAAATTTTCTTTAAGTGATTATTTAATGTACATAATCATATGAACTCCTTTTGTAATTTCTTACCTATACAAACTTTTGAATGATTTTATATGTTTTGTTGAGTTTGCTTAAATATTTTAAAATCTAGAAACACAAGGTTCTATTTTTGGATCTTGCAATTGCTAGAAAAGGAAAAAAAAAGCTCCTGCAAAAGCTTAACATTACACAAATGGAAAAGGAACAAAATAAAAAGATGATTAGCCAAGTGTCTTATATTTTTTTATTCATCATCAGGCAGACCTCAAGCATAGGAGACTTATCTAATATTTTCAGTACCATAAGTCTTATGCTCAAAATATTTTTCAGCAAACTACCACAGAAAAGTTTAATATATGATAGATTAAAAGATAGCCTATGGAAAACAAAGCAAAACATTACTTAAGGATTAAACATTCATTGATTTGAGAAATGAAGGATGACCACATATCTCAGGTTTCCCAAGACAGCCCTGGTTTATGCCTGATAGCATAGTAATGATTATTAATTGTGCTCTCAAAAAGATCCTTGTAGACAGACAACTGCATTAGTAACTCCAACATTTCACCTCTTCCACTACCTAATCTTAGGGTGTGCTCTCACAGACTCTGTGGCCATGTGACTTGCTTTGGTCAATAGGTTACTTGCTATTCTGACACAAGTAGAAACTTAAAAACCATATGTGCAGTTGGGCTTGCTTTTCTGTCTCTATCACTCCATGAAAACACACACAGGTGAGACTGCTAAAGTTTGAAAGGAAAGTGGAGCAGAAGAGAGTTACTGAAGATAATGATAATGGTCAATCCAACTGAGAAACAGTTGATCTGACTAAGTCAGAACCATCTACGAGTATCCAGCCTGTATCACCAAGCTTCAGAGAGAAACAGACAGACAGAGAGAAACAGAGACAGTGTATGGGTGTACCTTACAATTTCAAGCCTCTGTTTTAACTTTTGGAGTGATTTGTTACTATATTATCATGTCGATAATTATAAAAAACTGGGAAAATAAGCAAAACAATTTACTCGACACAGATGACTATACAGAGCTTATAAACAATACCTTCATTTCCATTAGTTCTGCTGTATTTGGAGGTGTGCTAAGAGCTTTTTCAGATATCTTTTCAAATTCCTCACATAATCTGAAAAACCAGACAAAAGCCATTTATATAATTAAATTTTATTCCTAAATATATTCATGTATACTATTTTAATATTCCATTACATGAAAAATAGATTATCTTATGTATATGACATTTAATTAATTAAAAGCAAATTTGTGCTCAGTTATTCATTCAATACACATTTGATCATTTACCATGTTCCTAACTAATGTATTAAGTGACAGAGATACAGAAACGTGGAAGATGTAGTAATGATTCTCAGACAGTCCACATTCCAGTATGCAAGACAAGACTATGAACAATCACTTCCAACCTAGAGTTTCAAGGATGCTACCAGAGATTTAGTTGAGATGGTACAAAAAGGTGGTCTACTTGGAAGGCACGGTTAAAATGGGCTGGTGTGCTCAGAAACTTCTGGTAGTATGCAAATATTTCCTACTAACTTGAGTTGTGGGCAATACAAATAATGAACTTACCATGAAATTAAAAAAAAAAAACAGAGTTGTGAGAGTTTAAGAAAGTTGAGAAATGCATAGAAATTTATTCAAGATTGGCTGTGAGGTGAAAGAGAGGGAATGGATAGTGATGATTGAGTTGAAGTTGAGTTGAAGTGGAAGATGGAGGATGGAAGAGGGTTTTGAACATGTTTTCAAATTTTAGAGGCAGAATCAACAATGAAGGAGAGATTTAAGATGAGACACAGAGGGGACAACTCAAAAGCACAGGTGCAGAGAGATGGGAGGCAATAAGGCTGAGTTTATGGGTGGAGACAAGAACACTGAATGGTTGCCGGACCCTTGCCCTGTGAGAATGTGGGGAGTCAGATGGGAAGGGGGTCCATGCAGAGGTGAGCTGAGACACATAAGAGCAAGAAGTTGAGGGTATTTGTACCTAACAGTTCCTGTAATAGTCCTGGTGTGTCCTCTTACATACTGTGAGTCTAGTGAGAGGCCTACTTAGGAGAAAAAGGAAAAAGTAGAACTGGCATGAGCTCTAGGGGTAGCTAAGAGGCAGGGAAATAGCTATGAAATTAAATATTTCACTCAGCATGAAATGTTATAAGTAAAACACATATTCACTATTCTATACTTGCAGAGGAAAAGGTACTTTAAGATGAATATGTGATTCTGGGTCTTAGATAAGCCACCCAAGTCCTAGCCTTTTTTCATGTGGTGCCACCCTCTTCAGCCTCCCCCCAGCCCCACCTCTCATACCTCACAGTATCTGTGAAAGCAACATAACCCACTCCTTGTTCCTAGAGCACATCATGCCATTTCATACCTCACTTCCTTCTACATACTATATCCTCTAACTGGAATTCTTTCACCCACATTGTTCCTGGTGGACTCCTACTCAACCTTCAAAAGGAATTCATGTATCACTGCCACTTTTCAGCCTCCCCTGATTTTCCCCTCTCCTCCAACCTTCACTGTGAAGGAAATTGATCATTTCCTTCTCTACTGTTGTTTTTCTGTGGTTCAATACACCCTGTTGTAATTTACTGGACTGGGTGTCCACTTCTGCAACATAACTTCAGCAGCCTTGTTCATAGTCTATGTCCCTAATGCTGTGCCTGACCTTCCTCTAGGCTTCTACAGAGACTAAAAGAAATATTCTTTTTAATAATATTTTCTCTAACACTATAACTATAAAAATTCTGATTATTTGGGGGGTTTATTCCATGTAACTGATATCAGGAAAGAGGCTCATGGGGCCACATTATCACCAGTGTTAGAAAACTACACTAATTACACTTCTAGCTTTAAATAGGTATTCTGCTTTACACATTAGCATTTTTGAGTTTACTTAACAAGAGTTAGTTTTCCTTAAAATCTCCAGGTTGAACAACAAATGAGTTTGTAGTTAAGATAACATGTTCCCATGGACATGAAGGGTAATTAACAGTAAAATGATATTCCAAATTTGGGATCCTTGACAACTACTCTGATATACACTTTGAAAACTCACTCTGTGTACTGATTACACAAACTTAAAAATGTGAAGTTAGATAATGTCCACATGACTTGTACAAAAGAAATGCAAATGCATTTTAATACCACATTAATTCAGACAACTGGGAAGACATGTTCATGGGGTAAAAAAGACACTAAATAGATTCAAGTAGAAATAAGTTTGGCTTTATCTTTTCTTTTAAGTCATTTATGACACTGCTTTATCCAGTATTTTAGGTGACAGTTGATTCTATTTAAACCGCACCCTCCTCCCCACCAAATAAAAGTATTACACACAATACCTTGTATTTACTTCCTGATGATCTCTGAACATTTTAGCAATAAGTTTTCCACAAATGACATCTGCTCGCTTAACCAAAGCTCTGATTAATTCCTCACAGCGCACTTCAAACATTCCTAAACGAACAGTCTGCAACGTTGGGTATTAAAAGTTTAATAAACATGAAATGACATAAATGATTCCCACAATTTTGCCTTTTCCACAATATTGATTTTGTGTGCATGATCTAATACAATTGAGTTTTGTTTTTTTTTTTTAATATGATGTAGGCTGGGTTTTTTAAATACTCTACCACTATCTTCTCAGTAAATCTCCTTGAATAGTATATCTTAAGCCAATTCTATTTCAGGACAATAACGGATATAAAAACTTTGGAGAACTAAGTTATTGCTATATACACAGTGCAAGATTTAAACGTTATATTTGCTCTGTACAAAAAGTAATGAATGTTCATGGTAGTAATTTTGGAAAATATTTTAAAAAGGACAAAAGTAGAAAATGTTTAATTACCAGTCTTCTACTAAACAGAAGTAACCACATTTTGGTATAATTACCATTATTTTCCGAAGTATTTATAAACACCAAAGCAACTTAAAAATTAGTTCTTGATATTTTTGATGGGTCAAATTAAACAAAGTACTTAAAAGTCAGGCTTGCAGGGTAGACTTTCAGCTCTCTGAGCAGACGAATCTTGTGTTTTGTCTATTTCCATATAGCAGGGCTTACCACATGCTTGGCATATAGAAAAGTCCAGTAAATAGTTATCTGTTGATAATAATGGTCTAATTCTTTCACTGTACAGTGTAGAAATACATGCTAATAAACCAGGGAAAAGATCACTAGGTACAAAGAACAGCTGTATAAAATGTGTGATTTACCTTTCTAGATGTGTACTGTATATCCTCTATGAGTTTTTGGTATTTGCGAATTTCTTGTATTATTCTCTCATAATGATGATTTTCTGCAAGGAAAGCATCAGCATCTTGCTCAGCTTTTCTGGTAATTAAAAAATCATACTTGTCATAAAATCTGAGGTGCTCAATGGGTGCCACGCTCTCACGCATAACCACCTCCTTAATCTTTTCTTTGTGAGCTTCGACAATTTCATTCAGAATTATTGGCTTCAAGATTGTTGGTTTAGACTTACTTTCCTAAACAAAGGGAGAAAAACTATATGAGTCATTTAAAATATCTTACATTAAGGCAGCCATATCATTTGTGTTGTGCTGTTTAGTCACTTAAGTCATGTCCAGCTCTTTTGCAAGATCATGAGCCTGCCAGGCTCCTCTGTCCATGGGATTTCCTAGGCAAGAATACTAGAGTGAGTAGCCATTCCCTTCTCCAGGGGATCTCTCTGGCACAGAGATCAAAGACACATCTCTTGCACTGCAGGCGAATTCTTGACGGCTGAGCCACCAAGTAAGCACACCATATCATTTAGCTATGTAAAAATGCCCATCTTACCCGTCATTAAATGCCCATCATTAAAAATGCCTTATCTTACAATAATGCATATTGTCTTTTTACTCTCAAGGTACTCTGATTTTTATAATCTATGTCTACAGAAGAAAATTCAGTCTAATCACAGCATATTTTAAATATCTAGGTTTCATATAATGTTTTGTTTTTCTTAGAGGCTATCTAGGTGTGTTTTGTTTTTCTGTATGGGTAAAAGAGCAGTCACTTGAGAACATGCACAAATTAAGAATTAGAATATCAAAACAGCAAAATCCACATTTATTTGTGCAAATGTATATGCTAGCTTAAAAGGTAGTGCTTGCATTGTACATTAATTTTTTTAAAATAAGTCAGCTCAATGTCATTTGATTGTAGTCTTTGATCACAATACTTAGTCACCTTGAGGAGTAATCTATCTGGAACAAAGAAAGACTGTTTACTCATTGATTGGACCCTGAGTTTTGATTCTGTGAACAGCAACTAGAACAGACTAAAATCCCTAGTTGCAAAATTTGCATTCTGCTGCCACCGTTAGAATAACATGGGCAAGAATGTTATCAGACAATAATTTAAAATAAGCAAACATATATCAACAGACAAGTAAATGTGCAAATATGGTTTATTATCTTGAACCAAGATATACTTTAAATACACACACACACACACACACACACACAAACTCTCTCTCTCTCTCTCTCTGTCTCTCTGCCTGTGTTCCAGAAAAGGGATTTTTAACTATCACAAACAAAAATCATTGCCAGTAGTGAATATCCTACAGCTTTTAAACTGATAATATCAAATGATTCCTCAGCAAACTGGGTAATTTGTTCAGGTATCCAGGGTGCATTTGCCCACTATGTCCCCTAGTGGGCATTTCAGGAAATCACACTTTTTAAGAACTAGATGCTTCATGAGAACGTTAGTGAATCCCATCACCTTCACTATCATCTCAACCCTACTCTTGGGGCACAGTAGATGTTTGGTGTCATCCTTTCTAAAAAAGAACTTTAGGATAAATAAATACATATTGTAAAATTTATGCAATGTGAAACTGTTGGGTCTAATGAGAAGCTTGTCCATTTTAGTTTACTGATTCCATTATATTTACTACCGTGGACAAGAGTCTTTTAGAAGAAATGGAGGAGCCCTCATCCTCAAAAAAAGAACCCAAAATGCAGTACTTGGGTGCAGTCTCGAAAACTACAGAATAATCTTGATTGGTTTCCAAGGCAAACCATTCGACATCATAGAAATCCAAATCTATGCCCCAGCCACTAATGCTGAAAAAGCTGAACTTAAATGGTTTATGAAGACCTACAAGACATTCTAGAACTAACACCAAAAAGGATATAATTTTCATCACAGGGAATTGAATCCAAAAGGAGAAAATCAAGAGATTCCTGGAGTAACAGGCAAGTTTGGCCATGGAGTACAAAATGAAGCAGGGCAAAGGCTAAGGGAGTTTTGTCAAGAAAACACACTATCATATCAAACGCTCTTTTCCTACAACACAAAAGACTACTCTACACATGGACATCACCAGATGATCAACAATGAAATCGACTGCAAAGAATACAATCTGAAGATGGAGAAGCTGTATACAGCCAACAACAACAACAACAAAAAGACCAGGAGCTGACTGTGGCTCAGATCAGTTCAGTTCAGTTCAGTCGCTCAGTCGTGTCCGACTCTTTGCAACCCCATGAATCGCAGCAGGCCAGGCCTCCCTGTCCATCACCAACCCCCGGAGTTCACTCAGACTCACGTCCATCGAGTCTGTGATGCCATCCAGCCATCTCATCCTCGGTCGTCCCCTTCTCCTCCTGCCCCCAATCCCTCCCAGCATCAGAGTCTTTTCCAATGAGTCAACTCTTGAGCTCCTTATTACAAAATTCAGGATTAAATTGAAGAAAGTAGGGAAAACCATTAGGACATTCAGGTATGATCTAAATCAAATCCGTCATGATTGATTATACAGTGTAGATGATGAATAGATTCAAGGGATTAGGTCTGGTAGATAGAGTGCCTGAAGAACTGTGGGTGGAGGTTCATAACACTGTACAGGAGGTGGTGACCAGTCTGAAGAAAAAGAAATGCAAGATGGCAAAGTGGTAGTCTGAGGAGACCTTACATATAGCTGAGGAAATAAGAGATACCAAAGGTAAAAGAGAAAGGGAAAGATACACTCAACTGAATGCAGAATTCCAGAGAACAGCAAGAAGAGATAAAATCTTCTTAAGTGAAAAATGCAAAAAAATAGAGAACAATAGAATGGCAAAGACTTGGAGATCTCGCCAAGAAAATTGGAGATACCAAGAGAACACTCATGCAAAGATGGGCACAATAAAGGACAGAAATGACAAGGAACTAACAGAAGCAGAAGAGATTAAGAAGAGGTGGTAAGAATACACAGAAGAAATATACAAAAAAGGTCTTAACAACCCAGATAACCACAATGGTGTGGTTACTCACCTAGAGCCAGACATCCTGGAATGTGAAGTCAAGTGGGCCTTAGGAAGCATTACTACGAACAAAGCTAGTGGGATTGATTTAGGTATTTGAAATCCTAAAAGATGATGCTGTTAAAATGCTACACTCAATATGCCAGCAAATTTGGAAAAGGCAGCAGTGGCCACAGGACTGGAAAAGGTCAGTTTTCATTCCAATCCCAAAAAAAGGCAATGCCAAATAATGTTAAAACTACCACACAATTGTACTCATTTCACAGGCTAGCAGGATAATGCTCAAAATCCTTCAAGCTATGCTTCCATAGTACATGATCCAAGAACTTCCAGATAAACAAGCTGGCTTTAGAAAAGGCAGAGGAAGCAGAGCTCAAGTAGCCAATATCCATTGGATCACAGAGAAACCAAGGGAATTCCAGAAAAACATCTACTTCTGCTTCACTGACTACATGAAAGCCTTTGGCTATGTGGATCACAACAAACTGTGGAAAATTCTGAGAGAGATGGGAATACCAGACCACCTTACCTGTCTCCTGAGAAACTTATATGCAGGTCAAGAAGCAACAGTTAGAACCAGACATGGAACAATGGACTGGTTCAAAATTGGGAAAGGAGTACAACAAGGCTGTATATTGTTACCCTGCTATTTAACTTATATGCATAGTATATCATTCGAAATGCCAGGCTGCATGAATCACAAGCTGGAATCAAGACTGCCCAGGAGAAATATCAACAACCTTATATATGCATATGATACCACTCTAATGGAAGAAAGTGAAGTAGAACTAAAGAGTCTCTTGATGAAGGTGAAAAGCTGGCTTAAAACTCAATGTTCAAAAAATGAAGATCACAGTATCTGGTACCATGACTTTATGGCAAGTAATGGGGAAAAAAGTGGAAACTGTGACAGATTTTATTTTCTTGGGCTCCAAAACCACTGTGGACACTGATTGTATCCATGAAATTAAAAGATGCTTGCTCCTGAGAAGAAAAGCTATGATAAACCTAGAGAGTGTATTAAAAAAGCACAGACTTTACTGACCAAGGTCCCTATAGTCAAAGCTATAGTTTTTTCAGTAGTTATGTATGGATGTGAGAGTTTGACCCTAAAGACGGCTGAGTGCCAGAGAATTGATGCTTTTGAACTGTGGTGCTGAGGAAAACTCTTGAGAGCCCCTTGGATTGCAAGGAGATCAAACCAGTCAGTCCTAAAGGAAACCAGTCCTGAATATTCACTGAAAGAACTGATGCTCAAGCTGAAGCTCCAGTACTTTGGCCACTTAATGCAAAGAACTGGTTCACTGGAAAAGACCCTGATGCTGGGAAAGATTGAGGGCAGAAGGAGAAGGTGGCAACAGAGGATGAGATCATTGGATAGCATCACTGACTCGCGATGGACATGAGTTTGAGCAATTCTGGTAGATAGTGAAGGACAGGGAAACCTGGTGTACTGCAGTCCATGGGGTCACAAAGAATTGGACATGACTTAGTGACCGAACAACAACAATGTGAATCTTATTAATATTCATCATAAAATAAGTAAGGTGGGAAGTCATAACTGGTACCCCCACAGAAAACCAGGAACATTGAGAGGTGACACAACCTCAAAATGAGGGTTCTCAGGACATAAAATTTCAGAATGCTGCAAGTTGAGGGGGCAATCAAGAGAAAATGTCTTATCTGGGCCTTGTTTTTCAGTAGAGAAGAAAAAGGGTGGTTGTCTTAAGAATTTGTAACCACAAACCTGTTCTCATACAGATTTGGGAAAATGTTCATACTATCAGTATTGTCCACCAAATTCTCAGGCAAAATTTTTGTCTAAAAGGGTACTGGGTTTGCAGGGGCCTCAAGAGCACCTATCAATATGCAAATTCCAGAGGAACCAATTCAAATCAAGGCCTCAAGACGTCCTGCATAAAGTTCTCAATTGTACAAGGCCATAGTGATAAAGGAAAAGAACTTACAGAAATAACCACCAGGAGCAGGACTCAGATTGGCAAACAGAGAAGAGTAATGAATATATAACTAAGAACAAGAGACTATCAAAAAATGATCAGGCTTAGTTGAAAAAAAAAAGTTAATGAGCCCTGAGAAAATAAAAATAAAAAAGTTAGATCTATGGAGACGATAATATTCTCAAAATGAATAATGTCACAATCACAATGTTAAGTAAAATAAAACAAGTCATGGACTATTTATAAGATGACTCCATCTATACAACAATATGGAAAAACTAAAAAGAAATTTATTATGCAGTTGTGTATTGATAGTAAGTTTATCTTTAAAAATTCAGAATAATAACTATAAAATGCAAAATAGTGAATCCTTTGCTAGAAGGTAGAAGAACAGAACTATGAATAGGGAAGGGCAACTGAGGGGCAGAGCTTAAAGGTCACATTGTATGAGTTAGATTGAAGGCATGAAGGTGCTAACTTTATTACTACTTAAAACTTTAAACATTAGCCTTAAAACTTTAAAGAGTCCTGTACACTTTTTATGCATGAAATACTTATAAACTATTTAAAAAATAAAAAAGGAAAAAGAAAGCTAATGGTTGGACTTAGGAAACTTGAAAAGCTTTCAAGTAAATGAATTTTCAGACATGCTCATTTCAGATACTAGATTGTAATAATTACTGTTGAAATATTGTAGTTCAGCAGAATGTTGCTAAATATTTGGCCAAAGAGAGAAGGGAAGCCAGACCTGATCACAACTTTAATTCTTCCCCCTCAGAAAGTTTTCAGCAGAGTTCAACGAAAGACTGGTCTAAGAAACTGGTATTAAAGAGAAGCTAACGGGAAAATAGTATGTTTTCAAGCAAAACTGCCTTCTAAGCCAATGTGATTAAGTCATTTTATTCCGTTAAGCAGAGGATACCAGTCTACACCTTTTAGAAGTTATTTGAAGGAAATACTGTCATGCAAATTAAGCAATCAGAATATAGTTGCTACTTACCCATTTGGAATACAATTTTGTCTCGACTCTTGGCACAAAATTCACAGCCTTAATCATGACATCATAAACATTTAGAAGAATGTCTGTATAATCATTGAAATCAGGTTCAAACTTAATGGTGTCATTATCAAGAATCAGCCTCGTGACAAAACCTGGATGTTCAAAGGCTCTAATAGAATCCTGCAACAAAGAAATTACATAAAATATATATATTATAAAGTATCCATAAGTATGCATATCAATTGTGAGAGACTAAGGGGGGCACTGGTCTCAGTAGAATACACCCTTCCTCTCATGACCTAGACAGTTAACCCAAGGAGGAGCTGTACCAAAAAAGATAAGAGCCATTCCCAGCTAGACTTGATGGTATCTACTATAGGGTCAAGATGCCAGAAAAATGAAGATGTGTATAGCAGTGGGGCTCTAGAATCATGCAAGAAGGAGCCCAAGAGGAGAATATTCAAATTCCCAGACTGCTCACCCTGTACCAGGACCTTCTTGTATACAGTAATAAAAGGGTTGCTTGAAGAAATCTTCCCCAGTCATCATGACCCAAATTTCCCAATGATGGGAATTTTATCTTATTCCCACTAACTTCACTAATATAATAATATATTCTACACATGTAGGTTGACACTAAGTCTTTTTTAAAACAGTTAAGTGTAATAGGTCTAAAGATATACTTTCTGATCTCTCATTGGTAAAAGTTATAATTATCCACTCTCAAAGAACTGAAAATAAATTGGTAAGTGAATATTGGCATGACTGAATCTTACTTACTGGAGGTTGTGCAATTAAGTCTGTGAAATCTTGCATGGAAACCAAAGCGAGTTCCTGCAGCTGTAAAGTCATAAGTGTAGCAGCACAGTTGAAAAAAGATTCCATTTTGGCACTGCTGTCACCAGTTGGCAATAGTTTTTTTTTATTACCTTGGTAATAAATATTCTGCACTTCTGGAAACCACCTTCAAAGAACAAAAGACTTTTAAAAGTCATACTTTCAGTGAATTACTCCTCTTACATTAATAGTAACTTCTGAACATCCAAAGGTCTTCATAGAGAAGGGTATTGCCAAGTGACATTATCCACTTTCTGAAATGTAAGTGCTAACATATTTCATCCCTCCTAAGAAATTTTAATCATAGACAATGGAAAATGGCTCAATGACATGATGCTGGGATAAAAACGTAACTTGAACTCCATGTATGATACTCTTTGGATATTATAAAAATTATCTTTACTGGATATTACAAGGCATGCTTCCCATGGATGTGTCAATTTAAAGCTAAAATGCGAGTAACATTAAATCAAGGGAGGCCTTTTTTGGTTCAACCCACTTGATATTTTATGCTATTCTATTTCACAATGATAGTTGCAAACAAGATACAAAACAACAAAATCAAGTATGTTCTTTTCTTATCCTCCTTAATGAGAAATTCTAAAAGAGTGACTGATTTAAAACAAGTTTCAAATGTATATGCATCCTCATAATAAAAGTAAAACAATGAATTTCATATTCACAGACACATTGTGATAAGCTAAGTTTTCAGTTTACAAAACCACTGTCCAACACTAAAATTAAGGAATATGTGTACCTCTTTTATAAGATAGAATTTTTAAGCAATCAGTATAAGTTCAGGAGTTGCCTGAATGCTCCCAGAGAGATCAAAGTTTTAAATGTATATATTTGTCCCTTTAATAAATACATGTTTGGTGCCTCTGTGCTAGGGACAGTGCCTCAGGAGATATGAAAAATATGACATAATCCTTTATCTTTTAGAATAGAGAAGGCAACATGTCATAGCAGAAAAGCAGATACATCTGAAATCAAAGGATAGTCATATTTTCTACTTAGAGAAGAGTTTTATAGTAAAGAGGGCAATTTCACTAAAGAATACATAAAAATGAAGCAAAGAAGACCATGAGAAAAGGATCTGAAGTAGAAGATATGAAAAATAGGTGGGAGAGGTAGGGCAAATATATCTAATCATTTTGCCATCCGTATCAGAGCTAAGAACTAGAAAATCGGAATAAGTAAGTGGGGCAAAGTATGCAGGACTTTGCAGAACTTGGGAGTTAAGCACAAGAACTTGGGACAGGCTCATGCTCTATGAATAAACAGCATATCCTTCTGCAATCGGGCACGACTGCTAAAGCAACAGATAAACAGGATAGGTAGCAAATACTAAGGGGAGAGAGTGAAGCCAGATATAGCAGATACTAAGAGGACTGAGAAGTTTCCAGTACCTCAGGCAAGAGATGAAGACAAGTGAAATGTATCTCAACAAAAAAAGGATAAAGATACACTGAATATGGCTAGAGGCAGCCTGGGGATGGTGAGGATGTAGATGATGAGTAAAAGAGATAGAAAAAGTAAAAATCTTTTCCACTTGGCCTAGGAATTGTCCAGAAGAAGAAGAATGGCAGGTCTGGAATAAAGAGTAAATACTGTTATGGAAATGATGAGAACCAGGTGCTGACATTTCATTCAACTGGAGATATACAGTAGAAAATTTATAAGAGGGACACAGAGCTCAGAAAACATAAGCTCTTAAGACAGCTAAGAGAGAAGAAATCATGAAATTGTTGAGAATATAGAGAAGAAAAATGAAAGCAAACACCTGCACAGCCTCTATTCTTAGAGAAGATAGTAAGATTAAGTAGAGTCAGAAAAAGAGATCAAAAAAGAAATAGACACAGGGACACAGAACAGAGACTTAGAGAAGGCGGTAGTGATAAACTACAGCAACTGCTGAATAGAAGTGGAGGATGAGGACTAAGAAGATGTTAGGGTTTGGCATAGATGTCACAATTAATCATTTACTAATTGTTTCTCCACAGTGGTGAGCTGATGCTCTGCCTTTCAGCCATGATAAAACACATTCTGGATCCCTATTTAAAGTATGGTCAGAGCGTTCTTCCCTCAGAATCAATTAAGCAGCATCAAGATATATAGTTAATCAATCTACATCTTTCAGCAAAATAATTCAATAAAGGTTTCTCCTCTACTCTTTTCTTTGACATCCAGCCTACTAAAATTGCAGTGGAAATGTATTCCTGGGGTAGAACCCTAAAGTTATAGAATAAGTTATATTTATTTTTATTCTGTGCTTATGAGGTCATGTTCTTCTCTGCAATTAATTATGAAGTTTCATTCTGCACTTCTCCTCTATTTTTTATAAGAAATAAATACTAATAGTATATAAAAGTCTAGAGTTCTTTCAAGTAATATCAAACAAGAATTTGCTTCTAATGTATTAGTGAAGAAAAAACATAAAGGAAAGATTTAGCCATAAGCTGTTAAAAGATAACTTCCTAAGTACCTTTCAGAAATCATAAAACCAAGCTGGAGTTTCATGTCCTCTGCCATCGTAAATGTGATCCAATTTTAATGTTCTATTTGTAATAACCTAATGACCTCTAAGCATCTGCCCACCACGCACGCAGGAGACCCGGGTTCTATCCCTGGGTTGGGAAGATCCCCTGGAGAAGGAAATGGCAACCCACTCCAGTATTCTTGCCTGGAGAATCCCATGGACAGAGGAGCCAGGCAGGCTACAGTCCACAGAGTCACAAAGAATCAGACATGACTGAGTGAGTTCACTTCACTAATGACCTCTAACAGAGACAATTTTCCTGTATTGTTTCAGAACATATTATCTGACACCAGTATCAATAATTACCATATGTGGCTATAGCATTTTGAAGGGCCAAATCAAACTGATGTTTAATTCTCATTTGATAGGTCTACCCTCCCAATACAACTGTAAACTCCTTTAAAGAATATTTTGCCCTATAATCATCTTTAAACTCTTCTGTATCCTCCATCCAAAATCAAGATGTAATAGGCATATTACTTTGCACGTCTTCATAGTAGATTCAAAAAAGTATCTGGAGAACGATTAGCTGATGATCGTTACCCTCCCGCCCCCGTGTTATCCAACCCTACCGTCAGAGGAGGGCGCAGAAACAAGACATTGAAAAAAAACATCAATTATAACCATCTTAGTTTCTATACTATCCATGCTGCATAGAACATCTGGAGAGACATCACAGAGCAGACAGTTAAAGACATCATATTTAACTCCCAATCAGAAATGATTACAAACTTGCTAAAATGAGATTTTCTGAAAGCAGTTAAACTATAGTAGCTCAATCATCACATTTTAAAGTGTATGTTTTTTGTACATGAAATTTCAAAACTTTACATTTTCAGTAGAGTCTCTTTGGCAGATTCCATGTGTTTCATGACAATTGTCTGAAAAGTTGACAGCTCCAATGCATCCTGACGATTGTGAAATTCTTCTATATCAACTAATCGTAACTTTCTGCAAGAGATGTCAATGAACAGTGATTTATGTACGAGTGGCTTTGTTTGGTATTTGATATTTTGCTAATTGGTTGTTCCCTTCTCAAAAACAATATTCCTAGGTTTTATCACTAAAATTTGTGTTTCATAAAATATTCTAGAACATTTTAATTTTAAAATAATATAATTAAATTCAACAGGAACACAGTTCCCGTTATTATGAAAGAGTGCTACACAATAGAAGGGTATAATAACTGAAATTTTATGGATAGTTAGACTGACTTTTTCTTCAAACTAGAATAATTATAACAGGAAAAGAGGTAGAGCTCAAAGCTTACAAGGTCTGCTCCTCCGAAAACAAAAACTGCACCCATTCTGAAAAAAGAGCAATCTCGGATATTGGGAAGCCATGAGATGAGGGAGTTCTCACACCTATTATGACCCAGTGTATAAAAAAATCTTTTGAGCTTGTGTGGCTTTTATTTTTTTCAGAAAACTGTATTTACTTCAGCCAATAGTTCTCAGTTCTGACTACAACACTATGATCCTTGTTACAAACATGCTTCACTCAAGAATTTTCTGTAGCACATTAAAGAGCAATAGTATCTATTAGTATCATTATTATTCACCTCAATTTAACTACAGATTACTTTCCTAAAGAAACTGCTTTTCAGTTTCTGCATGATCAAATGTTTTCTATGTTATCTGAAAGGTAGTAAACACTATTAAAACATTACATTTAATTTTTGCTTAAAGACCAATATAAAATGTTGTTAGTAAATAAAACACATTTCACATCTATTTAGATTCCTTTCACAAGTGGAAGTCCATCTCCTAGATTATAAAGAGTTCAGTACATGACATCAGTGATATATTCTGCACAAAGTCGGTATAGCCATTGCTGAAGAGTCATTGGTAATGTGTTATTCTGGACAACTGAGCAGTGCAAAGCAAAGTTTTACATAAAATATTTCTAAAATGTAGCATGACGGCACATACTAAACATAATCTGCTCTTTAGGCTTCTAGCTCAACACGTTCAATGTGACTTTCTGCTTTAAAGCTGTAGCTATAAATCAGGGTGCAGGAGCACGCCGTGTGAAGCAGCCCTGAATTAGGGCAGTTGCTAGGGCAGGAGCCCTGGAATCCACTGTGTCATTGAGCAACCAGACCAATTTTCCCTGCACTTCCTTAGTGTTTGATTTAGAGACAATTCTAAGCATAGGGCACCCATCTTTCCTGTTTTGAGACTAACAGGCTTTTACAAAAGTTTTATAGAACTTTTCCCAAGAAATTCCTGATAACGCCCCCTATTTGGTCAAAAGGCTGAATTTTTAAGAAGATGGGAAAAATACTACCGGACATTGGTCCTACTTTCTCAGGACAATTCCTACAACAATCTAGGAGTAGAACAATAGTTTTAATCACTGGTTTAAGACTACAGAAAGAGTCAGGAAAAAAAGATACTCAACAAATAACAGTCTCAAATCACCCAGACTGGATGTCGGTTTCTTCTCTGAACTCTTCCTATCCTTTACCTGCCTCAAGCAAACAGATGTCAATTTCTGGAGACTTAGCAGTCAGTCATGGACCCCTCCCATCCTCACACCTGCCACTTGATGCTCATCACAGTCTGTAACCTACCTTGATCCTCGGATCCATCACTGATTTCAGGCAGAAGGGTCTTCAGCAGTCTTGGCCCAACACTCTGGACTTAACATCAAGTCAGTCTCTGACTTTGATTTCTGGTTCTCAAAGCTAATCTCACTTCTTCGTGAAGTCGCTCAGTCATGTCCACTCTTCGTGACCCCATGGACTGTAGCCCACCAGGCTCCTCCATCCATGGAATTTTCTAGGCAAGAGTACTGGAGTGGGTTGCCATTTCCTTCTCCAGGGGATCTTCCCAACCCAGGTCTCCCGCATTGCAGGCATACGCTTTACCGTCTGAGCCACCAGGGAATTGCATTGCAGGCATACGCTTTACCGTCTGAGCCACCAGGGAATTGCTACAATCTCACTTCTTACTGGGCCCAAGTTGCCTCTTCAATCACACCCCAAGTGCTCACATTTCTTGCTTGCTCCATGAATTTAGAGACATGTTCTGCTCTTGCCAGTTATCCTCCTTTGTTACATTCGAAGTAGCACACTCTAGGCAGTGCCCTGCACTTGCTTTATTCACTTACTAAAACTTCCTGGAGACCTTTCCATAGCAGCACATTGATACTGTTCTCATTTGTATTTCATAGCTGTATTCCATGGTGTGACTGTACCATCATTTACTGAACCAGTCTACTATCAGTGGTTACTTGGTTGTTTCCAGGCTTATCCTCTTAACACCTGGCACAATAAAGAACACTGAATCTCTATCACTTGCTGTATTTTCAGGTTTTTATCTGTAAGCTAATTTCCCAGAAATGAGATTGCTGGATTCAAGTGTAAATGAATTTATAATTTTCATAGATATGACCAGATTCCCTTCAAAAGGGTGCCCATTTCTCCAAGCTTCACTAACAATGCATGATGTTAATATATTGGAATTTTGTCAATCCAATGAAAAATAGAATGATATCTCAATGTAGTTTTTATTTCAATATCTTTGCAGGCTCTTCTTATGAGTTAGTTTAAGCACCTTTTTAAGCACCCTTAATTTAAAGGGTAATCAAGTTGTATCCTCTCTGAGTACTATACAGTAAATTAATCCATGGTGTTCTAGTAATATTTTATTGGACTCACCTTGGTCAAACCATGAATTTTAAAAATCCACTTTCTCTTTTCTTTGACATCCTCTGATTTCTACTGTAATTTCTATGACAATTTCACACTAATATATACACTGTATATATATGTGTGTCCCCCTGCATACACCATTTTTCAAGCAAAAATACCTGAGTGTTATGTACATTTTTTACTACATTATAAATACCATTTTTGACATTAAGTGGGTTCTATAAGCCTAAATATTGAGTGATGTGAAACTGCACATTTTCATCTAGAGAGCATCCCTTTAGGATTCCACATTCAGGCATTTTAGAGTCATTCTGATGATTTTTTGCATTACCATTCCCAACTCACCCCTAACTCATTGTTACACAGAGCGTGTATGCTTAGTCACTCAGATCTCCCACTGAGTGGGTAGACATTTCCTTCTCCAGGGGATCTTCCCAACCCAGGGATCGAACCCAGGTCTCCTGCATTATGGCAGATTCTTTACCGTCTGAACCACCAGACAGTCACACAAAGATGGCCTATTTTTTCAAGACCTGCTTGAGATTCAGGGCAGACTCAGAGTAAGGATGCCCTGTGTGTCCAATGCTGGCTTCTACTCAGAGGAGCAGCACTCTGACAGCCCAGCCCACTCTTAATATTCACACAGAGTGAAAATGACTTACATCAACAAAGGCAACATAGGAGCTGGTAGGGCTCTCTTCCCACCCAGAGACCACAAAGCTCCTTTCTCACTTGTCCTTGCTTTAGCTGCTACAACTAAATATATCTCTGCCACTTTTATCTCTACCACTACAACCCTGAACACTAATTTTGGACACATATACTATTTACTGTTTTTTTATCTCAGCTTTGTTGTTTTTATTTCTTCCCCTTCCTCCTTTGATTTTGTCTCTTGCCTCCTTTCACTGTGTAACAGACAAAGTCTAGCCCTTTACGACAATATTGGGCAATGATGCTCATCCTCCAGTGTCCAGCCCAGTGTATTCTGGCAGCTCCATCTGTGAACCGGTATTTTAAAACAAAACAAAAACAACACTGTGGTAGTGTTTTGAAAATGTACTAGTGCATATAAACACCCTTTGTGAAAGCAATATACTATATTGTACGATCTTACATTACATACAAAACTAGATCACAGGCCTTGTCCAGGAGAGATATCTGAGTACCAGTACCCAAAACAAAGGAATGAAAAAAGCACAAGGCAGGGAGATGGCCTCTTCCTATTCCTATAAGACAAATTCAAAAAAACAAATAAATCCACATTACACAACGGAAAGTTGAAAGGATGTCATTTCTAACAGTTAAGTAGTCTCACTGACAAAGGCCAGTTTTATGCTATGTATGTACATACATGTGTGTGGCCATACATATACATTTGGCTACATGAGCCCAGAGCAAAAAACCAGAAGATGCCCCACTAATGGTTATCACATCTTTTGCTGGGTTGGTGGAAAGAAGGGAAGCTATGAGGAAAAGAAAATTCAGGTTGGTGAAGTCAGGTAAAGAAAAAGAACATTGAACATAAAAAGCATATATCACATTTGTGTGATCACATATAATTACATACATATCTGTACAAAGAGATTAAATTAAAATTTGTTAAACAAAGGAAACGGAGAAGGCAATGGCACCCCACTTCAGTACTCTTGCCTGGAAAATGCCATGGATGGAGGAGCCTGGTGGACTGCAGTCCATGGGGTCGCTAAGAGTCGGGTACGACTGAGCGACTTCACTTTCACTTTTCACTTTCATGCATTGGAGAAGGAAATGGCAACCCACTCCAGTGTTCTTGCCTGGAGAATCCCAGGGATGGGGGAGCCTGGTGGGCTGCAGTCTATAGGGTAGCACAGAGTTGGACACGACTGAAGTGACTTAGCAGTAGCAGCAGCAAACAAAGGAAGAAGGAGAAAGAGGAACAGAGGGAGGGTGAGAAGGGGCCTCAGACACTGGAAACCAACTGGAGAGAGCCTCTGATGAGAGGGTGGCAGAGCTGGGGTGATTCTGGGTGGCTTGGTTTCCTGGTTAGGGTTAGGTGTTCCTGTGTGCTAAGGATCCCAACTTCGGAAGGAATTCAGAGAAGTTGGTCAGTGAGGCCTCCCCAGTGTATGTCCAGGGGGCTTCCCAGAACAGAAACACAGCTGCACTTCTGTAGCACACAGAGCTCTTAGCTTTCCTTTCGCTGGTCTGCAGGAGGCAAGAAAATGTGCTCATTATTGTGCCCTCATAACAATACCTGCTATTAAGAACCAAGAGGCCCTGGAGAGAAGATTGCAAGTAAACTGTGGCGGCTTTGGCTGGGAGGGTGAGAAAAGGTTCAGGGATCACCCTCAGACCTGGGTGCCATGTCCTCTAGACAGAGATCCACCCAGGTTTTGAGAGGTCTTCTTTGAGAAAAATAATATAAAACTATATTACTTCTGCATATTTTATAAATACATATGTCCACATGTGCCTATTGCTAGGATGCACCCAGTGCCTCGGAAGGGATGGCACAAGGGAAGCATACAAAGCTCGAGCTTCTAAACTGTGAGGTAAACTGTCCTCAGCCCTAGGGCCAAGGCCTTTAGCATCACAGTGCCCATCAGTGTTCACACCATGACATCACCCACACGGAGATGGATAATCTCCAACAGTTGCCCAGAAACTTCACCTCATGCCAGTCACATGGGCAGTATTTCCTAGGTCTCTGAACAATACAGATTATTGTAACAGCTAATGTTCCATGGGATTTAAAACAAGTCATGGCAATTCAGTTCTTTAATTATGACTACTCCTTAAAATAAATGTGGTAATTGGGTAGGGGGTGGGGAAGGGAGAACTGGATTAGAGATGATGGTGATGCTCACTTATTACTCCATATAATTTTATGTTATTTACAACCATGTTTAAATACTTAGGTTAAATTTGCAAGAATTTTAAAATTTATAGTTAAAATAATAAATGAAATAATTAAGATAGAATAGCTTTCATCTCTCTTAAAAAACAAACAACAACAAAAAAACTTCAGTAAGCCCAGAAATACTTACTTAAAAGTACTGTGCCACAAATCCAGCACTGACAACATTGTAGGGTTCATTGCATTCAAGTGATCCCGAATATAACTGCTTGCAGCTAAAAATGATTTCCTCCAAGGCTTTGGAAGAATTTCCATCCTGAAACAGAGAAAATATTTAATTATCTTCTGTAAAAATCAAAAATATTATAATATCCAAAATACTTTTTGAGTAATACTTTTTTGAGTTTAATTTAAATTATCCCTCATGGTAATAATAAAACATGTTATGTAATTATGCTTTAAAGTATATAAAAGTCATACTCATTATGGTTTAGTATACTTTCTAATGCATATAAAATTATATTTGAATTTTTATTATATAAGGACATTTTTTCCCTGAAAGATTGATCTGACTGCTACTGCTAAGTCACTTCAGTCGTGTCCGACTCTGTGCAACCCCATAGATGGCAGCCCACCAGGCTCCCCCACCCCTGGGATTCTCCAGGCAAGAACACTGGAGTGGGTTGCCATTTCCTTCTCCAATGCATGAAAGTGAAAAGGGAGAGTGAAGTCGCTCAGTTGTGTCCGACCCTCAGTGACCCCACGGACTGCAGCCTTCCAGGCTATCCATGGGGATTTCCAGGCCAGAGTACTGGAGCGGGATGCTGTTGCCTATGGAGTCCACAAATAACTAACAGTAATTAAGCAGAAAAGAATAGCCAGCTATGTTCTATGTACATCTTCAAAGATTTTTTTTAAAGGAAATATTTAAACATTTTATACCCCTCTGGTTTTTAAAACATTTTAAGAATATAGTCTAGCCTGGAAATCTCCTTAAATTTCACCTCTGACTTAAAGGTCACTACAAAATCAGGAACACTGACATTCTATTTAATGACATGTATTCTGTAACTGATGGCTAGATGGCAAAGAATCTGCCTGCAGTGCAGGAGACCAGGGTTCGACCACTGGGTCAGGAAGAACCCCTGGAGAAGGAAATGACAACCCACTGAAGTATTCTTGCTTAGACAATTCTATAGACAGAGGAGCTCTACAGGCTATAGTTCATGGAGTCGTAAAGAGTCAGACCTGAAAGATAGAGGGTTTAATAATAATATTTTGTAACTCCTCCAACTTGAATAATCATCTTTTATATATTAAAGATGGGCCATCTTCATCTTTCAAGTGTATTTAAACATTTATATTTTATGCCTGTAATTTTTTTTACTCATTAATTTTAAACACTTAGTCTTGTTGTAATATATAAGTTTAATTCAGTTTGTCATTTGTGGCCATATCACCTTTACAATTACAAAGGAAAATTTTTGTCTATACCTGGGAGAAAAATATTCTCCATAGAAAATATATTGACTCTTTTTTGTTGTTGTTAAGATAAAAAATTTGGGGCAATTTTAAATGATATAAAAGAAACAAAGCAAAACTGAAGTGGTTACTTAATTACATAAGTACTATTCAAACTGTTTAAGAGATGTATTCCTAAACGTTAATTATTTTAGGGAAAACATACAGCAAGCAATAAATTTTTGTATTATGCATGCTATATTTTAATCCATGTAATAAAATGAAATATGTTCTATATTTGCATATTTTCTATAACGTTCCCAATGTGTTTTGAGGCATTCAAAATGCCATCAAGCTTTCATGGCTGCACCATATCTGAAGCCCATACTTGGAGCTGTGGAAATACAAAGATCTGTATCAAGTTCTTTCACCAGCATACTTATATTTTAACCACATAGGCATTCATCTGTCAGTACATCTGCTTGCCTATCCATTTATCCAACAATTTGTAAACACAATGTGTTTGTGTTTAGTCGTGTCTGACTCTTTACAACCCCGTGAACTATGGCCCGCCAGGTTCCTCTGTCCATAGGATTTTTCAGGCAAGAATACTGGAGTGGGTGGCCATTTCCTCCTCCATAGAATCTTCATGACCCAGTGATGAAACCCCTGTCTCCTGCATTGGCAGGCAGATTCTTTACCACTGATCCACCTGGGAAGCCCAAACATAACATATTAGGGCTTAAATAGATAAAGATTGTGCTCAGATGCTCAGTCATGTCCTACTCTTTGCAACGCCATGGACTGTGCCCACTAGGGCACATGGGATTCTCCTCTCAAGAAAACTGGAGTGGGTTGCCATTTTCCTCTTCCAGGGGATCTTCCGGACACAAGAATAGAACCCCTTCTCTTGCATCTCATGTAGGCAAATTGTTTACCCCTAGCACCACCTGGGAAGTCACTATTCATGCTATCAGATATCAAAGATAAATGAGACAATATCAGAACTGTTGGTTACATCTACAAGTGGTATCATCATGTCTCTTTGCTTTTAGTGTTCTTTGATGAAAAAAAATCCACACCTGCCACCAGCAAAAATATTTGCATTTGTTTAGTAAGCAGATAATATTATCAAATAATTTATTCTGGTTTCATTATAATGAAAACAGTTTACCTGGTCTAAATGTGTCACCATAGAAGTTAAAATTCTTTTACTTTCTACAGTTGTGTTTTAGTTACTTATAATTTACTTGGATGTCTGTTCCTACATTTTTATCCTCCTTTTCTAAAAAGAAAAAAAAAGTCTTTTGATCGAAATCATGATTTGAATCTTCACATTACTGTTTTTTGGTGAAAATCAACATTGGGCTCATGATATTTTATTGTATATACTTGCTTATTAATAATCAGCTTATAACTGTGTTAATAGTATATGTATCTATCTGTGTAGAACATTTTCTCTAACATTTTAATTTCAGTATTTCTTAGGTGGTCTCACTAGACTAACAAATTTTTAGTCAAATATAAGTGAATTAGAATGCAGTCTTTCTGGTAGACTTTAACATATATCCTTAACATAATTTTTTCATAGGTCTTAATTTCTTTCTTCATAAATTATTTTTCATGTTTAGGTTTCTGGGAGGGCAGAAGTTGGTAATTACTTGATTTTGAACAGAGTTTGTCCAGATGATACAAATGGTTGTGACAATAAGTTTAATGGTAGCAATGAAAAGGGCTCACTCATGATTCCAGGACTGCCAAGGCTGCAAAGTAGTGGACAGGACATCATCTGAGAATGGGGAGACCTGGGAAGGTTACTGTGGTCTGAGTGTTCTTATTTGTGAATCAGCAAGGTAGAATGGATCATTTAAAAATTTTTTCTGAGAAGTAGAATTTTTTAATAAGTCTTTCTAGAAATTTAATGTATTATAATATTGAAAACATGGGAAGGGTGTTACTGTTGAGACTTGCCAGCTTTGTCCCTTTTGGTAACCATTAGGTTAGAACATGGACAGTCTGAAGTTCATGAATATTTTAAGATCCATTTATTTGAAGTTTGAAATTTGGCTGATTGTTTCAAAATAAAGTTTACTTTAATTTCTTCTTTGCATTGTTATTTTTCCATATTAAGAAATGTATTATGTGAACACAATAATACTGCTGATCCTGACCTTCAAAGGGTGAATTAGCTCTGAAACACTCTCTTCAACCAGTAATATGTTTGTTTTGCATTTCATTCTAATGGAGAATGATGAAGAACATATTTAGCACCAAGCAATTCTGAGGGGTTAGATAATGTCTGGATTAAATAATTTAAGACTCCCTGGGATTTTGGTTGTCATTTTTGATTTATAACTGACTTTTGGTTGCTTTCTATTGCCTCATTGGTCATACCCTAGACAAATTTGTGTTTGTTTTCTCTGATCTGAATCCCTATTTGTAAAAACACTTCTGATATTTACATCTCGCCTTCCTTTGTTCATTCTCTTGATTTGTCCTCCCTCTTTGTGCCCCACTGTTAAGCATTTTTATGTTTGGTTTCCTTAACTATTTATTTTGACAGCAGCTAATTGATGTTAAGCTCTTGAAAACTTGTATTTTCTGTATAGATAGACTTGTAATTATTTTCATTTTTCAGCCAGAGATTCAAACTTCCTTCTTAATTACTATAAACCATTAAAGTTGTTTGTGCTCGCATATCTCTGTTTCTTCTATAGAAGGGGCCTGTTCTGCACTGTTGAAGAATGAGGCTCAGCAAGACAAGACGTGTGAGGAAATCTTTCAGCTGACAAACGCTTTATCTTTTTGAGTACTATATTTCAAATGTATATTAAGTACTTTATTACTTAAATAAAATGTTTTGAATACAGTGTATCATTGGTAATTTGGAATCATCATTAAGAGTGTTATTTATTACACAGTGATTCCCTTGTGGGTTTTTTTTTTTTTTTACTGGATGTCTGTTCCTACATTTTTATCCTCCTTTTCTAAAAAGAAAAAAAAAGTCTTTTGATCGAAATCATGATTTGAATCTTCACATTACTGTTTTTTGGTGAAAATCAACATTGGGCTCATGATATTTTATTGTATATACTTGCTTATTAATAATCAGCTTATAACTGTGTTAATAGTATATGTATCTATCTGTGTAGAACATTTTCTCTAACATTTTAATTTCAGTATTTCTTAGGTGGTCTCACTAGACTAACAAATTTTTAGTCAAATATAAGTGAATTAGAATGCAGTCTTTCTGGTAGACTTTAACATATATCCTTAACATAATTTTTTCATAGGTCTTAATTTCTTTCTTCATAAATTATTTTTCATGTTTAGGTTTCTGGGAGGGCAGAAGTTGGTAATTACTTGATTTTGAACAGAGTTTGTCCAGATGATACAAATGGTTGTGACAATAAGTTTAATGGTAGCAATGAAAAGGGCTCACTCATGATTCCAGGACTGCCAAGGCTGCAAAGTAGTGGACAGGACATCATCTGAGAATGGGGAGACCTGGGAAGGTTACTGTGGTCTGAGTGTTCTTATTTGTGAATCAGCAAGGTAGAATGGATCATTTAAAAATTTTTTCTGAGAAGTAGAATTTTTTAATAAGTCTTTCTAGAAATTTAATGTACTTATAATATTGAAAACATGGGAAGGGTGTTACTGTTGAGACTTGCCAGCTTTGTCCCTTTTGGTAACCATTAGGTTAGAATATGGACAGTCTGAAGTTCATGAATATTTTAAGATCCATTTATTTGAAGTTTGAAATTTGGCTGATTGTTTCAAAATAAAGTTTACTTTAATTTCTTAAAAAAAAAAAAAGATAGTACAACCACTTGTATAAATGAAGTACATAAATTATAAACATATATATGAGAAAATATAACAGTGTATAAAGATATCCACATACACAGAGATGATCGCAAAGTCAATATTCTTAGAGAAAATTGATTGCTTACTCAGCACGATGGGGTGGAAGTCTTCTACCTTTTTGTCATCTTCTTTTTCTCTAGGATCTTTCAAAACAAAATCAACTAAAAGAAAATTGAAAAGTTCCAATCAACAATCTTATAGTAATTAAAGTATTTCCCAAACAACTGCAAAATTAACTCCTTTAAAATTGTTTACATTAAGCTTTTAAAAATAATGAGCAATTTGTATATTTATAAACACAAGAGATTTTTAAATTTTTTATGAGAAAATCTATGATGTCTGTGTCTTTGAGAATGTATGTACTCTTTCTTAATGATGTCCCATTCTTTCATTTGAAAATCATTGCTTTTAATATTACATTTTCCTTTTGAGCTATGTACCACTGAAAGCAGTCTTATTGAATTGAAAGTCAACAATACAGAGCAGTAGTTCACTGCTTCACTGACGAAAGATAAATATTGCTCTGTTCTCTTTTAAATTGCTTAAGAGCATAGATCTATCTTGTTAAGAAATCAGTAAAGTGAGCTCCCTCTGCTTCTGTGGTCCTTAATTCAGTTAATTCTATTCTTCCTACTTTTCTTTGAAGATGCTCTTTCTAAAATGCAAATATGTTACTACCCCTCTGCTTAAAATATTTCAGTGACTCTCCTTTACCCTCAAATGCTTTTAAGAAGTTGCCTTTTGTAAGGCCCTTAATATTCTTTCCCTCTTCCTGAAATGCACCCTTTTCTTGGGCCCCCAGAAGGGCTTGCAAGCCCAGAAGAGCCTTTCACTTTTGTCTACTATCATTTCCACCATTTCTTAGGCCATGCACGTTTCCTAGTACATGTTCATCCTTCATGATTCAGTTCAGGTACCCCCGAGTCCTTCCTAACAAGTCAGACAGGACCTCTTCTCCCTCAGAGAAAAGGGATTCTCTTCTCTAGGGATTCTCTTGTTCTCGATTTCTCTCCTCACTGTATTTGCTACTCTGCTTTATCATTTAGTAATCTGTCTATCCCTCTTATTACATTATGGACTCTTCAGGGGCAAGAATTTGGCTCTTTACATGACCGAGACACTCAACAGAGTCTTAAATGCAATGAATGGTCTCCTCCTTGAAGGGTTCCCAGACCATTTCAAAGCAATATGATTTCTCCCACTCTGACACAGAGTCAGTTATATCAGGCTTACTACCACAAACAACTAGAGAACCTTTCTTTAAAAAAGCATAGATATGAAAGAGCTGCCTGCAGAGGTTTTAATTCAGATGAGTGCAGAAATGAGCATTTTTTAAATGATGCTGATTATTAGTCAGTCTTAGAGTCTATTGGTTTATGCCACGAGTCAGCAAACTTTTATATAAAGGTTAGATTGCTAGCATTTTCAACTTGTGAGCCACAATATCTCTATCACAACTACTCAGTCTCTCATGGTACAAAAGCAGCTATAGACAATATGCAAATGAACATGTGTAGCTGTGTTATAGCAAAACTTTATTTACAAAAACAGGAAGTGGGCCAAATTGGGCCTGTGAGCTATAGTTTGCTAACCTCTGATCCATTGCAATAATTTTGTAATTGATTGCATTCTACTTTATGATATCAGTAATATTAAGGCTATGGTTTTTCCAGTGGTCATGTATGGATGTAAGAGTTGTACTGTGAAGAAAGCTGAGTGCCAAAGAATTGATGCTTTTGAACTGTGGTGTTGGAGAAGACTCTTGAGAGTCCCTTGGACTGCAAGGAGATCCAACCAGTCCATTCTGAAGGAGATCAGCCCTGGGTGTTCTTTGGAAGGACTGATGCTGAAGCTGAAACTCCAATACTTTGGCCACCTCATGTGAAGAGTTGACTCATTGGAAAAGACCCTGATGCTGGGAGGGATTGGGGGCAGGAGGAGAATGGGGATGACAGAGGATGAGATGGCTGGATGACATCACTGACTCGATGGACATGAGCTTGAGTGAACTCTGGGAGTTGGTGATGGACAGGGAGGCTTGGCGTGCTGTGATTCATGGGGTTGCAAAAAGTCAGACATGACTGAGCAACTGAACTGAATTGAACTGAATGCTTACTAACATTAAAATTTTCAGTTATGTTTTTTGTTGAATACCCCTACAAATAAAAAAACTGTTTTGAAATTTTTTGCTACATTTTATTAATGAAATTTGTCTGAGACCTGAAGCAATATAACAGCAAAACAATAAACAGCATAATAAATATAATAAATAAATAGGTTCAAGTATAGATATCAACTTTAAACTTTTAAAAATTCATCTTTAATATGACACATTCAAATCATAAAGCAAAGAGAAACACTGATTTACCTATGGATTTTTTTACACTAAGAAGATAATCTTCTCTCATTTCATCCGACAATGCAAGTATGCTGTTAGTGAGGACTTTCAGATGCTGGGGAACTAAATTCAATACATGCTCCAGCCAAGAATCTTCCATTGGTGCTACATGGTCTGTATCAATTCCATGGTGGATATAATAGTAATATCTCTACAGAAAAGAGAGCAAGAAATGGAGATGGGTTTAGTACTGTAATTGGTTTCCTAGTGGCTCAGATAGTAAAGAATCTGCCAGCAATGCAGGAGACCTGGATTTATTCCCTGGGTTGGGAAAATCCCCTGGAGAAGACAATGGCCACCCACTCTTGCTGGAGAATGCCATGGATAGAGGAGTCTGGTGGGTAACAGTCCCTGAGGTGGCAAAGAGCCAGACATGACTGAGCAACTAGCACTTTCACTGTAGTACTATAATTAGAGAAGTATTTATCAAAAATAAAACTACTGAGCAAAATTAAAGTTTTAGAACAAAGAATTTACAAATTATAAAAAATTATCTTCTGCAATTCGTATTGCCATTATTCGTGTGTGCTGTGTTTAGTCCTTGAGTTGAATCCGACTCTTCATGATCCTATGGACTGTAACCTGCCAGGCTTCTCTGTCCATGGGATTTTCCAGGTAAGAATACTGGAGCAGGTTGCCATTTTCTACTCCCAGGGATCTACTTTCCTTGTGTGCCCTGCATGGCAGGCAGGTTTTTTACCACTGTGCCACCTGAGAAGTCCTGGTATTATTTGATCTCTCCTATTTGGGGCTTCCCTCGTGGCTCAGAGGGTAAGCATCTGCCTACAATGCAGGAGACCCGGGTTTGATCCCCGAGTCAGGAAGATCCCCTGGAGAAGGAAATGGCAACCCACTCCTGGAAAATCCCATGGACAGAGGAGCCTAGTAGGCTACAGTCCATGGGTTGCAAAGAGTCGGACATGACTGAGTGACTTCACTTACTTACTTGCTGCTGCTAAGTCACTTCAGTTGTGTCCAACTCTGTGTGACCCCGTAGACGGCAGCCCACCAGGCTCCCCCATCCCTTGGATTCTCCAGGCAAGAACACTGGAGTGGGTTGCCATTTCCTTCTCAAATGCATGAAAGTGAAAAGTGAAAGTGAAGTCGCTCAGTCATGCCTGACCCTCAGCGACCCCCTGGACTGCAGTCTACCAGTGCTCGTCCGTCCATGGGATTTTCCAGGCAGGAGTACTGGAGTGGGGTGCCACTGCCTTCTCCCACTTACTTACTTATATTAAAAGATGACTTTTATTTCATGAAAGTCAAAGCTCTTATCTTAATTCATAACTATGTTATAAAACATGAAGTTAGATTACCAAATATGTAATGTACTAAACAGAACCCATGTGGAAGTAGAACTGTATGAAAATGGCTTCAGGAACCTTGCATTATTGTCAATCATAAGTAGATATTAAAAGATGTGAGTGAATCAATATTCCCTATTCATTAATCTCAGAAACATAGGATTTATGAAATTTCCAATTGGCCTATTGGCAGTCTATACCATAATTTTACAAATGTTGTTAAATGTGTGCATGAGAAATTCATTTTAAGATGTGACAGTATTTCTCTAATAATGGACATTTAACTTCAATGTATTTTCACAAGCTTTTACAAGTCACTTGGAAAAGAATTCAAATATCAAAATACTCTCAAATTAGCAACGTTAAAGTCTTTGATATTTACTTTTTAAAAATTTTATATTTGAAATCCTTGAAGAATCACTTTTTCTAAAGTAAGCTGATATGGTTTGTGAAATGTACATTACATAACTAAGATAATTTCTCATAGAATAAAACATGGAAAAGCTATACATGATGAGGCTAGCTTTAACATAGGAGCAAGGAGACTTGACGTTCTCTGTGGTCTTAGGAGAAAAGGGAGAGTACAATTTCCTTCATTCATCCAACAGAGCAATTTTATAGAACTTCATATTTACTCCTACATTCACATAGTTCCATAAGAAAGAAGTGCAGAATAATCTCAAAAGCATAAAAGCAGTTTCAAGGGCTTCCTTTACTTTTAATTATACTGACAAAGAAATATCTTGTTACCAAGATATCTTTCTCTATTGCAGAAGTGGTTAGTTTTGGAACTGTGCTTTCATCAGGAGTCGCTGAGTCTAAGGCAGCATCTTCTTGCCTAAGAAAATGACAAACACAGTATTCAAATGTATATAAAAGTCAGTTAGAACATATATCACTAGATTTATCAGACTTCAGTCTATAAAAATAAGAAAAGTACATTATTGAACGTTTTCAAAATAGTAAAACATTTACTTGGCACCATATTCCTCCCAGATTACTTTCTCTTTATTCATAGATACACATCCAGGTATACTGGAAGCGATTTGCAATATCTAAATCAGAGGCCACATCCTTTTTGATAAGCTTTACTCATTCTTCTTCACTGCTCCAAAATCATCTCTCTCCTGAAATTTTATAGAAATTTTCTCCCATTATTCCTGAAATATGTACGACTATAAATGAGGTTTAGAAAAGCATGGATGGGAAAGATTTTGAGTATAGTTTTGCCAAAGACACAGATATATTCTTCCAAAGACAATTTCTCAGATTTCTAGGGCCACATTAAAAGTTAGCAACAAGTGACACAGAACTTCATATGCTGCTATGTATTTATTATTGACTAATTGTTCACATAATACTATAATGTTTCTAGCTATAATTTACTTCAAAATCTGTACCAGATATGATCCACATTTTGTGACTTCCTCTGGGGCTCCTATGTTCACATCTTCAAAGAAATAAATTGTTCTCAAACAGCTTTACCCTCCTTATCATTGATTGTATTATGCTATGATCTCAACTTCATCTGGGATGGATACAGGTTAGTGACAGTGTAATAAAATACTTTTTCCCACTAACTGTCTAGTGAGTGGAGATCGGAGGTTTATGGAATATCTGTCTTAAATATCATACCAAAGTAGGTACTCAGAATGGATCTTCTGACTTATTTTGTCTTTTGAAAATCTAGGAATCCACTATTCTGTGAGCGTCACACTTACTCTTTTCAATTAAATGGACCAGAAGAAAGAGTCAAGGCAATGTCTCAAGCAGTGTCTCAGGTAATGTCTCAGTTTAATTCAGTATGTAGTAGATTTAGGAATGAAATCTGCCTAGGAGACTCCTGAAAAAGGTCTAGAGTTTCAGTCAACAGGTTTCCAAGGAAGGAAATGAATACAAAGGCTAAGAACAAGGAAGTTATCTGAACAGCTTTATGCCAGCAAATTAGACAATTTAAATGAAAAGAACATAAATCCTTTAGGATTTAGGATTTTTGTCTTTTAGGTCAAGGCTATGGTTTTTCCAATGGTCATATATGGATGTGAGAGTTGGACTGTGAAGAAAGCTGAGCGCCGAAGAACTGATGCTTTTGAACTGTGGTGTTGGAGAAGACTCTTAAGAGCCCCTTGGACTGCAAGGAGGTCCAACCAGTCCATTCTGAAGGAGATCAGCCCTGGGAATTTTGGGGAAGGAATGATGCTAAAGCTGTAACTCCAGTACTTTGGCCACTTCATGCGAAGTGTTGACTCATTGGAAAAGTCTCTGATGCTTGGAGGGATTGGGGACAGGAGGAGAAGGGGACGACAGAAGATGAAATGGCTGGATCGCATCACCGACTTGATGGACATGAGTCTGAGTGAACTCCAGGAGTTGGTGATGGACAGGGAGGCCTGGCGTGCTGCGATTCATGGGGTCTCAGAGAGTCGGACACGATTGAGTGACTGAACTGAACTGAATAAATGTTTATAAATAAATCAAATCTTTATAAATAAATGTTTATCAAATGTTTATCAAAGTGTATGAAAGGAGTGGTGAGGATCATCAAGATATTCTGCGGTTGGAAAGAGAAGGGTTATTTTAACTGCAAAAGAAACCACCTTATTATTTTGGTGTTTGCATAGTAAAAAGATACTACTGACCATCATGTTCTGCAGGAATCAGGACATCTGGGTTCAGATTCTGCCACTATAAAGTATATGACCTTAATACCTGGGTTGTTTTTCTTTTTAATGGCAGAAATGCTTATCTTATCTAATTTGCTGAATCCTGGCACTCAAATTTCATCCTCTATGAGAGTAACATGGACCTAAAAGGATGCAGCAAGGTTGGAGAGGGGAGGAGATAGGAGGCTGGGGGCAACAAGAGAGGCTGCAGAAATTCTTGCCATCAGAACAAAGATCCGTTCTGCTCTAACACTCCATGACTCTATTTTTCTGTGGCCACAGGAGGAAATTCTGCTTATCGGAAACAGTAATAGAAGCTCTTTACTGATCACTTAGTCAGGCCCTAAATAGTTCCTCATATATTATCTCTAAATTATACACCTACTCTTACAGGGCACAGTGATATAATTATTCCTACTGTACAGATGAAGAAACAATGTCAAAGAGATTAAATAAATTCTTTGAAGGTGAAGGTGAAGGTGAAGTCACTCAGTCGTGTCCGACTCTTTGCGACCCCGTGGACTGTAATGTACTAGGCTCCTCTGTCCATGGGATTCTCCAGGCAAGAATACTGGAGTGGATTGCCATTTCCTTCTCCAGGGGATCTTCCCGACCCAGGGATCGAACCCAGGTCTCCCGCATTGGAGGCAGACAAATCATTAATTAAATCATTAATTAACAAATCATTAATTAAATATAAAAACAAAGATTTGATTATCCATAGGTGCTTCTACACTGCCATGCTCTTTCCATCAAAGCAACATCCCTTTCAGAAATAAATTAATCAGTGCTAGAAACACTTTTACCTGGTTAAAGGGAAAATATGATGTATTTTATTTTGCAAAAATGAAAGAATGAAATTGATATTTTTTCTCTTTATCAATAGAGATTTTTGTTCAAGATAGTAACACAAAAATCTATTTCTTCAAGTTTTTCTGTGAAAATGGTAGTAATGTTAGCTCATGATTGTGAAGCAACTAGAGGGTCATCAGTTGAGGAATTATTTCAACATATTTATCGAACATGAAAAGAAGATACAGAAGAGATGAAACAATTTAAAACACCACAGACAATAACTCATGCAGGAGAGACTGAAATTTGCCTCGGAGACTCCTGGAAAAGGTCTGACTTGCAGTCAACAGGTACCAAGGGACAAAATGAGCACAAAGGCTAAGAACAAGGAAGTCATCTGAATAGCTTTATGCCAGCAAATTAGACAATTTAAATAAAAAGAAAATATTCCTAAAAGGCAAAAAAGTATTAAACATGATTCAAGAAAAAATAAAAAATATGATGAGATCTATATCAAGTGAACTAATTGGATTAGTAAGTAATAACCTTTTTACAAAGAAAAGCGCAGGTCCAGATGGTCTCACTAATAAGTTCTATCAAACAGATAAGGAATAACTAACGTCAATTCTACACAAATTCATTTGGAAAATAGAGTAGCTGGAAACACTTCCCAACTCATTTTAAGAAGCCAGTAGTGCTCTGATACCAAAGCCAAAGACATCACAAGATAAGTACAGTCTCATATTATTCATTTGTAGACCTGAAAATCCTTAAAATTTTAACAAATGTATAAAAGGGATTACACAAAAATAAATAATGATGAAGTTAAAAGAAATGCAAGATTTCTTTAACATATACAAAGCAATTAATCTAAAGGAAACAGTGACAGACTCCAAAATCCCTGCAGGTGGTGACTGTAGCCATGAAATTAAAAGACGCTTGCTCCTTGGAAGAAAAGCTATGACAAACCTAGACTGCATATTAGAAAACAAAGACATTACTTTATCGACAAAGGTCCATTTAGTCAAAGTTAAGCGGTCAAACAAGAGATGGCAAGAGTGAACGTTGACATTCTAGGAATCAGCGAACTAAAATGGATTGGAATGGGTGAATTTAACTCAGATGACCATTATATCTACTACTGCGGGCAGGAATCCNGGAGAAATATCAATAACCTCAGATATACAGATGACACCACCCTTATGGCAGAAAGTGAAGAGGAACTAAAAAGCCTCTTGATGAAAGTGAAAGGAGAGTGAAAAAGTTGGCTTAAAGCTCAACATTCAGAAGACGAAGATCATGGCACCCGGTCCCATCACTTCATGGGAAACATATGGGAAAACAGTGGCTGACTTTATATTTTTGGGCTCCAAAATCACTGCAGATGGTGACTGCAGCCATAAATTAAAAGACATTTACTCCTTGGAAGAAAAGTTATGACCAACCTAGAGAGCATAATCAAAAGCAGAGATATTACTTTGCCGACTAAGGTCCGTCTAGTCAAGGCTATGGTTTTTCCTGTGGTCATGTATAAATGTGAGAATTGGACTGTGAAGAAGGCCGGGTGCTGAAGAATTGATACTTTTGAACTGTGGTGTTGGAGAAGACTCTTGAGAGTCCCTTGGACTGCAAGGAGATTCAACCAGTCCATCCTAACGGAAATCAGTCCTGAATATTCATTGGAAGGACTGATGCTGAAGCTGAAACTCCCATACTTTGGCCACCTGATGTGAAGAATTGACTTATGGTAAAAAGTCCTGATGCTTTGAAAGACTGAAGGCGGGAGGAGAAGGGGACAACAGAGAATGATATGGTTGGATGACATCACTGACTCAATGGACATGAGTTTGAGCAAAGTCTAAGAGAGACTGAAGGACAGGGAAGCCTGGCATGCTGCAGTCCATGGGGTCACAGAGTGACTGGACTGAACTGCCATATTGTAAAAATAACAAAAATCAAATGATTATCACAAGGGACATCAAAACAGCATTTGACAAAAATCCAGCAACCACTCATGACAAAACCTCACAAAAGACTACTTTAATCTAATAAAGAATATCTTAAAAACCTACATTTCAGATGCTACATAAATGTGAATGACTGAGTGCTTTCCCCATAAGATTTGAAATTTCATTGTCACAAATTTTATTGAACAATGTACTGAAAGATCTACCAAAAGCAAAATGGAAAGAGAAAGAAAATAAAAATATCTAAACTGAAAATGAACAAATAAATCTATATTTGTAGAAATATGGTTGATATGTAGGAAATTCTAAGGAACCTTTTAAAAAGCTCCAGAACTAGTAACTAGTAAGGTCTCATGATACAAAATTAACAAGCAAAAGTCAATTTTTCTATATACTGACAAAGAACAACCAGAAAATGAAATTAAATAACTTCATTCACATCAAAAAGAGAAGTACTTAAGAATAAATTTTTTAAAGTCTAAGATTTGTACATTAAAAATATAAGACACTATTGAGAGCAATTAAATAAAATCTAAATCAATAGAGGGAAATAACATGTTCATGGACTGGAAGGCTCAAAATTATTGAAACTGCAATTCTCTCAAAATTGATTTATAGATTCAATACATTGTCTACTATATCTCAGTAAGCTTTTCTTTTTATATATAAGGTGACAAGATGACATTAAAGTGTACATACAATGAAATGCAAAAGACCTAGAATAGCCAAAACAATTTTGAAAGAAAATTTTGTGGAATTAAACTACCTGATTTCAAAACTTAATATAAAGCCATAGAGATCAAGACATGATAGCAGTGTAAATACAGACAGTTGAAGGGAAATAGAAACCTATATAGTAAAATGATTTTTGACAAAGGTGCCAAGGTAATTTAATGAAAACTGTCTTTTCAACCAATGGAGCTGAAACATTTGGATATCTATATGCAAAAAAAAAAAAACCTTAACCCTTACCTCACAACATAGACACTGAAATAAAGCATACATATAAATGTGAGAGCCAAAACTAAAACTAGAGTTAAGCTAAAACATCTAAAAAAACATAATAGTTATACAATCTTGTGATAGGAAAAGTTTCTTAGATATGACTCTAAAAGAATGAACTATTAAAAACAATCAATAAATCAAGCTTGAAACTTTAAAATTTTGCTTTTAAAAAACTCCATTAGGAAAATTAAAAGATAAACCATAGACTGGAAGAAAATAGTTTCAAAGGATATTCCTGATAAAGAACTTCCATAGAAAAAATATAAAAAACTTTCACAATGCAATAATCAGACAAACATCTGATTTTTAATAATGGGCAAAAAGTTTAAAATTGAAAAACAAAAAGATTTAAATTGACAATTCCCCAAAGAAATTATGTGAATGCCAAACAACCACACAAGAGATGTCCATCGTTACTGGTCATTAGAGACATAACAACTTAAAGCCATGATAAGATACAACAGTACATTTACTGGAATGACAAAACAAAAGACAAAGCATGGGCAAGACTGTGGAGAGATCAGAAACTTCTTTATTCATTCTTATGGGAATGTAAAATAGTATGATGATTTGCAAAAGAAAATTTAGAATTGTCTTAATTTAAACATACACCTCCTATCAACACATAACACAGAATTTCTACAATGAGGTATCTACCCAGAAGTGAAAACATATGTCCATGAAAAGACTTGCATGCAAAACTCACAGTGGCATCATTTATAATAGCCCCAAATGATAAACAAGATGGATTTCTAATACCTACATACTGTACAATTCCATTTATGTGAAATTTTAAAAAAAGATAAAACTACAGAGATAGAAAGCAGATCAATGATTGCCTGGGGCAACCAGTGGTAGACAGGATTAATTGAAATGGGCAAAAGGGAATTTACGGATGACAGAAGTGTTCTAAAACTGGATTTTGGTGAAGGTTGTCCAACAATAGAAATTTACTAAAATTCATTCAATGTTACATTTAATATGGGTGAGTTTAATGGTGTATAAATTATATCTTAATAAAGCTGTGTTTTTTAAAGCCTATATAGAAAACTATGAAAATATACCATTCAGAGAATAAAAAGGAAAAGACAAACTGTACAAACACAGATTGCAAAGTAATAACAAAGCAACACAGGCTTCTCATCAACAATAATACATGCTATCATACGACTATAGAAAATAGTGTGTTGTGTAAATAAAATTTGCTAACTGAGTAAAACTTACGGATTCTTATCAAAAAAGGGAGGGGTTTAAATATGTCAGGTGATGGACATGCTGAAATGACTGTAGAAATTCTTTCACAATGTATATTAAGTCATCCATCATACACTTTAATTTTATTTGTCAATAAGGCTAGGGGAGGCATCCCTCGTAGCTCAGTTGGTAAAGAATTTGTCTGCAATGCAGGAGACCCAGGCTCAATTCCTGGGTTGGGAAGATCCCCTGGAGAAGGAAATGGCAACCCACTCTAGTACTCTTGCCTGGAGAATCCCATATACAGAGGAGCCTGGCAGGCTACTGTTGATGGGGTGCAAGAGTCGGACACTACTTAGCAACTAGACCACCACCTCCAAATGGAGAAAATGTTAATATTTTTCAATCTAATGTTTTCCAGATTTGTAGGGGAAAATTACTATTATCCTTTAACTCTGCAGCCAGCTTACTCATCATTTCAAGAGAAAGGCGAAATTAGTAGAGACCTTTATAAAATGGAACTTTTGGGTTTACTCTACAGATTCCCACTGGAAGAGCTATTAAGGGATGGACTTCAGCAAAACAGAAAATGAACCTAGAAGTAAGAAGCAGGATGCAAAGACTATTTTCTAAAATATTAGAAAACATATCAGTAAATCTAAGAAAGTGTTAACTTTAGAAAAAAAAAAAAGACTTGGTAAAACTAAAATATTATAGAAATATTGGTAGAAATAAAATAAGCAATCACATAAAAAATGGAAGGAAAGTTCAGAGCGAAGCTAAAGCACTCCAAACTCTTCATATTATTCAGGGAGAAAATGAATCAAATGCATTTTAAACTTAAGAAAATATAAATTAAAATGTGTGTGTGTGTGCATGTGTGTGCTCAGTTGCTCAGTTGTGTCAGAGTCTTGTGACTCCATGGACTGTGGCCTGCCACATGTCCATGGGATTATTTCCCAGGCATGAATACTGGAGTGGGGTGCTGTTTCCTCCTCCAGGGGATCTTCTGGAAACCAGGGATCAAACCTGCATCTCTTGCAGTAGCAGGTGGATTCTTTACCAATGTGCCACTTGGGAAGCCCCCTATAAATTATAATATATGGTTTCAAATGCTAGGATAACCACTAAAACAATAAAAATACATTTATAACTTTTAAGACAACAGGAATAAAGGAAGAAAATGGAAAATTCAATAGAAATAATAAAAAAGATTAAATAAGACAACATATAGTAAATAGAAAATACAAAATAAGCTGTTATAATTAAGCCTACATATATAAGAATACCAATAACTAATAATGGGGTTAAACATGCTACTGAAGTCTAGAAACTCAGACTGAATTGTAATTAGTCCACCTTACCTGCCTCCTAAGAAACTCATATGTAGGTCAAGAAGCAACAGTTAGAACCAGACATGGAACAACAGACCGGTTCCAAATTGGGAAAGGAGCACATCAAGGCTGTGTATTATCATCATGCTTATTTAACTTATATGCTGAGTACGTCATGTACTCAGGCTGGATGAAACACAAGCTGGAATCAAGATTGCCAGGAGAAATATCAACAATCTCAGATAAGCAGATGACACCACCCTAATGGCAGAAAGCAGAGAGGAACTAAAGAACCTCTTGATGAAGATGAAAGAGGAGAATGAAAATGCTGGCTTAAAACTCAACATTCAAAAAAGTAAGATCATGGCATCTGGTCCCATCACTTCATAGCAAAGAGATGGAAAAAATTGGAAACAGTGACAGACTTTATTTTCTTGGGCTCCAAAATGATTGCAGAGGGTGACTGAAGCCATGAAATTAAAAGATGCTTGCTCCTTGGAAGAAAAGCTATGGTAAACCTAGAAAGCATATTAAAAAGCACAGACATCACTTTGCTGACAAAGGACTGTCTAAAAGCTATGGTTTTTCTGTAGTCATGCACAGATTTGACAGTTGGACCATAAAGAAGGCTGAGCACCGAAGAATAGATGCTTTTGAACTGTGGTGCTAGAAGAGAGTCTTGAGTCCCTTGGACAGCAAGGAGATCAAACCAGCCAATCCTAAAGGAAATAAATCCTGAATATTCATTGGAAGGACTAATGCTGAAGCTCCGATACTTTGGCCACCTGATGCAAAGAACTGACTCATTGCAAAAGACCCTGATGCTGGGAAAGATTAGGGCAGAAGAAGTGGGCAACAGAGAATAAGATGGTTGGATGTCATTACTGACTCAATGGACATGAGTTTTATGGCTAAAAAGAGACTTCTGTTTCTTAAAACTTGGCAGAAAAAATAATCTGAAAAATCTCCCATACAATTCTGTAAATACTGAATAATATGTCACAAAGTTCCTTTGAATGCATAGCCGAGTTCTCAAAGAAAAAGGAAATACTCAAGAGGAAAAAGATGGACTGATAAGGCAGAGAACAGCCAAGCCCTGAGGTTATGGCTGCCCTTGTGGGGGAGAGCCTTGGACTTTAATGTTCATGTGGGTTAGGAGATGATTTTGTAGGCTAGAGTTAAAAGGAAAATTCACACCCCTGTATAAAGCTGAAACCCAAAATGGGCTCTGTCCTCAACCGGGGGAGAACCAAAAATGAAAGGCACAGGAAGGTAGTGTCAAGAAGACCATCTGTTTTGACCAGGACACTGGGAAGTGAAAGAGTCGCTTCTAAGAATTTATAACCAGAGGCCTACCCACCCATGGCTTGAAATGTTGATTTTACAGTTTGTGTGATCTGAGAGAGCTTAACTGAAAAAAAAGTGGTATAAGTGGGCCAAGATGGTAAAGTCCAGTGGTGCCTGGCAAGAGCCAACTCCTAGCCACTCCACAGAGGCTCCTGCCTGGGTTCTCACTGCACAGGGGCCCACAAAACTGCCTTCCGTTTGTAGCACATGGTGACCACTGCCCTCCCCTCAAGATGCCTATCCAGCCAGTAAGATGTCACATGGGGACAGTAAAACGGGGCTTTCCTGTGAGTGACTTAATGTAATGTGTCACTAAACTCTGTCCACAAATGGCAATGTGTGCACCTTGAGTCATACTGAAAGAAACGGGCTACTGAACAACTAGCACCAAGCAATGGGGGGGCGGGTGAGGGGGAACAGGCAGAGAGGAACTGGTAACTTGCATCTGCTTTGCACTCTATAAGCAGATCTGCACTTTAGACTGGGCAAGCCCTGCCCTGCCCATGCTGCTATCACTTTACCCCAGCTCCTTCCTTTTATGCACAAAAAGAGCTACAACTACAGGGAACTCACCACATCACCTGAATAAACAAGATGGGGAAAAAACTGCCCTAAATCTTCCACCAACCACCATACCTAAAACCAGAAAGCCCAACCTCAACCAATATCAAGTATTAATATTGACACCTGATGGAAGAAATTTTCACATATTGAGGTTCAGGGAATTCATTCTGGTTTATACATGATTTGGCTTGAACTTCATGCTAACTCCAACAGCCTGTCTTATGACCTATCAATCATGCATTGTACATCTGTTTTAACCATTAAAGAGAAGACTGAATTTCATTAAAGAGAAGACTGAATTTAAAAATCTAAATGGAATAACTGTTTCAGGCATTTAAAACTGAGCCAGGGTGGATGTGGTTTCAGACATATTCCCGCATAACTGAAGACCTGTATTTTCTGAACTGTTACCAAACTCAAGGATATCACCAGTCATGCTCAAAATAATATCTGCTAGCAGCTGTCAGCTACAATTCCTTGTAACTATGCAACTATTCTGTACCCCAACAAACCCTTACTGAACAAGCATCCTTCCTTTTTGCCAGTTCCAAACATAATTCTTGATTTTTGCCTTTTTAAGCCTCCCCCATTTTGAATTCAGATGCATACTGAACCTACATCTCCCAGACTATAGTCCTAAATTTGGCTTGAGTAAAACTCTCTTCTATCCCTATACAGAATTTTACAGATCATTCTCATCAGCATACCTTTTCAGCTCATGATATTTAAAAATGGGATACCTTAATAGAGTTAAGCTCAATCTTTCATTATTTATAACCTAACCTCATTCCAACAAGGCTTCCAGGAATCCTTAGAGATGCACAGAATTCTTATAATTTTAGATTAAAGTTTCCAAGGACTCTAACTAGGGTAACACACACTGGTTCGCTCACAGAACTTACATGATGACATTCACAAGAGTGCTTCTGAAGTTCTCTCGTTCTTTATGTGCAGATTTGCTCTTTCCTCGGAAGTAGATGGTCCAGCATGACTATCATCAATCTGGTCAAGTAACCTACCCTTTTTCCCAAAGCGTTCCTTGTATTCAGCTTGAATCAAGAAAGAAAAAAAAGTGTAAATTAGTCATCTTTAAAAGTAAGTTAAAATATTTAACTGGTTAAAATAAAACACTGAAGCATCATTTAATGAACAAACTACATTCTTTAAGTTCTTAAGCAACCACATTTCCTTTCTTGAAGTTAAACTAATCTCATTTGATGTCATCATAATAGAAACCTTTATTTCAAGAATACTCAATTGATATTTTGATAAATGCAAATAAACTTAAATTTTCAACTATTTTGCATAGAACCTTCTTAAAATTAAAATTATTATAAACACAGAATATAAAATTATTTTAGCAAATTTAAAGAACTATGAGGAAAAGATGTTAACATTTACTGTAATCAATCTAATAAGTCAAAATAAAAATATTAATGTGAATAATTTAGAAGTAATGTTTACAACCTATTACAATCCCCCTTAGAAAAAATATTAGTCTTTGACACAGAGGCAAATTCTGAAAACAGTTAATCAAAGTTATATTATAAACATTGCAATTCCTAAAATATCAGCTTTTATAGCATTTGCAACAATCTGAAACAACTAAGACATAAAATCGAGTATTTTCTGAGGAAACACTTTTGGGGTAAATTTTTCCACTTGATATAAACATAATTATAACTTTCCAGTTTCATTGCTTTAACTACATGTGATTTTTTTTTTCCCTCCAGGAAATTTCCTTACATCTAAGACAGAATATTAGAGTTCTTACCATACGACTGTTCATTTTTAACACTAAACTGCTCTGGAATATCTTCATCTTGCTTTACATTCAAATGGAATGATGGAGGTGCCTGCTGCCACTGAGGCTTTGTACTCACCTGAAATATGAAATTTTAGATAGCATCAACAAAACAAGACCAGAAAAAAGGCTTTTTTTTTCCCCATAAATTCATAAGAATGTATAAACACATTTTCTCAAACAAATTGGACATCTTATATTTTTTGCAGCCAAAGTTGAAGAAGCTCTATACAATCAACAAAAACAAGACTGGGAGCTGACTAGCTCAGATCATGAACTCCTTATAGCAAATTCAGACTTAAATTGAAGAAAGTAGGTAAAACCACTAGACCATTCAGGTATGGCCTAAGTCAAATCCCTTATGATTATACAGTGGGAGTGACAAATAGATTCAAGGGATTAGATATTTAAGAGTGCCTGAAGATCTATGGATGGAGGTTCATGACATTGTACAGGAGGTAGGGATCAAGACCACCCCCAAGAAAAAGAAATGCAAAAAAGCCAAATGTTTGTCTGAGGAAGCCTTACAAATAGCTGTGCAAAGAGAAGTGAAGGCAAAGGAGAAAAGAAAAGATATAAGCATGTAAATGCAGAGTTCCAAAGAATAGCAAGGAGAGATAAGAAAGCCTTCTTCAGCGATCAATGCAAAGAAATAGAGGAAAATAATAGAATGGGAAAGACTAGAGGTCTCTTCATGAAAATTAAGAGATATGAAGGGAATATTTCATGCAAAGATGGGCACAATAAAGGACAGAAATGGTATGGGCCTAACAGAAGCAGAAGATATTAAGAAGAGGTGGTAAGACTACACAAAAGAAGTATACCAAAAAAATCTTCATGACCCAGATAATCATGAT
>SJXQ01004857.1:0-23574 GCA_006408695.1 Aepyceros melampus | reverse complement strand
GCCCACTTGACTTCACATTCCAGGATGTCTGGCTCTAGGTGACTGATCACACCATCATGATTATCCAGGTTGTGAAGATCTTCTTTGTACAGTTCTTCCGTGTATTCTTGCTGCCTCTTCTTAATATCTTCTGCTTCTGTTAGGTCCAGACCATTTCTGTCCTTTATCGAGCCCATCTTTGCATGAAATGTTCCCTTGGTATCTCTAATTTTCTTGAACTGATCTCTAGACATTCCCATTCTGTTGTTTTCCTCTCTTTCTTTGCACTGATTGCTAAGGAAGGCTTTCTTATCTCTTCTTGCTATTCTTTGGAACTCTGCATTCAGATGCTTATATCTTTCCTTTTCTCCTTTGCTTTTGGCTTCTCTTCTTTTCACAGCAATTTACAAGGGCTCCCCAGACAGCCATTTTGCTTTTTTTGTATTTCTTTTCCATGAGGATGGACACTCTACCAAACAGGCTATTTATCAGATCTAGTGCCATAAATCTATTTCTCACTTCCACTGTATAATGATAAGGGGCGGCCGGCGCACTAAGCACGACCGAGAGCTACCCCACGTCTGAGGTCAGGAGCAGCGGCCTAGAGTGCCAGGCTGCAATGGCATAGGAATGGGCGAGAGGAACTATCCTGTGTCCAAGGTCAGGGGCTACCCCATGTTTGAGGTCAGGGGTGATGGCCGAGAGGAGCCACCCTTCATCCGAGGCCAGGGGCAGCACCCGAGACCAGGGGCGGTGGCTGGAAGGAGCAACCCCATGCCCGAGGCCAGGGAGGTGACCGGGAGGAGCAACCCCACGCCCGAAGAGTGGTGGCTACCCGGGCTCAGGAGGGCTTTGGAGGAGCCATCCCACGTTGAAAGTCAGGAAGGGCGGCGGGAGGAGATACCTCTCATCCAAGGTAAGGAGCAGCAGCTCTGCTTTGCTGGAGCTGCCTTGAAGAGATACCCCAGGCCCAAGGTAAGAGAAACTCAAGTAAGATGGTAGGTGTTGCAAGAGGGCATAAGAGGGCAGACACACTGAAACCAACTCACAGAAATCTGGTCAATCTAATCATACTAGGACCATAGCCCTGTCTAACTCATTGAAACTAAGCCATGCCCATGGGACAACCCAAGATGGGCGGGTCATGGTCTTTCCCATCTCTTTCAGAATTTTCCACAGTTTATTGTGATCCACATAGTCAAAGGCTTTGACATAGTCAATCAAGCAGAATTTTTTCTGCTGTTTAAGTAATGGTTTTGAACCTGCAATTTTAGAATTGTCATTGTATCTTAATGAAAATATCTCCCATCCAAATTTCTAAACTTGTTGTTTAGTTTTGACTGACATAATTTGAATGCTACCAAAAAATATTATTTTCATGATTAAATTACTTCATCAATAAAAGGTTTGAAAGGACAATTCACGCTATTGCATGTAGCTATAATTCACTAAATTAAACTTAATTATGTCATTATTTATCTTTTGTGCTACTGATGAACACTAAAGTTGTTGCTATTATGAATAAAACATAAATAAATATTCATAGATATGTTATTTGCTGCATGAATTTCTGTTGCATAAATAGTTAGGAATAGAATTGCTAGGTCAGAATATCAGCATTTGATTCCACTTAGTTAATAATGGCAAAGCGTTTTACAAAATTATTTAACCAATATATACTCTGGCCACAGTGTTTGTGAAATTCAGTTGCTCCACAGTCTTTAAATCACATGACATTTTAAGTCATTTTAATCTTAACCATATCTGGGGGAAATTCAGATGTAGTGACTTCTGGAATTTGGTTCCTGTTTCCAAGTTTTATTAGCTAATTGGATATTTTAAAATTTTTACTTTATTACACCTTTCTTCTATTCAATTTTCAGGTTTTTTCTTATCAATTTGTGTATTCTTTTATGTTATTCTGAATATGACCATTTTATGTGTTACATGTATGGCAAATATCTTATTCCATTGGATGCCTTGCCTTTTCAGGGTCACAGTTGGGATTTTGAAAAATTTATCGTCCTTTCTCTCGTGGTCAGTGTTTTGTATCTAATTTAAGAAATTCTTTCCTTAGCCAGAGTCTCAAAACTAGTCTCTGTATGGCCTTCTAAAATCTTTGTTGAAGTGGTCTTCATAGTTAAATCTAGGGTTAACAAGGTATTGATGGATCGTGAAATATGAAGCTGAGGACTGATGTTTTTTTCCTCTGTGTGTGTACTCAGTCATGTCTGACCCTTTGAGACCCTTTTCCTGTGGCCCATTAGGCTCCCCTGTCCATGGGATTTCCCAGTCCAGAATATTGGAGTGGGTGGCCTTACACACACCCTTTATTATTATTAAAACTTTAAAATCTATGCTTAGTTTATTTATTATTAACTGTCCTTTACCATTTATAATAAAGCCGGTCTCCATATTTAGATGACTTAATCTTTGGTCCTTGGTCTTATAAGTCAATTTTGAGTCAGTAGTACATGATATTAGTTATTGTACTTGGGCAAACTATGGGACATAGTGAAGGACAGGGAACCTGGCATGCTTCAGTCCATGGATCATGAGGAGTTGGACATGTCTTGGTGAATGAACAACAACAACTTTATATTAAGTTTGCTGTTCTATGGAACAAACTTCCTACTTGGTTACTAGTGAGTCTTGCCTATTCTTGTCTGGTTGTACTGACATAACAATTTTAGAAGTACTGTATTTCTTCACTCCTATCCCACAAAAAGCAAAACAAAATACTTGCATGTAAAAGTTTTATTGTGATTCTGAATGCAGAATTCCAAAGAACAACAAGGAGGTCAAAGACTAATAGAGTTTTGCCAAGAAAATGCACTGGTCATAGCAAACACCCTCTTCCAACAACACAAGAGAAGACTCTACACATGGACATCACCAGATGGTCAACACCTAAATCAGATTGGTTATATTCTTTGCAGCCAAAAATGGAGAAGCTCTATACAGTCAACAAAAACAAGACCAGGAGCTGACTGTGGCTCAGACCATGAACTCCTTATTATCAAATCCAGACTTAAATTGAAGAAAGCAGGGAAAACCGCTAGACCATTCAGGTATGACTTAAATCAAATCCCTTATGACTATACAGTGGAAGTGAGAAATAGATTTAAGGGCCTAGATCTGATAGAGTGCCTAATGAACTATGGAATGAGGTTTGGGACATTGTACAGGAGACAGGGATCAAGACCATCCCCATGGAAAAGAAATGCATAAAAGCAAAATGCTGTCTGGGGAAGCCTTACAAATAGCTGTGAAGAGAAAAGGAAAGATATACGCATCTGAATGCAGAGTTCTAAAGAACAGCAAGAAGAAATAAGAAAGCCTTCCTTAGCAATCAGTGCAAAGAAAGAGGAAAACAACAGAATGGGAATGTCTAGAGATCAGCTCAAGAAAATTAGACATACCAAGGGAACATTTCATGCAAAGATGGGCTCAATAAAGGACAGAAATGGTCTGGACCTAACAGAAGCAGAAGATATTAAGAAGAGGTGGCAAGAATACACAGAAGAACTATACAAAAAGGATCTTCACAACCTGGATAATCACGATGGTGTGATCACTCATCTAGAGCCAGACATCCTGGAATGTGAAGTCAAGTGGGCCTTAGAAAGCATCACTACGAACAAAGCTAGTGCAGGTGATGGCATTCCAGTGGAGCTATTTCAAATCCTGAAAGATGATGCTGTGAAAGTGCTACATTCAGTATGCCAGCAAATGTGGAAAACTCAGCAGTGGCCACAGGACTGGAAAAGGTCAGTTTTCATTCCAATCCCAAAGAAAGGCAATGCCAAAGAATGCTCAAACTACCGCACAATTGCACTCATCTCACATGCTAGTAAAGTAATGCTCAAAATTCTCCAAGCCAGGCTTCAGCAATTCGTGAACCGTGAACTTCCTGATGTTCAAGCTGGCTTTAGAAAAGGCAGAGGAACCAGAGATCAAATTGCCAACATCCACTGGATCATGGAAAAAGCAAGAGAGTTCCAGAAAAACATCTATTTCTGTTTTATTGATTATGCCAAAGCCTTTGACTGTGTGGATCACAATAAACTGTGGAACATTCTGAGAGAGATGGAAATACCAGACCACCTGACCTGCCTCTTGAGAAACCTATATGGAGGTCAGGAAGCAACAGTTAGAACTGGACATGGAACAACAGACTGGTTCCAATAGGAAAAGGAGTATGTCAAGGCTGTATATTGTCACCCTGCTTATTTAACTTCTATGCAGAGTAAATCATGAGAATGCGGGTCTGGAAGAAGCACAAGCTGGAATCAAGATTGCCAGGACAAATATCAATAACCTCAGATATGCAGATGACACCACCCTTCTGGCAGAAAGTGAAGAGGAACTAAAAGCCTCTTGATGAAAGTGAGAGAGGAGAGTGAAAAAGTTGGCTTAAAGCTCAACATTCAGAAAACGAAGATCAAGAAAAAAAAAAAAAAACGAATATCATGACATCCAGTCCCATCACTCCATGGGAAATAGATGGAGAAGTAGTGGAAACAGTGTCAGACTTTATTTTTTGGGCTCCAAAATCACTGCAGATGGTGATTGCAGCCATGAAATTAAAAGACACTTACTCCTTGGAAGAAAAGCTAGGACCAACCTAGACAGCATATTCAAAAGCAAAGACATTAATTGCCAACTAAGGTCCGTCTAGTCAAGGCTGTGGTTTTTCCGGTAGTCATGTATGAATGTGAGAGCTGGACTGTGAAGGAGGCTGAGCGCTGAAGAATTGATGCTTTTGAACTGTGGTGTTGGAGAAGACTCTTGAGAGTCCCTTGGACTGCAAGGAGATCCAACCAGTCCCTTCTGAAGGAGGTCAACCCTGGGATTTCTTTGGAAGGAATGATGCTAAAGCTGAAACTCCAGTACTTTGGCCACCTCATGCAAAGAGTCCACTCAATGGAAATTACTTTGATGCTGGGAGGGAATGGGGGCAGGAGAAGAAGGGGTCGATCGAGGATGAGATGGCTGGATGGCATCACGGACTCGATGTACACAAGTGTGAGTGAACTCCAGGAGTTGGTGATGGACAAGGAGGCCTGGCGTGCTGCGGTTCATGGGATTGCAAAGAGTCGGACATGCCTGAGTGACTGAGCTGAACTGAACTGAATGGTCTAGTTGTTTTCCCTACTTTCTTCAATTTAAGTCTGAATTTGGCAATAAGGAGTTCATGAATTGAGCCACAGTCAGCTCCTGGTCTTGTTTTTGCTGACTGTATTGAGCTTCTCCATCTTTGGCTGCAAAGAATATAATCAGTTGATTTCCATGTTGACCATCTGGTGATGTCCATGTGTAGAGTCTTCTCTTGTGTTGTTGGAAGACGGTGTTTGCTATGACCAGTGCGTACTCTGGCAGAACTCTATTAGCCTTTGCCCTGCTTCTTTCCGTACTCCAAGGCCAAATTTGCCTGTTACTCCAGGTGTTTCTTGACTTCCTACTTTTGCATTCCAGTCCCCTATAATGAAAAGGACATCTTTTTTGGGTGTTAGTTCTAAAACTGTTCAACTTCAGCTTCTTCAGCGTTACTGGTTGGGGCATAGACTTGGATTACTGTGATACTGAATGGTTTGCCTTGGAAATGAAAAGAGATCATTCTGTCGTTTTTGAGATTTCATCCAAGTACTGCATTTCGGACTCTTCTGTTGACCATGATGGCTACTCCACTTCTTCTAAGGGATTCCTGCCCGCGGTAGTAGATATAATGGTCATCTGAATTAAATTCACCTATTCCAATCCATTTTAGTTCACCGATTCCTAGAATGCCAGTGTTCATTCTTGCCATCTCCTGTTTGACCACTTCCAATTTGCCTTGATTCATGAACCTAACATTCCAGGTTCCTATGCAATATTGCTCTTACAGCATCGGACCTTGCTTCTATCACCAGTCACAATCATTACTGGGTATTGTTTTTGCTTTAGCTCCATCCCTTCATTCTCTCTGGAGTTATTTCTCCACTGATCTCCAGTAGCATATTGGGCACCTACTGACCTGGGGAGTTCCTCTTTAAGTATCCTATCATTTTGCCTTTTCATACTGTTCATGGGGTTCTCAAGGCAAGAATACTGAAGTGACTTGCTATTCTCTTCTCCAGTGGCTCACATTCTGTCAGACCTCTCCACCATGACCTGCCCGTCTTGGGAGGCCCCACACAGCATGGCTTAGTTTCATTGAGTTAGACAAGGCTGTGGTCCATGTGATCAGATTGACTAGTTTTCTGTGATTATCATTTCAGTGTGTCTGCCCTCTGATGCCCTCTCGCAAAACCTTTCATCTTACTTGGTTTCTCTTACCTTGGACATGGGGTATATCTTCATGGCTACTCCAGCAAAGCACAGCCACTGCTCCTTACCTTAGAAAAGGGGTATCTCCTCACGGCTGCCCCTCCTGACCTTGAAAGTGGAATAACTGACATGAGCTACCCCACGCCCGAGGTCAGGGGCATTTGCAAAGACGAGCTACCCCATGCCCAAGGTCAGAGACGGTGGCCGAGAGGGGCAACCCCACATCCAAGGAGCAGTGGCTGCGCAGGCACAGGAGGGCCGAGAGGTGAATGGATGAGAGCCGTCAAAAATTGGAACTGCTCAGAAAACTGTTGAAGTGGTCCAGGAGAAGGATGATAAGTCCCTGGATTTGGGTCTTAATTTGGAAGTAGAATTATTAAGGGACTTCCCAGGTGACTCAGTGGTAAAGAATCCACTTGCCAATTCAGGAAATGTGAGAGACACAGGTTCGATCTATGGGTCAGGAAGATCCCCTGGAGAAGGAAATGGCAGCCCATTCCAGTATTCTTGCCTGGAGAATCTGATGGACAGAGGAGCCTGGCGGGCTACAGTCCATGGCATGGCAGAAGCGTCAGACATGACTGAGTGACTAAACAACAGCAATAATAGAATTATTAAAGCTATTCTTAGACAACATATAATTCTTCAGGTTTCCTTCTAGTTCTTACCCTTCCCTTTGCTGCTTCCACATAGATAGGTAATTAAGGTCTTACTCTGATTTTTCTCCTCAAATTAGCAGGTATATTGATCTCTCAAATTCTCTCAGAATTTAAAGTGAATTTAATTCAGTAGTATACAGTGGGGCTTCCCTGGTGGCCCAGATGGTAAATAATTTGCTTGGAATCCAGACCTGGGTTTGATCCCTGGGTCAGGAAGATCTCCTGGAGAAGGGAGTAGCTATCCACACCAGTATTCTTTCCTGGAGAATCCCATGGACAGAGGAGCCTGCGGGCTCCGTGGGGTTGCAAGGAGTCGGACACAGCTGAGTGACTAACACACACACAGACACACACACACATCACACACAGCAGAAATTTTTCCTTGCTCTCATAGGTGGCTATTTGCATCATTGATAAATGTGCTCATATTACTTAAGAATAGTTTTTTCTGATTGTCAAGTGTTTTGTTATGTAACTATGACCCCTTTTTGGAAATCCTACTTTACCATTTTGATACTAGAGTTTTTAATGATGATTTTAATGTCTGATTTTGTACATGTGACATTTTTGTTGACAAGCTAGTCAAAAAGCCTATGCAAAAGGAGTAATGCTTCCTTCTCCTCCTTCCTTACCCCCTTCTTTTTTTCATTTATCTCTTCTGGCATCTTAGTTCTTCCTTGTTGCTGCTTCCTGTGCAAAAGGTTCCTCTGGCTGCTTGGGACACAGCATATCACAGTGATTTCTACATTAGTGTCAGTAAGCAAGAACTGAAATAAAGGCAAAACAAAGTGTGAGTCATAAGCATTAAAGTTCTTTAAATGTAATCATGTATAATTTATGCCCAGTGGTACTTTCATGTCACATCAGCTCATAAAGTGGGAGACATGTATATTCAACCACTGAAGCATATTTCTCAAAAATAGTTTTCTGGTCAAGGGTTATAACTGGCTAGTTGGAGATTTACAATTTTGGGAGGGAGAAATTTTCATAATGTATTACCATTTTATCACTATAAAGTTCTGTTTAAATCTACTCTTTAGGAAGTAATCATGTAAATTTCACTGGGCCATGCTATGCTTTCGTAACTGGTTTTTGGTGAAGTAGTTTTTAAATGTCATGAGGGCATGAAAGAATACATGCTCATGTCTGAGCAGGGCTTGACCTCTGCTTGTACATTCTAACAAATGGAACAAATCCTCCAAAAAAATTAATATAATACTGTATAATATTTATCATGTGTTTATGGATCAAAGAACTCAAAATATACATTCTATTAAAAATAAAGTCTTTCATTTCAGCAATTATGAGCTCCTCTTTCTGCAAGGTAATGTTATGATGTCCTATAGGGAGTTGTATTAAGACAATAAGGACAGATTTAAGGCCAATTGCAGTCTGTTCTCTCTCTGATAGTTTTACCATGGTTCTCTATCTGCAAAGATCCTTCTTTTTCTTTAAATCTGATCCCCATTCACTTATCTCCATATCTCTCTTAAGCAGAACAGTCTGCTATGCACCTGTCTCCTTTAATTTGAATGTCAGAAATTAACTACTTCCCCAGGGTTTAAAAAGTGCTCAAATTATGTTAAGTGATTAGAATGAGAGGGAAATGTCTATTAATGGTCTCCAACATTGCTTTGGTTTTTGTTTGCTTCCCTGGTGGCTCAGAGGTTAAAGCGTCTGCCTCCAATGCGGGAGACCCGGGTTCTATCCCTGGGTCGGGAAGATCCCCTGGAGAAGGAAATGGCAACCCACTCCAGTATTCTTGCTTGGAGAATCTCATGGACAGGAGCCTGGTGGGCTGCAGTCCATGGGGTCACAAAGAGTCGGACACGACTGAGTGACTTTACTTCCTTGGTTTTGCTCTCTTTTGTGTAATCCCCTGTGTTTGCTGTTAAGAATTATTCATGCGTGCTTCTCTGATGGCTCATATGGTAAAGAATCTGCCTGCAATACAGGGGACCTGAGTTCGATCCCTGGGTCAGGAATATCCCCTGGAGGAGGGCACAGTAACCCACTCCAGTATTCTTGCCTGGGAAATCCCCTGGACAGAGGAGCTTGGGGGGCTACAGTCCTTAGGGTTGCAAAGAGTCGGACAGGACTTAGCACAGGACAGTTTATTTACATGTAAACAGTCTTAGATGGCAATTCATAGCATTCAGATTGCTCCTAAGCATGTGTTTTTCTCATTTGGTCCTTCCAGCAGGCCCAGAGGGAGGCAGGGCAGGGAGCAAACTGCCTTCATCCTTAATGTGCAGAGGTTTCAAGGACTTACTTGTATTGAGTACTTTCTTTTTTTTTAAATTAATTTTTATTGGAGTATAGTTGCTTTATCATGTTGTGCTAGTTTCTGTCATACAGCAAAGATAATAAGATACACACACACCCATATCCCCTCTTTTTTTCATTCTTTCCCATTTAGGTCACCACAGAGCACTGAGTAGAGTTCCCGGTGCTCATCAGTTATCTGTTTTATGCATAGTATGAGTAGTTGTATATGTGTCAATCCAGACCTCCGAATTCATCCCACCCCATCTCTTTCCCCTCTTGGTGTCTATATGTTTGTTTTCTACATCTGTGTCTTTATTTCTGTTTTGCAAATAAGATCGTCTGTACTATTTTTCTAGATTCCATATTTGTGTTAATTTTTGATATTTGTTTTCTTCTGTCTTATTTTGCTCTGTATGACAGTCTCTAGGTCCACATCTCCACAACCGTCTGTATTGAGTACTTTCTAGCATTATATCTTCATTTTATTAATACATTTAAAATGCATGCAGAATTTAAAGGGAAAACACAAATGTTTTCATAGTTTGTGTTTTGTCCTATACATGAAACAGTGCAAGTGCTGTAAGTTTGCTAAGTATTACTTCTTTTATTTCACTATTGCTAAGACCAGAGAAGGTGCTTTAGAACATGCCTCCACAAATTACTGAATTTCCATGAGGCCTCAGTTTCCTTTTCTACACAAAGAGATTAAAATAGTACTAACATCATAGGGTCAACCTGTGGACAGAAGGGAGAAAATGCATGCAAAGCACCCATCAGAGGCCTTGGTGCATCTTGAGTACTCAACAACCATCATGCTGTATTGACCCATTTTGTCAGATTTTACAAGCATGTGTGATAATTGTTACTTCTCCCAGGTACAACAAAAATTTGGAAGAAGCCAAGAGAATTGGAATAAAGAAGGCTATCACGGCCAACATCTCTATGGGTGCTGCTTTTCTGTTGATCTATGCATCCTATGCCCTAGCGTTCTGGTATGGGACCTCCTTGATCCTCTCAAGAGAATATTCCATTGGACAAGTGCTCACGGTAAGTGATAGCATAGTAAGAAAGAGATGAATCACCTTTAAAATGGCAGTGAAATTTAGTGGTGTTGGTTTGACTGTTAGAGAATTATTTTTGAAGAATTATTAAATAATGCCAAGAAGAGTGAGTGAGAGCCTGAGATTTGATATCAGGCTGATCTGATTCAAATTCTGGCTGTGCCACTTACTGACTATATGATTTGGTTCAGCCACCTAGACTTTTGAAGACTCTGTTACGTCTTCCACAAAATGGAAATGACAGGAGTAAACGCCATAACTTTTAGTGTTGTTGTAAGGACTAATAAAAAAGTGAATATAGAAACACTTAGCAAAATTTCTTCTCTGTAAGTTGTTGGATAATATAACTACTGTGTGATTTACAAAGAAATGAACAGTGACTTTAGTCCTCTTTAACACCTGTAAAGAAACAGTGTCAAATGTACGATAAGAAACTCATTTGGGCAAAATGAAAAACAAAAAATCTGTTCATTAGACCTTAAAAAGAATAGAGTTTGCTGGAGGGGGAAAAAAGATTCCATCTGATGGAGAATGTGTGCTTTATCATTTACAAAATATTTTCCTATGTACCGTTCCACTTGATACAACAACACTAAGATTGCTTGGTAGGGAAAACAGAATCTTGTCTCTTTTTGCAAATAAAGAAATTGAAGTCCAGACAGTCAGAGAATCACCTGAAGACATACAGCCATTTAGAGCTTAATCCAGGGTTCAGACCTCAGGTTTCTGAGTCTCATAAAAGGGTTTATCTCCAGTATACCCTGCTGATGCTCTAAACCAAAATTCTTGGCCTTTGAAGACATATGAACATATTCCAGTCATATAGAATTTATTATTTCACGGATCCAGTAAGACTAATTCAGCATTCTCAACTGAAGAGTACTTCAATTTTAAAAATAGTTTTAATGGTCAGTATTTATATGTTATCTTGCCATGTAAAAATTTAACTAACGATGTTAAAAATATGAAAAAAGCATACTAAATACTAAGTAACTCGATGCTTTTACTTCACATTCCTCAGGTCTTCTTTTCTGTATTATTTGGAGCTTTTAGTATTGGACAGGCATCTCCAAACATTGAGGCATTTGCCAATGCAAGAGGAGCAGCTTATGAAGTCTTCAAGATCATTGATAACGTAAGTCAGGGCTGGCCATTTATCTGTCTGTCTAAAACAGTCTATTTCCTTATCACTTTTATTCAGCTCTCCACAAATGTAATTGAAAGTATTTATTGTAACCTAGTAGTTGCTGTAACCTTCTGAAATTTTATTCTGTTTAGAAACCAAGCATCAACAGCTATTCAAACATGGGGCACAAACCTGACAATATTAAAGGAAATCTGGAATTCAGAAATGTTCACTTCCATTACCCATCTCGAAATGAAGTTAAGGTACAATGAAATGATTAGTAAACAATTCAACCATGTACATAGTCCTGAAATCTGTGGTTTAAGTTTATTTCTCGTTCATTCTCATAGATCTTGAAGGGCCTCAACTTGAAGGTAGGGAGTGGGCAGACGGTGGCCCTGGTTGGGAACAGCGGCTGTGGGAAGAGCACCACCGTCCAGCTGATGCAGAGGCTGTATGACCCCACGGAGGGCGTGGTGAGATGACTCTTGTTCAGCCAGATGCTGCAGCTCTGACTTACCTCCGCAGGTTGCACATCACAAACCTGTGCTATGTGCATATCACAGCTCCTTTTTATTTTAGGTCAGTATCGACGGACAGGATATCAGGACCATCAACGTGAGGTATCTGCGGGAGATTATCGGGGTGGTGAGTCAGGAGCCTGTGCTGTTTGCCACCACGATAGCTGAGAACATTCGCTATGGCCGTGAAGATGTCACCATGGATGAGATTCAGAAAGCTGTGAAGGAAGCCAACGCCTATGACTTTATCATGAAACTGCCTAACGTAAGTCCTTCTCCATCTTTGTTGTGCTGGAGGCTCATGGCATGCTGGCCTGACGCATAGGAAGTCAGGGCAGGAATATAAACTGGAGGACCTTCCCAAGGTGGCAGATCAGGATGGCTCCAGATTTTAAAGCTCTACTAGCATCAACTAGTAGTAGACATACTTTTAAAAAATATTTACTTATTTTTTGACTACTCTGGGTCTTCATCGCTGCCAGCCGGGTTTCTCTAGTTGCGGGCAGCAGGGCTACTCTCTAGTTGCGGGCGAGGGCTTCTCATTGTGGCGGCTTCTCTTGTTGCAGAGNCCTGTGCTATGTGCATATCACAGCTCCTTTTTATTTTAGGTCAGTATCGACGGACAGGATATCAGGACCATCAACGTGAGGTATCTGCGGGAGATTATCGGGGTGGTGAGTCAGGAGCCTGTGCTGTTTGCCACCACGATAGCTGAGAACATTCGCTATGGCCGTGAAGATGTCACCATGGATGAGATTCAGAAAGCTGTGAAGGAAGCCAACGCCTATGACTTTATCATGAAACTGCCTAACGTAAGTCCTTCTCCATCTTTGTTGTGCTGGAGGCTCATGGCATGCTGGCCTGACGCATAGGAAGTCAGGGCAGGAATATAAACTGGAGGACCTTCCCAAGGTGGCAGATCAGGATGGCTCCAGATTTTAAAGCTCTACTAGCATCAACTAGTAGTAGACATACTTTTAAAAAATATTTACTTATTTTTTGACTACTCTGGGTCTTCATCGCTGCCAGCCGGGTTTCTCTAGTTGCGGGCAGCAGGGCTACTCTCTAGTTGCGGGCGAGGGCTTCTCATTGTGGCGGCTTCTCTTGTTGCAGAGCACGGGCTCGAGGCGCCCAGGTGCCAGTGGTTGTGGCTCCAGGGCCCTGGAGCACAGGCTCAGTAGTTGTGGCACATGGTATTAGTTGCTCTGTGGCATGTGGGCTCTTTCCGGACCAGGGTTCAAACAGGTGTCCCCTGCACTGCAAGGAAGATTCTTAACCACTGCACCATGAGGGAAGACCTGACATTTTCTTTTTAAATTAGGGTTGGTTATTGCTAAGTTTGAGGCCTCCTAGGTGGTGCCAGTGGTAAAGAACTCACCTGCTAACGCAGGAGACATAAGAGACGATCCCTGGGTTGGGAAGATCCCTGGAGGAGGGCATGGCAGCCCACTCCAGTATTCTCGCCTGGTGAGTTCCATGGCCAGAGGAGCCTGGTCAGCTTCAGTCTGTAGAGTCGCAGAGTTCAACACGGCTGAAGTGACTTCACACACACACACACACACACACACACACACATACACACACACATACACTCAACTGAACCATACTGCCTGTGAGGTTTGGGTTGTTTATAGGATTACTTCCCATCTTAAAGATCTGAGCTGAGATTGCTTATTCTGTTGTTTAATCCTCCTGTGTTTTCGGTGTTGTAGAAATTTGACACTCTGGTTGGAGAGAGAGGAGCCCAGCTGAGCGGTGGACAGAAGCAGAGAATTGCCATCGCCCGGGCCCTGGTTCGCAACCCCAAGATCCTCCTGCTGGACGAGGCCACCTCAGCACTGGACACGGAGAGTGAAGCGGTGGTTCAGGCGGCCCTGGACAAGGTGGGTGAACCTCAGTTCAATCCGAGCTGGTTTATGAGCATAAGAACCTTCCATTGTTAATTCTTCTTAATATTATTTTTAAAGAAATCTCTCCTAAAGTAATTCTTTAAGCTATTACAACCATCAGGCCTCTCTGGATCTGTATAACTTCTATTTCTCTGGTATATTTGTAGGTAGAGATGAATAAACTTTCATTGAAAGATACTTGCACATTTTTTTAAGTTAAACAATGAGAAATATAGACTCAGATGAAAGTTGGTCTTCATTGTGCTCTTAAAAACTTAGCCTTAGAGATCATCCTGACACTTAGGTTTTATGAGTTTTTACTATTGTCATCATGAGGAGGTTTACATCTAGTTCTCAGGAGATCAGATGCCTATCAAAGACAATGGGAAATGAGAGACCTCTTATCTTGAGAAGAGTGCCAGAGAGTTGATGATGCTGGGAATGAAATGAAATGTCCTTGACCATCGAGAGAGTTTGACCTTCCTGCAGTACCTGAGTCCACGTGACTCACTCACCGGCCAGACTTTAGTGTGTGCCACGCCAGTCACCGTGTGCTTGGTCTCCGGTGTCTGATGATAAGTAGGCTTGCTCTGTGAGGACACGCAACGCGGAAACCTTTTCACCCATAAGTGCTGTGAGTTGAAGTGTTCCCGGTAGAACTGAAAGATGACCTCATTTCTGCTCCAGCTATCCCCCTCTTCTAATAACAAAACAACTCTGTTTCTCTAAACATCCTGTCAGAGTGCATAACAGATTGTTGAAAAAGGAAAAAGAAAAAAGATCCCAAACAATTTTGTGGACCAGAATAGATGGAGATGCAATTGAGTCTGCTTTTTCCTCTTCTCTTTGCTTATCTGTGTTTTCTTTCTATTCTACCATGTTACTATGTATAAATTATTAATAAAATGAATTTAGAAAGGTTGCATTTAAAAATACCTTTTCCTGTTAATGCACATTTTAAAGGGGGCATTCCACATCTCATCCTTTGAAAACATCCAAAGGATCGATCCATTGTCTTCTCTGCTTTCTAGTTGTTTCCACCTAATTTTTCTGATGTGCATTTTTTTCAGGACTTTTTCTCACCTCTCTTTTTCATACTGATCCTTATACCTCTTTTTGCTAGCTTATTCTGAGAATTTTATTGCTAGCTCCCAGAGAGAAATATGAATAAGAAAAATTATAAGCACTGGGAAAGTTACAAAGGGTAAAGAAATCTCAGACAAGTGCTGGTTATCTGGCTTTGTTCCCTATGAAAATAAAAATGAGATTAGGTGTTTAAGACATTTGCTTAGCTCCTTAGTTTTTTCCATAATGCTTCTCCCTAGAAACAGGCATCATTTATTAAGCACTTACTGTGTACATCACAGTGCTACCTGTGCATTATTGTGTATCACAACCACTCCAGAAAGTAGCCTTGCACTGTTATCCCCATTCGGTATGTGAATGAGTTGAACCTCGCACAGGTTTAAAGACTTGTATAAGATCCAGAACTCATATAGAGCAGAACTAAGATTTGAGTTCAGATCAGTGTAACACTGAAGTCTGGCCTTTGTTGCCTCACATTTATTGTTTGTCTTGGTCATCCAGATGTCTGTGAGAGATTCCAGGGGTACTTGGTGCTGGCTGGCTTCACGGGGTAGCAGCGGGCCTGTATCCGCTCCGTTTGACTGATTCCTAGGCTGTTGAGTGTTTTACCTCTGTATAAGCCCTGGATTATTACGTAAACTTAAGCTAGTAGAGATTGAGTAAAATCTTAGAGGCTTACATGGTATTAATATGAGACTATCATATTTGTGTTTACACTTATTAAAACATCATTTAAACTGTTAACAATACATTTACTGAAGCCAGAGACTGCCTCATATAGCTTACACAGCTTTGCAATGTCCAGGGCATTGGTGGTCAGTAAATATCACTGAATTACTGAATTTTTTTCATATAATCATTCATATATTAAAAAACAAGATTTTCTTCCCTTTAGGCCAGAGAAGGCCGGACCACCATTGTGATAGCGCATCGTCTGTCCACAGTTCGCAATGCTGATGTCATCGCTGGTCTTGATGATGGAGTCATTGTGGAGGAAGGCAATCATGATGAGCTCATGGGGAAGAGAGGCATTTACTTCAAACTTGTCACAATGCAGGTATAGTCTAACTCTAGCATTTTCCTCAAGTATCTCAGGCATGAGCTGATTTTGCTGTATTTGGTACTATAAATAAATGTTACTATTGATTATCTTGAGAAGAGGGAAAAAATTTTTGGGTGGGAATCAGGGGGATTGAGGATCACTCCAGGTTTTAGATTTTTTTTTCCTTCTTGAAAGGAGAGAAATGAAGAAGGATAGAGAAAGATAAAGTTAAAAAGGCTTAAAAGTGAGCTATGCAATCTAGTAGGCGCTTCGCAGGTGGCTCAGTGGTAAAGAATCTGCCTGCCAAGCAAGAGATGAGGGTTCGATCCCTAGGTCAGGAAGATCCCCTGGAGAGGGAAATGGCAACCCACTCCAGTGTTCTAGCTGGGAAAATTCCATAGCCAGAGGAGTCTGGCAGTTTACAGTCCATGGGGTGGCAAAAAGAGTAGGACCCGACTGAGCAGCTAACCAGCAGCCGCAGCAGTATCCACTCTCGCAGTTGCTAGCCATATGTGGCTGTTGAGCACGTTAGTGGTGGTTAATCTGAATTGAAGTGGTTGTAAATTGAAAATGCCTACCAGAGTCGAAAGACTTAGTCCAAAGAAAAATGCAAGCTATCTCAAAAACTTTTTACACTGATTACATGTTAATCTAATATCTTAGATACATGAAAGGTTAGATAAAATATGTAATTAAAGTTAACTTTGCCTATCACATTTTTTGACATGTCTACTGAAAACATTGTGTCTCACAGTATGACTTGCACCGTTATTTGTGTGATGTCACTGGTCCAAAGCAAATCTGATTAGCCAAAAACACTCACCCAAAGGAGGTGACTAGATAAGATACTTAGAATGGATGCCATATTGTTTCAGCATAGTTTATGGGGATCCTTATCTAATGGTTTTAATTTTCAAATATAATCACACCAAAATAATGGCAGTTCTACTTCATCCTTTCCCATAAGGACTTAAATTAAAATGACCATTTTCCTTGATATCTGCTGTTGAGCGATTAGGTTTCAATGGTTAACTCTGCCTAACCAACTTATGCATATTTCTTGTTTATTTTAGACAAAAGGAAATGAACTTGAATTAGAAAATACCCCTGGTGAATCCCTAAGTAAAATTGATGACTTGTACACATCCTTCGAAGATTCAAGATCCAGTCTAATCAGAAGAAAATCAACTCGCAGGAGTATTCGTGGATCCCAAAGCCAGGACAGAAAGCTCAGTACAGAAGAAACTTTGGTACAAAGGAGGCTGCAGACTGATGTCTTTAACAGTGGGCTAAGGCTGGGATAGGAGTGGGAGCAAGAAAGGGTGATCCAGAATTCCCTGTCCTATCCCTTAGCTTGGTCCACAGACCCAAATCTCAACATGTTAACTCTAAGGTGGAATTTATGAATGATAATTTATAGGATAAGAACTTTAGAATTCAAGTTTATAATGTAAAGAGATAATAGTGGGTCTTCACATACAAACATTTTTGTTCTTTCACCCTTACAAATATGCTTGTCACATTCCAGATGTCCAGTCAGACTTAAATATTTATGGAATCACCATGTATTTCTTTAAAAATGAGGGCACAATGTAACAGAATCTGCCAGCACTCTTTAAGAAAAGTTCCATAGCCATCAATTGATAAGGAAGTAGGAATAAGATATATTTGCTTAAAAACTTGTGCATACAGAAGAACTGTACGTCAGTTCAACCCATTAAGATCAGTTATTTTCCTAATGAGTTTGTTGTAATATTTTGTGTTCTCCAGGATGAAAGTGTACCTCCAGTTTCCTTTTGGAGGATTCTGAAGCTGAATATAACTGAATGCCTTATTTTGTGGTTGGTGTATTTTGCGCCATTATAAATGGAGGTCTGGAACCAGCATTGTCAGTCATACTTTCAAGGGTTATAGGAGTAAGTGTTTATGTTCATTTTGGGGACTTACCTGTGAGTCCTGACTAAAGAATGAACTGTTTGTATTTGTAAATTTATATAAAAGCCACAAAAACATACATTGTACCTTCATGTAACAGCTTGAAGATGTAGAACTTTTATTTGTGATAGGAAAACTGATTTTTCAAAACTTCCTTTGTCGTGGCAATTAGTTTCTATCCTAGGGTGCTGGAAATGAGATCTTGGAAAACAGTCCATGAAACTGACTAGGTGACTGTCCCCTACCTGCCATCGCTGGACTCTGAGTCAACATGAGCAATAGTTCTGTGACTGGTGTACAGAGAGGCTTCCTCACATGTTCATCACATCAGCTCAAGGGAGAGCCACTCTCTGACTCGTGTGCTTGTCAGGACATGATGAGGCTGAGCACTTGGCCTCTGTGGGATGTCCGTCCCACGTATTAAGAGGAAAACAAATGGGACAGCTTGAAAAGATTCAGGCTGACAGATACTGGTCGCACCTGCTTTGCGTGATGTCATTTTCAACCATAAAGTTACAATCTCACAAGTCAGATTTTGGCCCAGTGTGAAGGAAGATGGTTTTTTTCCCTGTGAAGTGGTTGTTCTCTGCATGCTTTTTGAGCCCAAGGCATCCTGTTTAGCTCTTTTAACCAAGGTCTCCGAGTGTGGTTCTGGGTGAGCTGGCTCTAGTTCCCCACTGTCTGTCTAACAGGCCACCCTACAAAGAAGGCTGGCTGAAGAAACATCCTTTCTTCAGAGAGACCTGGGCGGAATATATGAGCTCACCTCCTGGGCTCACCAAAACCACATCAGCAGATGTGTCTCCAGACACCTTGGGACAGTTGGAAATGTCCCCGTGTGAAACAACAGACTGCCATACAGTGTAGTTTCCATCAGAGGAATAAGAGAGTATTTGTCCCCAATTCTGCAGTAGTGGTTTGGTGTTGACTTGAAGTACCCATTACTTCAAGAAGCAGTATGAGCGGAGAAAGACTTGGGTAGATTAATGAATGAATGACAGGCCCTGGCCCCTAGGGAAGGCACGATACTGCCCCATTTAAGTCTGGCCTTAGGGAAGCCTGCCTGAGCTCCACATGCTAAGGCCCTCTTGACCCCAAATACTATAACTAGATGTAAAATGGGTGAGACTTTGAATGATTTCTTCAGTGGTACTGAAACCCTTAAATATTTTCTTTTGCCAGATCTTCACCAGAGATGAGGATGATGAAACCAAACGACAGAAAAGTAACTTGTTTTCACTGTTGTTTCTAATCCTTGGAATTATTTCTTTTATTACATTTTTCCTTCAGGTAAGTGTCTACATTTTCAATTTTTTTTTTCCATTTGGAGAAATGTATCATTACCCAACTGGGGGAGTTTATTAAATATCTGTGTGATTTGCTGTTTAGTAGAGCTGCTCTTCTAGTCCCTGGGCTCTTAGCAGTCAGTTTCCTTAAAGATGTTTTCTTCCTCTGGCTTCCTCTTACACCCCAAGGGAAGGGACCCTTGCTTCCTTCCTTCTCCCCACCTTCTCCCCTGCCTGGAAATGTTCATGAAGTCAGAGGGAACGGAGTGTCTAATCTAACACAATGATTGGAAGTAAAAGCAGGGGTCTTAGAAATGGAATCTAGGGGAGCTGTGGACACGTGTTTGGGTGAATAAGTACTGCCATCCAGTTCTGATACTCAAGTATCTTCCAGTGTTTGAAAAGCAAGAACAAACCTTAGAGCCCCACAAGCCAGTCATGCTGATTTCAAAAATATTTGAAGAGTTTGTCATTCTTTTCCTGAAGAAGAAGGAACTTTTTCTAATGATGGAAGAATGTCAGTCTTCAGACAAAAACTGTAGTAAGCATATGTAAAGTATCAGATTTTACAGATTGCAGATCATTTGGCTGAAATGAAATTGCCAGAAGTTTAAGCACTCTAGAAGCTCTGCATGGTAAGGCAGTATGGGCTTGGTGTTAGGTGTAGGGTCAGGTATGAGTTGCACCAGTTCCTAATTTTGTGTCCTTGGGCAAGTAAATAACTTAACCTGTGCCAGCCTCAGTTCCCTCATATGTTAAAATGGGGATAATGGTAGCTGACTCTTGATGATGAAAAGAAGTAAGGTCGTAGTTGTATGTGAGATGATTATAAACATAATCACTTACTAAATGAATGAGTGGTTGCTGTTGCTGCTGCTAAGTTGCTTCAGTCACATCTGATTCTGTGTGACCCCGTAGATGGCAGCCAACCAGGCCCCTCTGTCCCTGCAATTCTCCAGACAAGAATAATAGAGTGGGTTGCCATTTCCTTCTCCAATGCATGTACACATGCTAAGTCCAGTTGTGTCTAACTCTGTGTGACCCTATGGACAGCAGCCCTCCAGGCTCCTCTGTCCACAGGATTCTCTAGGCAAGAGTACTGGAGTGGGTTGCCATTTCTTTCTCCAGAATGAGGGGTTAGTCACATATAATTTTTTAAGATAGAACACTCGATAGATCTCTCTATTTTGCATGGTGTGAGCGTGTTTATATATTTTGAATAGACAGGACACTTCTCTGGACATAATAGGAGATCCCAAACCCTGGACTCTTTTGTTACTGAGTCCTTCAAGTGTCTCTGGGGAATCTGATCATACTAGAATAAATGTGACACTCTAACTTTTATACAGATTGTTGTACCAAGTATTAATGCCAGAGAAGTTGGGAAACTGTAGAGGTTGCTGAGGGTGCAGTTGGTTAAGGAGTTTGGAGTGGGATAAGCTTTGAGCTGGAAATCTGAACTGGTGATGCAAAGGCAGTTAAAGTGGTACCTTTGTCACACAGTGATACCCAGGGAGAGAGGAGCCTGGCTTGCCTGGCAAACCAAGGTGAGAACTAAGGCTCTGAATTCCAGGACCTCAGAAGTGCAGAAGTGGCACTGTGCCAACAATGGGATTAGAACATGGTGTTAGGTGGTGTCAGCCCCTCCACCTTCTCCCCTGCCTGGAAATGTTCATGAAGTCAGAGGGAACGGAGTGTCTAATCTAACACAATGATTGGAAGTAAAAGCAGGGGTCTTAGAAATGGAATCTAGGGGAGCTGTGGACACGTGTTTGGGTGAATAAGTACTGCCATCCAGTTCTGATACTCAAGTATCTTCCAGTGTTTGAAAAGCAAGAACAAACCTTAGAGCCCCACAAGCCAGTCATGCTGATTTCAAAAATATTTGAAGAGTTTGTCATTCTTTTCCTGAAGAAGAAGGAACTTTTTCTAATGATGGAAGAATGTCAGTCTTCAGACAAAAACTGTAGTAAGCATATGTAAAGTATCAGATTTTACAGATTGCAGATCATTTGGCTGAAATGAAATTGCCAGAAGTTTAAGCACTCTAGAAGCTCTGCATGGTAAGGCAGTATGGGCTTTGGTGTTAGGTGTAGGGTCAGGTATGAGTTGCACCAGTTCCTAATTTTGTGTCCTTGGGCAAGTAAATAACTTAACCTGTGCCAGCCTCAGTTCCCTCATATGTTAAAATGGGGATAATGGTAGCTGACTCTTGATGATGAAAAGAAGTAAGGTCGTAGTTGTATGTGAGATGATTATAAACATAATCACTTACTAAATGAATGAGTGGTTGCTGTTGCTGCTGCTAAGTTGCTTCAGTCACATCTGATTCTGTGTGACCCCGTAGATGGCAGCCAACCAGGCCCCTCTGTCCCTGCAATTCTCCAGACAAGAATAATAGAGTGGGTTGCCATTTCCTTCTCCAATGCATGTACACATGCTAAGTCCAGTTGTGTCTAACTCTGTGTGACCCTATGGACAGCAGCCCTCCAGGCTCCTCTGTCCACAGGATTCTCTAGGCAAGAGTACTGGAGTGGGTTGCCATTTCTTTCTCCAGAATGAGGGGTTAGTCACATATAATTTTTTAAGATAGAACACTCGATAGATCTCTCTATTTTGCATGGTGTGAGCGTGTTTATATATTTTGAATAGACAGGACACTTCTCTGACATAATAGGAGATCCCAAACCCTGGACTCTTTTGTTACTGAGTCCTTCAAGTGTCTCTGGGGAATCTGATCATACTAGAATAAATGTGACACTCTAACTTTTATACAGATTGTTGTACCAAGTATTAATGCCAGAGAAGTTGGGAAACTGTAGAGGTTGCTGAGGGTGCAGTTGGTTAAGGAGTTTGGAGTGGGATAAGCTTTGAGCTGGAAATCTGAACTGGTGATGCAAAGGCAGTTAAAGTGGTACCTTTGTCACACAGTGATACCCAGGGAGAGAGGAGCCTGGCTTGCCTGGCAAACCAAGGTGAGAACTAAGGCTCTGAATTCCAGGACCTCAGAAGTGCAGAAGTGGCACTGTGCCAACAATGGGATTAGAACATGGTGTTAGGTGGTGTCAGCCCCTCATTTAGAAAAGCAAGGGAGGCGCTCACTGGGGGATTGCAGCCCAGGCTCTGGGTGCTCATTCTGGTCAAGATTCTCTTAGATGCACGTCAGATTCCAGCTCTGCCCCCTTAGAGCTGTAGCCTCTTCCCAGCCTCCCTCAACCTCCGTTTCTTCTGTAAAGTGGTAATTATAGGTTTGTCCTGAGGACTTGTAGAGATAATGTTCCTGACATACTTATCACTGGCTAGTTCTCAACCAAATGACAGGAGTAGTTTTCTCATAGTGGGCAGGATAGTTCAGGTTTCATTCAGTTTAATAAGCAGAAACCTTCATCTGGTCACTTCCTAGTAAGGTTGATCATTTTGGTAACGGAGGGCTTCAACTCAGTTAATCCAGGGTCTCTTCTCTCCCCTTGTCCCTGGCTTGGTGTGTATCAGCAGAGAGGGCACGCAGCATTGCAGCCCTGGGTGGGGGGTGCTGGTCTGTGCACCTCCCCTGCCCCCCGCTTCACACTGGTGCCCGGAGGGGCTGGTGGGCTGCAGTTACACGGTCCAGCCTGGCTGTCCCCCTTGATCAGGACCACGAGGAGGAGTTCGCTTTCTCTCCACTTGGGCTCTTTGCCTGTGTTTCTTCTCCTCTCTCTGGATGATGTCCAGCCTGCCCCCTGGGAGTGTGGAGGAGCTATGGTTGCCTTCCGTCATGTCTCAGATGCTGCAGGAGGCTCTGGGCTCTTACTAGGGCTTCCCTTCTTCCAGTGCACCATCCAGCCATTTCCGCTCCGCTCTTGCTGGGCCACTGTGCGGCAGGCTCCATCTGTGAACTTCCCCTTCCCGGAGCTCCAGAGAGAAAGTGGCGCAGAGCCTCAGCCTGGCCCTGAATATCCCCACGCTCCCGGGACGAGGGTCTGTCCATCTTTCCCAGATGTGGCCCAGCATGGCCACACAATCACATCTTACGCTCTTCTCTCCTCCCAGGCTTAGGTCAGATCATTGAGGAAAGCCGGAGATCAGTGCAGAAAACTCTCTCTCCAGTAAGCTTCCTTTCCAGCCTATTTCTCTCCTAGACTTTGGCTTTTCTTTTAACTTGGAAACAAAGCATTTGGTATGTTTGTTGTCTGCATGTTTTAAGGCTGGAGTGGCTGCAGATTCCTGTTTTTCCAGGTTGCACCTCAGGTCTGGTGTAATTGTGACCAGTGCCCGCCCTGCCCCGCCCCTCCCCAATTCACTCTCAAAAATTTCCTGCTTGGGATGATTCATAATATAAACCCCTGGGTTAGAGTGAATTCCCTTGCCTTGGGAACAACTCCCGAGCTTCCTCAGTGGCAGGCCCTTGTTCCTGAGAGAGAGAAGCGGGAATGG
>SJXQ01004856.1:0-78191 GCA_006408695.1 Aepyceros melampus | reverse complement strand
TCACACCTCCCCCCCCCCCCGGGAGAAGATAGTCCACTTGTAGCTGCTGAGTTTCTTTTCCCCCTGTTCCCTCAGCCTAAGACTGCATCCTCACACTCCTGTTAGTCTCCGAGGAGGGGCCTGGGCCTGGCTTGATGTCAGACAGCCATCCCAGGTCCAATCATGTGTGATCATGTGTGATCTGGAGGAGACGGGTGCTCTAAAAGAATCTGGTTTCTAGGGGCTGCTGGAACTGGGTGGGAGCAGAGGCTGGGAGAGGGGATGGGTCCCAGGAAAGGGGATCCTGAGCAGAGAACCTAAATGTGGTTAGAGATATGGATACTGAGATATGGATACTGTGATTCTTTCCAGGATGTCCATTCTCATCATTTGCATACTGATCACTGGCTTAGGGCTCATCTCCATATTTAGTTGTTTGTCCCGAAGAAGGAGAAACCAAAGAAACAGAAGGGGTAGGTAGAAGTCTGGGGCAGGGGTGGTGGAAATTGGGGAAAATGAAAGGGGTCAAAGAACAGCTCTCAAATGGGCGAATGTGACCCTCCTCCTATTGCCTGGACCCCTGGATTCCCATGCAGCCTGCCCACGGCTGAGGGCAATTCTGTTTCATGGTCACAAAGGCACCCTGAGGAGTGGCAGAGAGCTCTGTGGAGGCATGTGCAGACCAGGGGGGAGGGGGACTGAGACACTGGGGAGCTTCTGGGGCACCTGGGCAAGCAGGCGTAGAGAGGTCTCCTTGAGAAGAAGGGCTGGGAGTGGTTGGCAGTGGAAAAGGACAAGCCCAAGGGCCTCAGGCCTGGCCTCGAACCACGGGAGGAGTGGCCCTTAAACTTTGTGCCTCCTTCTTCCCTCGGGCGATTGCAGGTAAAGGCCTAATGAGAAACCAGAAAACCAGCCAAGCTTCTGCAAGCCCCACGCCGCTGGTAAGTTCCCTCCTTGACTCTTCTGTCTTGGGTTCCATACCCACTGCTCCCTGACCTGTAGGGCTCCCTGTTCCTAAACATAGGGACTGTGTTCAGAAGAGGGTGTGTAGTATGCCCATCTTTCCTGTGGGGCTGCTTCAGAGAAGCCAGAATCCCCAAGGCCACCAGGTGGGGAGTTGGCTAACCTCTCAAGTGGACGCAGGGTAGAGACAGCATCAGACCCAAGCGCCACTAGTTGGCTAATAGGTTTTTGTTTGTTTTTATGCTCAGAAGCCACAGAAATACCTTGGGCAATGGAGAGACTGTGGGCATAACTATAAAACAGACTCCAACCTCCTCTGGGTATGGAAATGTAGAAAACAACATTTTAGAGAATGAGAGAACACAAACAAACCAGAAATATCTGTTAATGAAACACAAGGGTCTACAGCCAGACAAATCTGGAACCCAAAGCTTGGGGATAATTTGGCTCCGGGGCCAGAGCAGGAGCTCTAAGAACTCAAAGCAGTGGCTCCCATGGCATTCCTGGCTTTTCGCCATCTAAGAGCTGTGGAGGTGTGGGATATAGACAAAGCAACATCTTGCTTGGTTTTGCCCAAGATCACACCCTTTTTTGCTTCCCAGGGGTCTTAGTAAAGAATCCGCCTGCAATGCAGGAGACCTGGGTTTTAATCCCTGGGTTGGGAAGATCCCCTGGAGAAGGAAATGGCTACCCACTCCAGTATTCTTCCTAGAGAATCCCTTGGGCGGGGAAGCCTGATGGGCTACAGTCCAGTTGCTCTGTCGTGTCTGACTCTTTGTGACGCCGTGGACCGCAGCACACCAGGCCTCCCTGTCCATCACCAACTCCCAGAATTTACTCAAACTCATGTCCTTTGAGCCAGTGATGCCATCCAACCATCTCATCCTCTGTTGTCCCCTTCTCTTCCCACCTTCAATCTTTCCCAGCATCAGGATCTTTTCCAATGAGTCAGTTCTTTGCAACAGGTGGCCAAAGTATTGGAGTTGGGCTACAGTCCATGGGGTCGGAAAGAGTTGGACATAACTGAGTGACTAACTAAGCACACACACACTTCCTTTGGGACACAACTGGAGTTTAGGTTTTTGCAAAAACCATTTTCACTTCTTTAAGCATGACCTAGGGCGACTTATTACTTGTCTGTTTACTTCTGTATAAGTTGAAGACCGTATACTCCCCAGGATCTTTTATTCATTCACTCATTCATTCATTCAATAAACAATGACCATACCAGATTCTGGAGAAGGCAATGGCACCCCACTCCAGTACTCTTGCCTGGAAAATCCCATGGATGGAGGAGCCTGGTAGGCTTCAGTCCATGGGGTCGCTAAGTTGGACTTGACTGAGCGACTTCACTTTCACCTTTCGCTTTCATGCATTGGAGAAGAAAATGGCAACCCACTCCAGTGTTCTTGCCTGGAAAATCCCATGGATGGAGGAGCCTGGTGGGCTGCCATCTATGGGGTCACACAGAGTCGGACACGACTGAAGTGACTTAGCAATAGCAATAGCAATAGCAATACCAGATTCTGGAATACACAGCTGAGTCAAAGAAATAGCATCTGTCTTCACGGAGCTTATAATGTAGAGTGGGAGGTAGGCAAACCATCTCAGACACACGCTCACACACACACACACACGTGAGATTGTCAACTATAAGTACTCTAAAGGAGAGATGCATGGTGCTATGAAAGTTGAGGCAATGGAACCCAACCCAAATTCTTATCTAGCAGGGCATTGTACAATCTGGTTTAGCCTCGGCGAGCTTCCTCACACTCAGGCAATGGGAACGTGCAGCCTGAATCAGGGTCTCTTCTGGGCTCCGAAGGAGTCAGCTGCATTCGTGTTGCCAGAGCTTGGTGACAGTTGAACACAGGCCCCATGCACCAAGCTTTGCTGCCAACTAGCTGATGACCTTTAAATTATGACATCTGATTTTCGCTCTGAAAACAAACTTTGGTGTTGGGACCCTGTGAAGCCCCTATGACCGAGTTTCCCACTTTTGCTGCAGAAACACCCAGCAGAGGTAGGCAATAAATCTCAATTCAATTCTCCTTTTCTATTTCCAATGAGTAGACAACGCTTTGAAGTCCCTTCCACATGTGCTGATTCCAAAGGCAATGGCTCATACTGAAAGATGGGGCTGAAGATTTCTTTTATTAAGTTCATAAATAAAATGATGCTACAATAGAATCACCATGACAACTGGCCCACAACTTGGGAACTGATTCTGATCTCAGGTGTTCTGAAGGCCCCTCTAACCTCGCCAACGATCATTTGCAGATGGGTAAGAGCAGAGCCAGTCAGGGGGTTGTGCTCGGCCACTCCTGAGCAACACCACAGTCAGATAACATCTCAAGATCTTAGCTCTCACGCAACCAGCTTGTCAAAAGTGAAGAAGAGGGCCAGATCTCGATCAGAGGGCCAGAAGATCACTTCTGCTGTATTCCTTAGCCAATAAATTGCTGACCCAGTGTTGAATGAACTCCAAGGTATGACTAACTTCTCTCAGGATATCACTGGGAAAATATTTCTAGAAAAGTTTGTTTTAAAGTATACTATTCCAGTTTACTTCTGAATTAGTATTCCATGCTGTTCTACCCAAAGAAAGGGAGAGAGGCTACATTAGAGGTTCTCAAGAGTCTCTTGGCTGAAAGATTGGGAAACTGCCACCAGTTTGGGAAACTGTATGGGGAAATGCCACCAGACTGAATGAACACTGCTTCTGATCAGTAAGAAACCAAAATGTGATAAGAGAAATATTCATTCACATCAGGAAACAAATCGAGACAAGGGCATCAGTAGTTGTGGGTATAAGTGAGGTGATATTGTCACGAATGCCAGAATTACCTACACTCCTAGCTTCCACCTGCATGTCTACATCTCTCTCCCCCTAGAGTGTGTCTCCTGCTTTTCAGACCCTGGAATCTCCCCACTGCTTCTGCTGCCCTCATAAAAACCCTGCTCTTCCAGTCCCTCTGGAGAGGGTTTTGGCCAGTCTTCATGCTCAGGACACTCAGTGGCGTCCCGTCTGGGCAGGCCTGGGACAGGGTTCTATATACACTTGTGCGTTTAGGTCCAGGCCCTCACAGAGTCTTTTAAGAATACATTTCCTTCAGCCCTAAGCCCTCTCTGCATAGGTAGGGAACCCAGAGCTCTCAACAAGCAGGCTGATGGGAAGAGCAGGGAGGGGGACCCCATTCCTGCCATCCTCTGTATGCCCACTCAGCCAGTCCCTTCCCTCCCGAGTCCTGGATCAAACATCAAAAGTCCGAATCCTTCTCCTGTGGCCATGTGTTGAATTTGCACAAAGAAGCCACTAGCCCACCGGTTTTGCAAACAGCAATCCATCCTTGGGACTTCCCTGGTGGCTCAGAATGGTAAAGCGTCTGTCTACAATGCGGGAGACCTGGGTTCGATCCCTGGGTTGGGAAGATTCCCTGTATAAGGAAATGGCAACCCACTCCAGCACTCTTGCCTAGAAAATACCATGGATGGAGGAGCCTGGTGCAGGCTACTTACTGTCCATGGGGTGGCAAAGACTCGGACATGACTGAGTGACTCCACTTTCACTTTAATCCATCCTTGGCTGGGTGGGTTAGGACATGCTACTACACAAGGCAAGAGAGCAGACATCAGTTTTCCATGACAGATGAAGACATCCATAGACATCTTGGAAGATGCACACTTAGCTATCCGGAAAACTATTTCCTTTGAGAATCCTACAGGTTGGTTCTGGTTCCGCGGTTGAGTTCACAGCCTGTTTTCTCCTCTTACATATCAAAGACTTGTTGAACCTGTGGTCAATTATTTACTCATTTTGCCTTTCAGCAAGGCTAGTTGTGTGCCACTTTTCATGATAGGGAGACAAAAAAATCAAGACTTTGTAAATGCAGGGTTGTGCTGTTAAAATAAGTTTCAATAAAATAGGGAAGAGGAATTAATCTGATGTCTCATGTATTGGGTGGCCATAGGACGCTGGTTATACATCTTCTTGCAAGCTGTTCATAAGGTACTGGCCCTGAACTGGAAAGCTGATGTGGCTTCTAACTTCAGGGTTGGTAGATTGTTTGAAGTCTGCTCAGTTTCAGGTGAAACTGAGTCCTCCCCTACCAACACAGCCAGCGCGGGGGTGGAAAAAGGCATTCCTGGCGCTCTGCTGCCCTCATGCGGCCGACCCGCTGTGGCACTGCCATCTCTTCCCAAGACTATTTCTCTAAACTGGCTCTCCACAGAAGGAGCCCTTCCTTTATCAACTCTCACTTCCCCTGTCTTCCCCTCAAAATCCAGCTGTCAGGAGCAGCTGCTCCATCTGAGAGTGAACATACTCCCTAGAATAGATCATCTAACTTGACCTTTCTAGTTTCTCTGCCACTGTATGGGGTCTGGGACAGCTTGCGGTGGAGGCCAGAAGCAAGGAGTCTGAAGCAAGAGGGTTTAAATTTTGTTCTGCCGCTTACTAGCTAGGAGACACTGGGTAAATTATTTCATCTCTTTGAACCTTAATTTTCTTACCTTGATTCAAAAATATTACTTAATGTATTTTTAAGAGAGATTTATAGAAAAAGCTTTCCTCCCCGTGGACTGAGCTCCGTTGATGGGCACTCCTTAGTGAGGGACGCCCCGGCAGAATGGAGTGATTTGTCTAATGAGTGAGTCTGGGAGTAGGAACCAAAAGTGACTGCTCTGCCCTTCCCCTTCCTTTTTTAATCCCTTGGGTGCCGATTTCAAGAGCACATGGTATCTTTCGCAACTCCTGAGGTGAGGGCAGTTGAGCTGCCGTTTGGGTTGTGGGGAGGGGCAGGGACTTGCCTTAGTGCATGGAGTTCAGGGTTCTGCAGCTATGGGTTTATGCTTATATTTTCCTATGTTTGTAATAAAGATGCTGCTTTGATCTCTGTCTGCCGAGTCCTCTTATTTCTCACTTGGTCTAGAATTCAGGTGGGGAATGGGAACACTAGGTATCAGGCTCTCTGAAAATTTCCAACAAGGTAAATGAAGGACTTCAAAAGTTACAAAAAAAGGTTTTTAAAAGAAAACATACTTCTTCCCACCTCTGCCCCTCAGTCCCTCAGTTACCAGGTTCTCCTCCCCAGAAAATAGCAATTACTAAAACCATTAATGATGTTTCTTCCAGAGAGAGACTAAACATACGTAAATACAGGTATGGATTCAGTATTCGTGTGTGACCGTGAGCTCAGCAAGTTGTTTGGCCTCCTTGTGCCTCCATTTCTGTACCAAAAATGAGAATAATAACTGCTGCAACCTCCTGGTGTTTTGTGGGGATTCCATGAACACATGTCAAGCGCTCAGAATAGTGTTTAGCGTATAGCAAGCCTCAGTTTTAGTCTATTTGATGAATGCTGCAATTCAAATGACATAGGTGACTTGCACACAGTTTAGCAGGATACATTCTTTCAAACAGAATTTAAAATGTTAGCTGTTGCCAAAATGCCTTTCATAGTAGTTATATCAACTCACTCTCCCACCAGTAGTATATATGTGTTTTAGTTCTCCACAATCTTGTCCAGTTTGTTAGCAAACTTTTTGAATTCTGCGGATCTTACTGACGGAACTTATTATCTAATTATAGTTCTAATTATGATTTATCTTAAAGAGTAAAGTTGAGTATCTCTTCGTATGTTTGAAGCCATTTATATTTCCTTTTCTGCTAATAGCCTAACCTTATCCATTCTTTTACTTTTCTATTGAGTTGATTTTTTTTCCTTATTGATTTATAGGAACTCATATATGTTGAGAAAATCAGCCCTTTGTCTATGAGATACTCTGCAAGTATTTTTCCAGCTTGCCATTTGTCTTTTGAATGGTACTTTGTAAGTTAAATTAATCAGTCCTTTCTGTTTTATTGACCATGCGTCATGTATTCAAAGGCATACTTCACTTTGTTGTTTTTCCAAAGTTCTCTCATATTTACTTCTAGTACTTTTATGATTTTTTTTAGTTAAATTTTTGACATATCTGGAATTTTGAAAAAAGGAGTAAGATATAGATCTGATCTTATTTTCATCTTCATGACTACCTAATTTTCTCAACACCATTTATGAATAACCTAATTTTCCCCAAATGATTTGATATACCAACTTCAAAATACTCTAAATTTCCTCTTGTGGAATTTTTGGTCTATTTCTGGTCTTTCTATTTTATCCCTTTATTTTTTCATTCATAAACCATTAACATGTTTTAATTAGCCATTCTTAATAAACAGTACTTTCAGTTAGCTGTTCAGGGCAGCCTTCCCATCTTTTATTTGCTTACTTTTATGAATGGCTTATTTATGGCTTACAAAGGAAATTTAGAATAAACCTACCTAGTAAAAAGTAATCTTATTGATATTTTTACTAGGATCATCTATGGGGTTAGCCATTGGAATTTGGCAGGGGAGAGGGCTAACATTTAGATCAGCTTTTAGTTCCCCTATACTGTTGTTATGTGTATCTCTTATGCTATAGCAAGGAGACGGACATCCTCATTTGAATAGTGCTTTATCCAACAGGGACCTTGTTTTGTATAGTGCTCTGGGATGTACAGAGTACTTAATGATATCTCATTTATTTTTACACTAGGAGATGTGCTATCAGTTCTGTTTTCAAGATGAGGAAATTGAAGCTTCAAAAGTTTAGCATACTTGCCCCAATGAATGAAGGACGTTAGTTAGTGGTAGAATTTGGGACTTGTACCCCAATCGATCCTGAGTTAGTTCCAGAGTACCACCACGTTCATTAGGCTTTTCTGGCTGTGGCTGAGATCTGCACCTCTAGAGGTGATGGGGAAAGACACATCAATGATGGAGAAGGAGTCAGCATTGCAGAGTTTGCTTTTATTTATAATCCAACCTGGATTGTTCATTTGGTTCACTCTTCCCAAGTAGATCAATGATTCCAAGGGAACACTCTTGGTGCTGTGAGCTCTATATCACACTTTTTAGAAGGTGACAGGGGAGGTACTCTCAGCTCTCAAGAGTCTAACAGGCTGTTGGTCCAAGTGGGAGGGTCATAGATCTTTTCTCAGGCCAGGAAAAGATTGACCCCTGGTCTTCAAACTGTTGACTAGCATTGTCCGAGCACACCCAGACAGCTCCAGCTGTGGTTTCATCTGGTCGTAGCCCAGAATTTGTTAAAATGGAAAATGATGGATGAAGATGGAGGTGAGATAAAAGGAACTGGACTCAAGCCTCACTGGAGAGGCAAGGTGAGTTTGTCACTTTAACCTGAGCATAGACAGCAGATCTGAGTAAACATCATTCTGTACACTCTCGGTCAGGTGATCGCCATTTTCTTTGGGGGCTTTGAAAATCATGCTGGCATAGGTAAGTACCTCCTCTGAGGATGAAAGCTGCAGAGGAGGAAGGAAGAGGAGGAATGAGTCATTTCGATTTGGAAGAAGGTGTGTCTTAGAAGCAAGTGACATTTAAAAGCAACTTGAAAGCTTGGGTCAGAGAAGACCCACAGAGATCAGAAGAACCCTTCGAAGAATGAGTTGCCCAGTGTTCAGTGGCATCAAGCTTCCATATTTAGGAAACAGAGTGGCTGTCTTACCTTGGCTGGATGATCTGAAGGAGGATCCAGGGTCTGGGGACTGGAATGACCTGCTGCAAGTGCCAGGAAGAAGAGGAACAAGTCTCACCCATGGGGCCTGGAGGAATTAGAAGCTTCTTTCTTTAATCTCAGGTGAAGGGACAGGGTAGCGGGGAGGTGCTGGAGGTGGGAAGGGTGGAGGATGAAGAGGGTCGGGAGAGAAGTGAAGGGGTTCAAGTCCTTAATCTGTGGATAGCGTGGGCTCTGTCTGATTTATTCCCCTCAAAGCTACCTCTATTCTCGATGGCAGAGAAAGAAGGGCTGTCACAGCTCTTGGAGACTTACATTTTCTGAAGCTCTTTACGATGAGGAAGACAAAGGCCATCAGCAGCAGTGTCAGTATAATCCCAGCAAAAAAGGCTAAGACCAAATGTTCTTTGCTGTTGTGGTGAAGAAAGGGGGCAGATGACCCATGGGACTTTTTGAAGGCCTTAAGACAAGAGGGTGACCCTTTCCACCTATGGTAAACCCCTGAAATAGCTTTCACACTGGTTAGTCAACTTGCAATCTCTCCCCCCAGTTTTCAACTTTTGGCTTTCAGGTTCCAGGTACACTTGAGGTGTCAGTAAAAGCTGCAGGCTCTGTTCCCCCTTAAAAATGCTCATGGGACTGCACATAGCGAATTTTATAAGTTTAAGGGCTTCATGAGTCTCTCGAAGCATGGGGGACCCAGATTAAGAGCTACACTCTGAAGGTAAAATACTGATTTACTACTACTGCTGTTTCTGGTCCCTTCACCCCAAACCTCCCTCCCCAAGTCCATAAGGCAAAGTAGTCAACACAGAATCAAATGCCTTGTGGTATGAGATGAAATGGGAGGCATTTCTTGCTTACCTGGGGTGGCCAGAGAGGCGGGGTGTAGAGGTCACTGCCGAGGCTGTGGTGGGGTGGGTGCCTGGTTCCTCTGTGAAAGAATACAAAGGGGATTAGTGCATCGGCCACATCTTCTCCAGCCCAAGGGTCCCCATGTGCTCCCCCTTATCCAAGCAACCAGTGGAGTCTAACCATGGGGGCTACAGCTCTGTAAGAGGAGGGAACATTGTTTCTTAAGCCTGTATTTTTTAACATGAAAACTACATCAGGAGCTTAAACAATAATCAGCTACACAAGTGAAAGGAGAGCCTAGTGTTTCTGCAGTCCCATTTGTCCCTGTGATAACATTTCAGGGCTCTCTCTCAAAGATTTTAATGAGACCTAGAGACATATGCTCCCTGGGACTTAAGCAGAGAATCTCAAGGCCAGGGGTTAAAGACCAAAGTGATACCCAGAAGTAGGATTTCCCAAAGTCCCAGGGAATATGGCCTTAGAAATTGCTGCCTTTTTTTCGTTCATTTGTTTTTTAGGGCAGCTATTAAGAGTGACTAACCAAAGGTAGCCTTAAGGGACTTCCCTGGAAGCTCAATGCTAAAGAATATGCCTGCCAAAGCAGGAGATACTGCTTCAATCCCTGGGTCAGGAAGATCCCCACGGAGGAAGAAATGGCAACCCACTCCAGTATTCTTGCCTGGAGAATCCCATGGACAGAGGAGCCTGACGGGCTACAGTCCATGGGGTTGCAAAGAGTCAGACATGACTGAATGACTGAGCCTGGTCACACTCAAGGGAAGTGAGCCAGGCTCTCAAACTACCAAGATGGTCTAATGTTGATTGAGCACAGAGACTCCCTTTACTCATATTTGGAGGATCAGATAGTTTCCCTGGTTCCCATTTCCACTCTTCTTGGCATGAGATCCTGCATCTGATTCTTCCAACTTCAGAAATACCATCCCCTGACAACCCTTCAGCACAGTGTCCAGTGATTCCAGTCCATCTGAACTCAGCATCAAGCTAAGTAATGGGTTCTGTTGCAGACTTACTATCATTTGGTTCAGGTTTGGACATTTGGTTTCCCATGTTGCCTTCCCCTGAGAATTAAAAAAAAAAAAGGTAGGTCTTAGAAAGCTTGGAAAAGAGGCAGCAGAGGGGCCAATTCTGATATTGTGATCTTAATACAGGAGCTGTAATGAAGGAGCGAGGCAAACGGTGGGAAGGTGTTCTTGTGAGGTCAGTGGTCCCAAACTTTACAGCGTGAGGACCGCAGTTCAGCAGGAAGGTCTCAGCTCTGTGATCTCATCAGGGCATCAAGAATTGACTGTTCCAGAACAGACTCATACCAACCAGCTCATAGGAGACTAACGTATAAACTAGAATAACATAAGAAACATGTTTGTATAGCTAGTGCATTTCATCGAAATGTATGAGAAAGCCAATTAAAACCATAATTTTTATTGATAAACATCAAATTGAAGTATGAAAGAAGCAGAATCGATGATTTTAATATTGAGTGTCACGTAGGTCCAATGCATTGGCTTCGGTCTTCCCTAGTGGAGTTGGGCAAACTAACTTGCTCTTGGAGGTCCTGCATCAGACACTTCTATTTTGTTCATATATTATCTTTTCAAGCATGACAACGTCTTCATATAAGCTATGGTTCTTTCATCTTAAACTTTTTGTATTTCCCCTCTTATTTATTTATACAAAAAAGTATAGAGTACCTAAAAGCAGAAAAGTAAAATCACTCAAACTTCCGCTATCCATTGTTAATATTTTAGTGTATTTCCTTTTTGTTGTACTTCCATGCACCTTTTAAAAGCTAGTTGAGATACTTTTTCATATTTCCTTTTCTTTTCTTACTGTTTCATCATAAACATTTTCCTATTTCACTGAAAATTTCTATGGCCTCTGAGTGGTGATAGGTCCTTCTGTTGTAACTATGTACTATAGCTTGGTTTTCTAGTTTCCTGCCTGTTGATAAAAGTTATTTACACTTTAAACAACATAAAAAAGCAAACGATTTTAGGAGGCTACAATTTTACTGCATACTTAGACAAACCCATGAGAAGAATTTTTAATTCTTCTATAACTACTGTATTTTAAGGTTATTTATTTAGAAAATAAATGACATCAATTATTTGTACTTAATTATTCAGCTGTCAAAAGTGAATTAATTTCTGAGTCCTTGGACATAGGGAAAGATTGGAAGAAGGACACCTCATTTCCATGTACCAGTTACAACAGCAAAATTATCAAATGCCTTACAATCAAACAAACTTTTAAAGATCATGTAATCTAGGATAACAAGATGCCATGGGGAAATTTGGTGAGAATTCTGAGCCATAGGGATAGAAAGTCCATCATCCATAGCAGAATCCATAGGGGTAACAATTTTTCCAGCACTTTTTGCTCCTTTTCTAATTTAAAAGTCAATAATCAAGAAGGAGGGGATGTATGTGTACATATTGCCGATTCACCATGTTGTACAGCAGAAACCATCACAACATTGTAAAGCAATTATATTCCAATAAAAAATAAAAGGCAACATTATTAAACATAATGATAATAAACAAAAAGTCAACAGTGTTCTTTGTAGAGTACTGTAAAATATTTCTGTAGTGTTTTTTAAATATTGAAATATGTGTTTGCACTAATCATAGTGTGAATTTATCCTATGAATTTGTACTAGACCCTATCACTGGGGAGGTGGGGGAGGGAACGATCATAGGTTTCCATAAAATCTTAACCTTCCCATGAGTGGTTCTGAATTTACAACCACCCCAAAGAAATGTTAGCACAGTCACCTAAAACAAAAGTTGGGTCTCCCCATCCTGAAAGACAAAACCTTCACACGTTGCCACAGGGAAATAGTTAATGAATCCATGTTAGTTATGAATCCATTCTGAGAAAAACAGGAAGCATATACCTTTGAAAACAACACTCCAAACATTTGACAGAAACATAAAATAGAAACAGAACTCTATACACATACTTTTTCACATCTTGTCCAGCATTGGAGAATCTTACTGATTGCCATAAAATCCACCAACTAAAAGCAGCCATTCACATACAACCTTTCCCCGACCAGATACGGTTAAAAAAAATAAACCACTGAAAATTAGATTAACATTTTGTTTTGGTGATTATTTCATCTATATTAAAAGATGGAGTAAATGTGTTTACCTTTTAAGACAAAGTCCAGTTGTAAGATGTCATTGTCTAAGACGGAGCTTTTCACTTGCTGCTTCTGTTATCATTCCTGTTTCTCAGAATGATGAAACAGTGATTACTGCCACTGCCACCATCAAGCTGTGTGTCGCAAAGATCTTGTCTCAAGGGCCAACTTCCTGTTTGTGGCAAACTATTTTTCATTCTGCAAGCAAAGAACTTTCATATCTTTTGACACATGAATGCCAGAACATGGGGGGGATAAGACAAGTTTATTTCTAATTAAGTATTCATTGAATATGCAACTACCATGTCAGATGTTGTGGGGATCACAGTGGTGTGACATTATCATTATCATCAAGCATGTCATAATTTCGTTTATTCCAGCCAAGGAAGTAAGGTTGATAGAGAAAAATGAAAAGCAAATGGTGTTAAGTGCGGACTAGACAGACTTGAAGTGTTTTGAGACCATGGAAATCCCCAACTTCCCCAATGGCTTAGTGACAAAGAATCTACCAGCCAATACAGGAGACATGGGTTCAATCCTTGGGCTGGGAAAATCCCACATGCTGCGTGGCAACTAAGCGTGTGCATCACAACTGCTGCGCCTGCACTCTAGAGCCTGGGAACAGCAGCTACTGAGCCCAAGTGCTACAACTGCTGAAGCTCACACACACAAGAGCCTCAGGCTCCGTAACAAGAGAAGCCACCCCAATGAGAAGTACACACACCACAAGGAAGTGTAGCCCCTGCTCAACACAACTAGAAATAGCCTGTGTCATCAGTGACAATCCAGTACCGGCCAAAATAAATAAGTAAGTAAAAAAAAAAAAAAAAGTATATATGGCATGGAGATTGCTTCAAAAGGAAGGTGGATCATTTACTTGTAAACATTTACCCATAAAATAATAAGTATACACATTAAATAGACACAATGGGCCATGTGCTATGGGTATTTTAGAGAGAAGGCAGGAAAGCTCATAAGGCCTACTGTCTAATTGAGAAGAGTAACAATAGAAAAGGAAATAACATTGATTACGGATTGTGTTCAGGGACATGAAGGAAAGAAACAGAGTGCCCTGCTGGGGAGTCAATTGTGGGAGGATGTCTTTGGATAAAATGGTTGAGCCAGGAATTCCTGTCCAAGGAGTGATATTTACCCTGAGAACCAGAGGATGGGAACAAGCTGGTTGGGCAGAGAGCCTGGAGATGACAGTTCCAGGAGAGGGCAGAGTAACTCGCAGGCCTGGGAGAAGGGAAGAGCTGGCAGGGCAGGCGGGATCAGGCAAGGCTGCAAGCAGGGAGACCTGAAATATGCCTGGGGAAGAAGAAATGGACTGTGTGAGGAAGTTCCCAACCCAAGGGCTGCTTGCTGGGCTTTGAGCGATGGATTTCTAGGACATCAGCAAGGTTCAAGAGAGAGGCCTTGGTAAAGGGTGAGATAGGAAATAGTTGTGTAGATAGACTTGAGATATATTGTGGAGGTCTTTAATTCCAAGCAAAAAGTATATTTTAAGTATTAATAAAGAACAACTAAAGATTTTGGAATTCTTGTATGAATTCCAAACATGACCTGTAAGGAAGATTGTTATCACATCAAATAAAATAAACTATGGGTAAAGAAAGAGACAAGGAAATAAGCTGTGTCAGACATACAGGATGGAGTGGGACTCAAGAGAAAAGGCTCAGGTCACATAATAAGGAGGGGAAGTGGGTGTCAAGAAAAGCATCACAGAGGAGATGATGTTTGAGTTGCTTCTTGAAAGATGAATCACGTTTTCTAGGCAGACAGGAAGGAAGATATTCCAGGCAGAGGGACCATGTGAGCAAAGACATGCTTTGTCATGTTTGTGATGTTCAGCGAAATGCAAGTATTTCATCATTGCTGATGTTACAGAGATTAAGAGTGGGTGGAATCTTTTTCCAGTGGGGGAATGGAAAAAGAAAGACTGTAGAGGAAGTGCAAGGCCCCATGATAGAGGACCCTAAACAGATTTTCCTTGGAGACAATGGAGAGACTGCTGAAGGATGAAACATGATCACATTCTGATTTGGGCAAGAGTGTAGGAGGGACTTGTGCGGGCCATACAGGGGGCAGGGAATCCTTTAGTATGGCAGAGTTCCAGGTGAGAAACAAGGATGATCTAATCAGACACTAGCCTTGGGGAAGAGGAGGCAGGGCAGAAAGGTGATGAATCTAATCTCTCTCTAGTTGTGAGAGGAAGGTAAGGGGGAGAGCGCTCAAGATAACTCCCAGGTTTCTGTCTTGAATCACCAATTAATGGTGAGAATATAGAAGAAGGTAAGTATAGGATTGGACATATAGAATGAGCTTACTTTTGAACACATTGAGCCTAGGGTGCCTGTGGATTGTACTACTGAGTGACGTCAAGAGGGTAGTCGGATGCACAGGTCAGGGGCTCACGAAAGATCCAGAGCTGTGTGGTAGAGAGCACGAGTTCTCAGCCCGAACCAGATCTCCTCTCCTGGCACAGACCCTCTTACGGTTTAGTAGCGCGGTGTGATAAGCTCTGGCCAATGGACCAATGGACGTGATGTAGTTCCCTTTCAGTTGAAGCATTTAATTACTGAAGGAAGACCTCCTCTGACCTCTTCCCCTTCAGGGTGATCACAGAGATTTTGTGATGAGAAGGTTGAAAGCTCTAAAGTGGATCACTGAGTCACTGTAAGGAGGATAGTTTCTCCGGTGGGTCAGCTGGACCTAGAGTGGATTCTGTGCGAGCAAGAAATAAACTTTTCCACATTACACTCGAGATTTCGGGGCAGTTTCTTACCTCCGTTGACTTAACTTATCCTGGCTAAACAACTTGGGATATAGATTAGGAAGCCATCAGCATACAGGTGACAGTAGAAGCCACGGGGATGGATAAGATTATCCACCACCACTTAAGGAACACCACCACTTAAGAGGGAGTCAGAAAAAGTGGAGGAGCTTCCTTAGTGACTTGCTGGTAAAGAATCTACATGCCAGTGTAGGAGACACAGGTTAAAACCCCGATCTGGGAGGATCCCACGTGCTGTGGAGCAACTAAGCCCATGTGCCACCATTATTCTGTGCACTAGATCCCACATGCTGCAGCTACTGCAGCCCACACGCGCGCGTGCCCCTGCCCCACAACAGAAGCCACTGAAATGAGAAACCCGAGCACCACAACTAGAGAGTAGCCTCCACTCTCCGAAACTAGAGAAAAGCCATCACAGCAACAAAGACCCAGCACAGCCAAAAATTTAAAAATTAACAAAAAATTTTTTTAGGGAAAAAAACAACAACAACAAAAAACCAACCTGGAGTCAGTTACGGAAATTGAGAGGACACAGTGACAGCAGTAATAGCTTATGTAGGGACCAGGGAGGAAAAGAAGAAAAAGCTGTGAGCACCGAAGAATTGATGCTTTTGAACTGTGGTGTTGGAGAAGACTCTTGAGAGTCCCTTGAACTGCAAGGAGATCCAACCAGTCCATCTAAAGGGGATCAGTACTGAATATTCACTGGAAGGACTGATGCTGGAACTCCAATATTTTGGCCACCTAATGCTAAGAACTGACTCATTTAAAAAGACTTTGATGCTGGGAATGATGAAGGCAGGAGGAGAAGGGCACGACAGAGGATGAGATGGTTGAATGGTGTCACCGACTCTATTGACATGAGTTTCAGTAAGCTCCTGGAGTTGGTGATAGACAGGGAGGCCTGGCATGCTGCAGTCCATGGGGTTGCAAAGACTTGGACACGACTGAGATTGAACTCAACTGAACAGTGCCAGATGCTGCAGAGAGATTGATTAAAAGATGAGGACTGGAAAGAGTTGATCAGATTTAGAAATGAAGGATCCTGATCTCTTTGCTAAAGCAGCTTGGGGTATCATAGAGGTGGAGAGTAAGACTTCACTGAGTTAAAGAGTGAATGGAAATCCCTAGACGTACAGCAGCTTAGATCTTTAAAGAGATCCTCTTGTTAAAGAACACCAACAAAGGCTAGATAAAACATGTGAAACACCATAGTTTAAGGTGGTGCTAGTGATAAACAGGGCTCCCCTGTTAGCTCAGCTGGTAGAGTCTGCTTGCCAATACAGGAGACATAAGAGACATGGGTTCAATCCCTGGGTCAGGAAGATGCTCTGGAGGAGGGCATGGCAACCCACCCAAGTATTTTTGCCTGGAGAATCTCATAGACATAGGAGCCTGGCAGGCTACAGTCCAGAGGGTTGCACAGAGTTGGACACTACTGAAGTGACTTAAAGCACACAATTTAAAAATGCATGACTGATAAGTAAAATAGCCAGTGGGAATTTACTGTGTGACACAGGGAGCTCAATCCAGTGCTCTGTAACAATCTAGAGGGGTGGAAAGGGGTGGAAGACAGCAGTGGGGTTCAAGAGGGAGAGGACATATGTGTACACGTGGCTGACTTCTGTTGATGTATGGCAGAAACCAGTACAATATTATAAAAGTTATCCTCCAATAAAAAAAAATTATATATATATTTTAAATGCATGGCTGAACTAGATGCTGGAAATCCTCAAAAATCAGAGAGTTGAGACCTGGAGCTGCTGTTTATTCTAGGAAGAGCCACCAATTTTTGGTGACCTGAAGACTGGGTCTACAGGCCTTGCATGAGGTCAGAAAAGCTAAAGCCTGCATCAAGGTGGGAAATTGGATCAGATCCCCTGAAAGGGAACCCACAGTGAGTGAATTAGAAAAAAGCAAACCAGATGGAAGTGGTAGGGATCCTTAATATGTCAGTTTTCTATTGCAGTATAACAAATATCACAAATACAGAGGCTTAAAACAGTACACATTTCTTCTCTCTGTTTCTGTGGGTTAGAGGCTGTTGTGGTTCAGTCGCTCAGCATGTCTGACTCTTTGTGACCCGATGGATTGTAGCACACTAGGCTTCCCTGTCCTTTACCACCTCCCGGAGCTTGCTCAAACTCATGTCCATTGAGTCAGTGATGCCATCCAACCATCTTATCCTCTGTTGTCCCCTTCTCCTCCTGCCTTCAATCTTTTCCAGCATCAGGGTCTTTTCCAATGAGATTTTTGCATTGGGTGCATATTGGAACTTGTTTTAGCATCAGCCCTTCCAGTGAACATTCAGGACTGACTTTCTTTAGGACTGACTGGTTTGATCTCCTTGTAGCCGAAGGGACTCTTGTTCATCTTGTTCCTCTACCTCCTGCATTTCCTGGAAACTGGAATTTACATCTTAAGTCTTGATAGACTCAGGTGAAATATTTCTGGATAGATTATACCACAAGTGATACTGTCTACTTCATATTTCAGCAAATCAGGAAACTTATCTGGTTATTCCACAAGAGTGATATTAAGAATAACCAGTGAACTAGGTCACTGGCCACTTGATTGCAAAGATCTTGATTCGTATTATCATTGATTATAAATTACTCTTATGGTCATTATAAAACTTACAACAAAGGAATCTAACATTTCCCCGTTTTCATTGATACGTAATCTTTTGCTAACACAAACATATTTTAAATCAATTTTACCTTTTTGTATCAAATACTTAAAAAATAATTGGTTTTCCAATGTCTAATTTGAGGTTGCACCAGCAATTACCACACATTCAATTTGTATGTACTAAACCACAACCATCACAAAGAAATAAAAAAAATTGGAGGATAAATGCTTTACAATATTGTGTTGGTTTTTGCCGTACATGAATCAGCCATAAGTATATGTATACCCCCGTCTCTGGAACTACCCTCCCGGCCCCTCCCCACCTCCCTTCTGTTATCACAGAGCATTGGGCTGAGCTCTCTGTGTTATACAGCAACTTCCCATTATACATGTGGTAGGGTACATGTGGTGATGGTGTAGTCGCTGAGTTGTGTCTGACTCTTTAGACCCCATGGTGTGTAGCCTGCCAGGCTCCTCGGTCCATGGGATTCTCTAGGCAAGAATACTGGAGTGGGTTGCCATTTCTTTCTCCAGGGGATCTTCCCGACACAGGAATCAAACCTGGGTCTCCTGCATTGCAAGCAGATTCTTTACTGACTGAGCTATGCACAGTGTTTATATAAAGTGATACTCTGAAGGTAGAGATTTGATACTGTACTTTGGAGTTTCGCCTCTAAAATCCCTGCTCAGCTTATTACTTCCATCTCACTCCTGACTGGCTTCACTTTGGGTTGTGACACCCCAGTCCTTGCACGTAGGTAAACAAACTCCTCTAGCATATTCTTGTCCAAAAGGAGCAGCACATGCTCTATAGCTGGCAGCTATAGTGATGTCCAGGTGGCAGAACATAGTGCTGCTTACCCACAGCATGTTGCAGTGCTGTGTGAATACAGGAGGTCACCGCCTGGTTCTGGAAACCATGGGGCACACTGTTAGTCTCTGCTCGGATCCAGTGGTCTTGAGTCCCAGGTGAAGCTCTTTTGTCTGAAGTGACTAGCTTGAGGGCTGACAGCCTCATGCCTGGCTGCCTTTGCAGGTGCCAAGCAGGAACTACTTTGTGGCTTATCCATGTTGCTGCTGATCTGTTGATCCAGCAGTATTAGCAGGGCTGTAACTTCCCAGCTTCTCTCCTTGGGTCATCCTTAAGCTTCTCTAACCTTTGAACCAGGAATACTAGTAAGGGCCTCGGGTTTTGCAGGACCATCATACCATGAAGATCAGAGGTAATAAAAACGGACAAGGGTTTCAGTCTGTGCTTGTAGTTTCCACTTGTTCCTATCCTCTCCCACTTTACATCTATCTTCCCTTCTTAAATGCCTGCTCCACGCATGTCAAGCTCCTTCATTAGAAACAAAGATTAAGAGCTTACAGAGACTGCTTAACCAGCTCCCACAAGAGCATAGTCAAATCTCTTACATATAAACAGATATCCTAGTAGCTGTGCTTCTGATAGTTATACACAAGTGAAACTAGATGGGCTATTTAGACTACCTAAAATGGGACTCTCAAAACACCTTGTACTAAAATCTGTATTTTATCATATATTCTGCCTTTCCAGTAGATTAATACCTTGTGGTAGGAACTTTTTATCTCCGTGTGACCACTGTAGGATGGTCACCATTGTAGTGCTTAGCAATTTTTCATTTAATGAATAATTTGGAACACCTACTGACCCTAGTAAACTCTCCTTTAAGCAACATCTTAATAATGATGTCAATCTGATTCCTATAGAAGATGAATATATTAGCCATCAATACTGACCTAAATGATTGTTTTATCCATTTGTTCACAAGTAAATCCTTATAAAAGTATGAGAATTAAATGCAGACAAACCTATGGAAAGGCAGAATTTTCTATCTGTTGGATTCTTGAGAGTAATTATATGACACATTGAGTCCATAGTATTTTCTGCAGAAATACTACTAAAGCAAAAATAAAGTCAATGATATATGATTTCCTTTAGCCATTTTAAGAATACTGAAAAGCTTTAGATTCCCCATAACCTAGCAGCAAGAAACAGCTTACCACTAATAATTATATAAATAAGATTATCAGTTCAGTGACATCTTTAATTTTTACCAATAAATGTTGAAATATTTCAGAAAATTATGCATCCTGAAAAACTTTGTTTCAACTGTCACTTTATTGTTAAGATGGCTGAATTAATTACAAATTTAAACTATAACTTTGATAATTTTTAGCCAGGTACCAAATTTTATTCAAAGAAACTGCTTATTTAAAAGTGATCACAGGACAACTCAAAATGTACAGCAAGATGAATTAGAGAAAGATCTTACTGGCCAATAGATTATTTTAATTCTCTCACTGTATCAGACTCAAAACTTTTCATTTATAGGAAAGGTAAACTGTAACTTCAGTAGATAGCAATACAGAGAGATTTTATCACATTGACTGGTTTTCATTTAGTCAGTCAACTGTTTCTAGCTGTCTTAATAGGGATAGATGTGTTTACATAACTGGCTGAGCTTGAGCCTTCTTGCGAGCAGCTTTAGATCTGCAATGCACTTGGCGATTGTTTCCTTCTCCTGTGATAAGGAAAGAGAAAGCTGGTTAGACCTTGTCTAATCACTTTGTCTAATAACACTGTCATTCTAAAAGATACCTCCTATAAGACACTAAGGTTACTATAGAATCTCAAGATGGATTACTGGCTTAAAAATCATCCTCTGTCCTCCCCTTCACCTTCTGCCTTCAATCTTTCCCAGCATCAGGGTCTTTTCTAATGAGTCAGTTCTTTGCATCAGGTGGGCAAAACACTGGAACTTCAGCTTCAGTCCTTACAAGGAATAATCAGGACTGATTTCCTTTAGGATTGACTGGTTTGGTCTTTGCAGTCCAAGGGTCTCTCAAGAGTTAGATTCTCCAACATCACAGTTCAAAAGCATCAATTTTTGGCGCTCAGCTTTCTTTATAGTCCAACTGTCACATCCATACACAACTACTGGAAAAACAACAGCTTTGACTATACGGACATTTGTCGGCAAAGTAATGTCTCTGTTTTTAAATATGCTGTCTAGGTTGGTCATAGCTTTTCTTTCAAGGAGCAAGCATCTTTTAATTTCATGGCTACAGTCACCATCTGAGGTGATTTTGCAGCCCAAGAAAATAAAGTCTGTCACTGTTTCCTTTGCTTCCCTATTTGCCATGAAGTGACGGGACCGGATGCCATGATCTTCATTTTAAGCCAACTTTTTCACTCTCTTCTTTCACTTTCATCAAGAGGCTCTTTAGTTCCTCTTTGTTTTCTGCCATGAGGGTGGTGTCATCTGCATATCTGAAGTTATTAATATTTCTCCCAGCAATCTTGATTCCAGCTTTACAAAGGGGATAATCAATTATTTAATAAAGCAAAATCAAGGAATAGTTAAAGTCCCCTGGCTCATAGCTTTTATGAGTGAAACCTGTCTAGAGGTTGAAGCTAGATAATCCTGTAATCATGTGCCACTGGTTATATTTTACAGCTAATACTTGCTTGAAAAGGGCCAACCTAACAAACATTGTAATAAACATTGTTAAGAAAGAAAATAGTTTTTGTCTCTTTTGTACTTTCCAAATTTCTTAAATAAGTATATCACTTTTATATAAGAGAGTATAATTTAAAAAACCAATTCATTAAATATCGATAGACCCTGTTTTTCTCCAGCCCTGCATGGTTATGCTGAAAGTGACCAGAAATGCCTAAGTATACTCTTTATTTGGGAAAGAAGAAATCAAGTGATACACAAGTAAATAAAACTAAATAGATAAAAACAGAAAACATTTCTGTTCAAGATCAATGAATTTAGCAGCTGAGGAGAGGAAATGGAATGGACATCACAGAATTAGAAAATGGAAGTGGCTCAGAAATTGACTTGTTCGGTTTTTGTTTTACAGAGAAGTATGTTGGTCAGATATGCAGATGACACCACCCTTATGGCAGAAAGTGAAGAGGAACTAAAAAGCCTCTTGATGAAAGTCAAAAAGGAGAGTGAAAAAGTTGCCTTAAAACTCAACATTCAGAAAACAAAGATCATGGCATCTGGTCCCATCACTTCATGGGAAATAGATGTGGAAACAGTGTCAGACTTTATTTTTCGGGGTTTCAAAACCGCTGCAGATGGTGACTGCAGCCATGAAATTAAAAGATGCTTTACTCCTTGGAAGGAAAGTTATGACCAACCTAGATAGCATATTCAAAAGCTGAGATTTTACCTTGCCAACAAAGGTCCATCTAGTCAAGGCTGTGGTTTTTCCAGTGGTCATGTATGGATGTGAGAGTTGGACTGTGAAGAAAGCTAAGCACCGAAGAATTGATGCTTTTGAATTGTGGTGTTGGAAAAGACTCTTGGGAGTCCCTTGGACTGCAAGGAGATCTAACCAGTCCATCCTAAAGGAGACTTGTTCTGGGTGTTCATTGGAAGGACTGATCCTGAAGCTGAAACTCCAATACTTTGGCCACCTCATGCGAAGAGTTGACTCATTGGAAAAGAGCCTGATACTGAGAGGGATTGGGGGCAAGAGGAGAAGGGGACGACAGAGGACAGATGGCTGGATGGCATCACCGACTCAATGGATATGAGTCTTGAGTGAACTCTGGGAGTTGGTGATGGACAGGGAGGCCTGGCGTGCTGTGATTCATGGGGTCACAAAGAGTCGGACACGACTGAGCGACTGAACTGAACTGATGTTGGTTAATGTTTTTCAGATGATGGAACCTGAACATAAGTGGGCTATTAACGAGTGTTCTCAATGATCTTTCCACTATGAGTGACAGTTCTTTTGGTAACCAAACTCTGAGGAAGGAGGAAACCTATCATGGCAGTTGTGCAGCACTTTCTAGGTTACCACTAACCAGGAAAATGAACCAGGGCTATCCCATTATTGCTAGGCTAAAGACTCCCTGCCAGCTATCCCTATACTATCAGAGTTATCAATACAACTCCAGAAGCTTTGAAACATCATGTACCTGCTGTGCAGAGATGCTCTGCACCACATGCTTCTCCACCCAGTTTATCATGTGCTCTTGTTCCTTCTGACGCATCATATTCTGCACAGAGATGTGATAGTCCAGGCGATTCTTTACCTCCCTGTATACTCTATGCAGCCGTTCCCGGTAAGTAACCTCCAAGGCCATAGCAATGTTATTCTGAAGCAAAATTAAGAAGTGATGAAAATTGTTTGCACAAAGGATTACTTCCATTCTGAGGATTCTGCCTCTTAGAACAGCTACCACTTAACTGTATTTTATGCAAAGTTCATTTGTTTAATATGAAGAGGTAATACATGCATCTGGTTAAAAAGAAAATTAACAGCATATAGTAAAAATATATTTAAAAGTATATACATTAAAAAATTAAGCCCTCTCCAGCCCCCTCATAGGCTATCATCTTCCTATATTTCTTGTATTTTCTCCCAGAAATACTTAATAAACAAACATACATATATGTACACACATAAACATCACTTTTACTAGTTATGACATATAGACTCATCCCAGTTTTAAAACTTATATTGGATTCTACTATTTTTGTGTCTCACAACACATAATTTATTTAACCAAGCTCATTAACAGATCAGGTTCTTTCTAATTCTTTCAACTACATATTGCAGTTTACATCTTTACAGTTATGTCTGAATATCTGCTGGGTCAAATAATAGCTAACATCTGTTGAGTATCTACTACCTTCTAAACAGTGTCAATTCAATTAAATCTTAAAATCACACAACAGGATAGTTACTATATTTTTATAATGAGGAAAACTGAGGCAGAACCCAAGGAATCTGTCTAAGGTTACAGGGTCACTGAATTATGAAGCCAAGGCCTGAATATGAGGGGTCAGCCTACACGAGCCATGCTCTTAAAGATCCATTTTAAATTGTGATTAACACTGTCAAATTCTACAGAAAAGTTGTATTGCTCCATTCTTTCATCAGCAACACAAAGAGCCTGATCAACAGTGTTTATAAAACCTTTACTTTCTGCTATTCTGATAAGCAGAAAACATTATCAATTTTAATTGTCATTATATAAGGAGAAAATTTGTATTCTTAGAAGACATTTACATTTACTTATATCTTTATAAACTGTTCATGCCCTATGCCTAGTTTCCTACTGGAATGTTGGTCTATCCTAAGGTAAGTACCCTTCTGTGTCACGTGGAATCCAAGTGTCCTTTTATCTCTAACTTTGGTTTATGGTAATTTCTACATGCAAAATTTAAATTTTTAAAAATGAGATTAACAATTTTTCCTCCTATAGTTTTCTGGATTTTTGAAAATTGAGGTATAACTGACATACAATATTGTACTAATTTCAGGTATACAAACACAATGATTTGGTATTTGTATATATTGTGAAATGATCACCAGAATGAGTTAACACCCGTCACTACTCAAGTTTCTGGATTTTGTTGTCTTATTGGAAACATGTCTTTCCAAAGGTATTGTATTGTTTTTCAAGTTGTCTTTTTCTTCTCTTAAGGTTTCATTTCTAGCTTTTATACCTCTTATTTATTTTTCTTCTCTAATATCAGCTATTGCCTCCAGAATAATAATCAATAAAGTGACAGGGATATTGTCATTTTCTATCTGTAATGAGAATCCTTATACATCTCCCTGTTAACTATAATGGTTTGAGATATTAAGCTCAAGTAGGTCCTATCTTCTTTCTCCTCAAATCTCAAATACTACCTTGACTACTTTCCTGTTCAGCAAATGACCTAACTTCCTATTTCACTGAGAAAAAGGAAACAACTTCACAAACTCGTATCACTATATAAGCTAGTCTACCTGAACCCAAACTCACATACTTTGCCTTCCTTTAACTATGCAACTGTTGATGCTCTTGAAGCCAACCCTTCCACCTGTGTACGCCAAGCCCTCTAGCCCTACTGAAGAACACTGCTCTAGCAAATTCCTCCCTATGCATATCCCTTTCTTACATCAAATTTTCTTTCTACTAATTTCTATCAGATCCTAACATGTAATTATACTTTCTTTTAAAAAATCTCTTTTGATTACTAAATCCTCTCCTCTGAGCTACTAATTTCTTTGCCCAACAATATTCTAACTCCTTCACAATTCTGACAGTGATTTATACCCAGACTCTAATTCTCCTCTTCCATTTTTTAAATTTACTCCAACCACTTCACTAAAACAGCCCTCACCAAGGTCTCCAACCTTCATACTGCTAAATCTGATGCCAAATTCTTAGGCCCATTATTACTTGACCATTAAGTAGGGCAACTATAAATTAATCCTTGTTTCCACCAGTTATTTTCCTTCTTGTTCCAGTCTTACAGCTGTTAAGTGCCACTTGTAAGCTCATGATTTCCAAATTCTCCTCAGTGATTCTAGACTCCTGTATCTAATAACTCTTATTTGGCTAACTCGCAGGCATTTCAAACCAACACTTGCAAGACTAAAGGCTATTTATAACAAGGCCATCAGAGTAACTCTTCAAAACACCAGTGAGATCATATCACTCCTCTGCCTAAAGATCCAATGACTTTCTCTCATTCTGAGTACAAGTCCAAGTTCTCATAGAAGCCTATGAGACTTCATATGATCCAGCCCTTGGCCACTCTCTGCCTTGCTTCCTCTTACCTTCTCCTCAGCCATTCTACTTCAGCTACGTTGGCCTTCTTACTTTCCCTTGTCTATACCAAGCAAGCTTCCAGGGTTAGCTTGTGATTGTTCTTCCCTCTGTCTGCAATACTATTTCCTCAGACATCAGGCTCAAAGATCACATCAGAAGCCTTTCTAAACTGCCGAACAAAACAGTTAACTCCCTCCTTTTAAAATTTCTTTCCCTTTAACATAAGTTCATCATTCTACAGGTACTTTACACAAATTGGCATTCATATCTGCTTAATTTTTTTTTCCTTTCCCTCAACCCTTGGCTAGAAAGTAGGCACCAAGAAAGCAGACTTGGTTTTGTTCTCTGCTGTAATCCTAGCACCCTGCCTTGACCAGTGTCCACACTTTACCTATTTCATACTTAGACTCATTGGAAAAGACTCTGATGCTGGGAGGGACTGGGAGCAGGAGGAGAAGGGGACGACAGAGGATGAGATGGCTGGATGGCATCACTGACTTGATGGACCTGAGTCTGAGTGAACTCTGGGAGTTGGTGACGGACAGGGAGGCCTGGCGTGCTGCGATTCATGGGGTCGCAAACAGTTGGACACGACTGAGCGACTGAACTGAAGTATTTCATAAATAAATAAAAATTTTAATCACTATCATTTGATTCTTACAAAAAGCTACATCTTCAAAAGCCAGGTTTTGTGTGACATATTAGTTATGATGCAGGAAGAATTCTCCAGCTGTAACCTACACATGAAGAAATTTCTGAGGATTTCAGACATAATGTGGTAAGTATCTTTAGGGATCCTGTTATGTCATAAGACTTTCTTATAACATGCATGCTTGAAATGCAGAGCATGTATTTCACCTACTATATTTTACAGTGAATGTCATTTTTAAATCGGCTTTCTGTGTGGATTTAAAAATGTGTTCTTTTATACTTTTTATTCTCTCTAGTTTTAGAGTAATAATTCTAATTATTTATCCATGTGAGGGGTATTAGATGTCTAAATAGCTGTAACAGCCAATCCCCACCCAAATATCTTTTTTCCAAGTAAAATATGCTCAAACTATACAACATATGATTGTAAACTTTTGTTTTAAATATACACAAATGACTAATTTCACTCGTCTGAGAAAGTTCTGAAACCTACCCTTTGAACATCAAAAAGGTAATGGCGCTTTTGAACCAGTGCCTGCTGTGACTTTTCCATATCAATAGCATCCTGGATTTGTTTGATGGACGCCTGTTTCACCTCTTCCAGTTGGGCAATTTTTTGCTGCAATTATGATATTTACAACAAAGATCAGTGAAAGTATCAAGGGTAATAAAAAGATTCATTTTATACTTCTTCACTTGTGAAAATACCCTCACATACTGAGAACTGCACCAATCCTTAACAAGAGTTGCTCATAGTAGCTATGCAGTATCTTGCTGAATGAACAAAACTATGGAAAAGCTAAAGAAAGTCTGGTAGTTTATAAAAATTTATCTCAAATTAGTAATTAACATTTATAATTGAGATCATTATAATCAGATTCATTTTTTTTATCCTTTGTTCCTATCACTTGATGGCTTTGATGTTTCTAGTACTGTCTAAAATGGAAAGTAAGATTTATGATTCTTACCTCATTGAGTTTATCAGCAAATTCCCCAACAGAGGCACCATATTTTTTAACTACATAGACAAGGAACCCTATTGTTGATATGGCAGAGAAGGTCTCTGGAGTTATCACATATATTTCTTTGGAGAGTAAATATAAGATAAGCCCAGTTCCAAGCACATAGGGTCCTAAAAGGAAGAAAAAGTTATTTTATGATAGATATGCTATGTCTAAAAGGGTAAGACAGAGAGATATTTCTGCATTTAATTAGTTGAAGGTAAAGGTTTTTTTTTCCTATTTTATTCTTTTTAAAAACTTTTTATTTTGTATTGGGGTATAGGAAGAGGCATAAGCTGGAATCAAGATTGCTGTGAGAAGTTATCAATAACTTCAGATATGCAGATGACACCATACTTATGGCAGAAAGTGAAGAGGAACTAAAAAGCCTCTTGATGAAAGTAAAGAGGAGAGTGAAAAAGTTGGCTTAAAGCTCAACATTCAGAAAATGAAGATCATGGCATCTGGTCCCATCACTTCATGGCAAATAGATGGGGAAACAGTGGAAACAGTGTCAGACTTTATTTTTTGGGGCTCCAAAATCACTGCAGATGGTGACTGCAGCCATGAAATTAAAAGCCGCTTACCCCTTGGAAGGAAAGTTATGACCAACCTAGACAGCATATTAAAAAGCAGAGACATTACTTTGGCAATAAAGGTCCGTCTAGTCAAGGCTATGGTTTTTCCAGTGGTCATGTATGGATGTGAGAGTTGGACTGTGAAGAAAGCTGAGTGCTGAAGAATTGACACTTTTGAACTGTGGTGCTGGAGAAGACTCTTGAGAGTCCCTTGGACTGCAAGGAGATCCAACCAGTCCATTCTAAAGGAGGTCAGTCCTGGGTGTTCAATGGAAGGCCTGATGCTAAAGCTGAAACTCCAATACTCTGACTACCTCATGTGAAGTTGGACTCACTGGAAAAGATTCTGATGCTGGGAGGAATTGGGGGCAGGAGGAGAAGGGGACAACAGAGGATGAGATGGCTGATGGCATCACCGACTCGATGGATATGAGTATGAGTGAACTCCGGGAGTTGGTGATGGACAGGGATGCCTGGCGTGCTGCAATTCATGGGGTCGCAAAGAGTCGGACACGACTGAGCGACTGAACTGAACTGATAGTCAGTTAACAACAGCGTAATAGTTTCAAGTGAACAGAGAAGGGAATTGGCCATATACATACATGGATCCAGTTAAGTAAAGTTAATGATTTTAAACAATCATATCAAAGATCAAAGCCTAGATGAGAACCAGTAAGGTACAACTGAAAGGACGATAATCTGGACTTAAGGAAATCTGACTTTGCAATTTAGCAACACTGGACAATACAGATGATCTCTTAGTTTCCTGAACTGTAAAACAGGAATAGTATCTTCTTCACAGAACTGATGTAACTAAAAAACAATGCATATAGGGTCTAGTACAACTCTTAACAAACAGGAAGTAGTTTATAAAAATGTCAAGTTACTTTGAGAATAATTTGTGTAGCAAAATATACTATTACTTAAGTGGGGGGACACTTGTCAGAATAAAATTTATCCACTCTTGCCTATTTACTCAATGTGAACCTGACACTGGAAATAAGCAAAGAAAACAAAACAGACACAACTATAAAGCAGCATGTAAGTAAAAGAACTAAGTAACAGGACTTTCACTTCCTGTAGCACCTTATTATAATGCTTCTAATATGGCCATCTTTTTCTTTAACTAGGTCATGAATTCTGAAAGGATACAAACCATCATGTGCCTTTCTTTAGGATTTTCCTCTGTGACTCACAAGATGCTATGTAGGACTTAAGACAGGTCTTTAGGGGAAGCAGTTTGCAGTGTTTCTATGCAATACAAGTACCAAAGGATGTTAGGACATATGAGAATAAAAGGGTTATAATCTCAAATGTGTTTTACCCAGTTTCCCATACAAAGTTTAAACAATTCACTTAAAAAAAACCTGCCTTTAGTGTATACATTTAAAATGTGAATTTATTAAAAAAAAAAAAAAGGCCTATCACATGCAGCATTTTTATCACCTATGGAGATCTGATGTTTCTCACAATTTTAATTATGGAAAAGCTACTTTAGGTCATTCCTCGGAGAGATTAAAAAAAGTATCTTTGATATCCAGTGTTTCATGGTCATAGCTATATTTGGATACAGCAAGAGAAGCAGCGTGTGTAATAAAATGTACACTAAACTTAACTGGAGGACCCATGTGTAAGTACTACTCAGTCACTAAAGAGAATAAACCTCAGCAAGTTGTTTTCTAGTTCTTCTGGGTAATAAAAATGTCTTCATAGAACTGTTATACAGATTAAATAAAGTGAAAGCATATTGCATTACAAAAACCAAAGATTTTAGGACAGGTTAGGCCTTTTTAAAAGGAAAAAACTGGTAAGTCCGGCCCAGTTCTTTTTTCATAATCACACACACAATTACACATACAATACATAGTCCTATTGCCTTACCTGGCTTTATTTTTATCCATAGTTCTTTCCATCAGTACCTGAAAGTGTATTTTATGGTTACTCTTTTTTGGGGGGCAGGGGGGCGGGCATTCCACATGGCTTGAGGATCTTTGTTCTCCAATCAGGGATCGAACCTGGGCCCCTGCTGTGAAAGCACGAGTTCTAACCACCGGATTGACAAACAATTCCCCAGTTACTCTCATTTCTTTACTGTCTATCCTACAAAAGAAAGTATGTCCCATGACGGCAGGCACTTCAGTTCACCACTGAATGCCTAGAACAGTGCCTAGGGTAGGGCAGGCATTCAATAAATTTGGTGTATCAACAAATAGAGACAATGCTAGAAAATCAAGTTAAAATCCCCAACAAAATTACTCTAAAGTAATTTGGACAAAATTGTTCAACAAGTTACAGGATTCAAATCAATTGTTACACTGAATCACTTCCGCACTTTACTTTTGAAAACAGCTGACTTGATTTTTCTGGTGTAAGAAGCCACTAAAATTGTAGATTAACATAAACAAGAGCATCCAAACATACTATCAAACACTGGGCAAATGCTCACCTGTTACACCAGTTTTAGGATAAAGGAACTGGAAGAATTCCTCAGGGATCAGCCCAAAACGAACTTTTCCTCCATGTTCAGGAAGAGGTGGTACAGGGGCAAGACTTGGCTGCCCTGTGTGAAAGATCCTCGTTGCCTGCAATACCCTATAGGTAAGAATTATACAAATTTAAAGCCTATTCTTTAAAGAGAACACAACATATGAACAATTGTAGAAAGAATGGATAGGGATGAGGATTAAGGTAGTTTCCCACTGTCCTAATGGAGAGAGAACAAACCAAGAACAGGAAGGCCAGGGTCCAATAATTAGCTGTGACAAGGAAAAACAACTTACTTAAAGCTTTATGTAATCTTCTACCCAGTACTAGAATTCCTCTGTTAAATCTCATAGATCATCTGTCTAGCACCTTACAGATCTATTACCAGCACTAAAATATGTAAGAACCAGACTCTGCAGCCAGACTATCTGGGTTCAAATTCTAATTTATGCTTTTGTAATCTGTGATTTCTCTAAGTAAAGTAAAATAAAGAATATGACCTTAGAAGGTTGTTGTGAAGATTAACTGAGTTAAAAATGTGAAGTATATTGAACGGTGCTCAGCATGTTAAAGTTTTATGTAAATGGTTAGTTATTACATAGCTACCATGTTGTGAGCTCCCTGATGGCAAGAACTTTGGCCATTCTGAATATCGTCTGTGACGGGGTGCTAAACAGCCACTAAGTGAAACGTGCTTTTGCAGTGTTGGATATCTCTATGTTCATCCTTTGAACTGCTACATACATCCTTAAAACTTCTATTGATTAGTTCTAATTTTATTCATTTATTATGTAAGATAACACCCATGTATCTGGGTTAAATAAACATCTCAGTTCCTTCACAAACCTGATTGTCCACTACAAGCAGCAATCTGGTTTTAATATGCAACATCTGCCACCAGATGTTGGCAATTTGATCTCTGGTTCCTCTGCCTTTTCTAAATCCAGGTTGAACATCAGGGAGTTCACGGTTCACGTATTGCTGAAGCCTGGCTTGGAGAATTTTGAGCATTATTTTACTAGCATGTGAGATGAATACAATTGTGCGGGAGGTTTCAGCATTCTTTGGCATTGCCTTTCTTTGGGATTGGAATGAAAACTGACCTTTTCCAGTCCTGTGGCCACTGCTGAGTTTTCCAAATTTGCTGGCATATTGAATGCAGCACTTTCACAGTGTCATCTTTCAGGATTTGAAATAGCTCAACTGGAATTCCATCACCTCCACTAGCTTTGTTCGTAGTGATGCTTCCTAAGGCCCACTTGACTTCACATTAGTTGAACACAAATCCTCTCCCTAACTGGCTGCCTTAGTTCAAGCCCTCAGCTACTCTTGCCTAAGAAAGTTAACAATCAAAACCTGGTCTCTTGGCTTCTCCTCAAATACCCCTTCAACCCAGTCCCTCCCTGCTCCTTTTAAAGTTTTTAAAATAAAATGTGACTTTAAAACTCTCCAACAGGCTCTCTTCTGGCCATAGTAAACAAAGTACTTAATACAGTATACATGATTCAGCACCTGTCAAGTTTTATAGCCTCCTCTTCCTTCATTCTCCTACTCTCCAGCCATATGCAACTACTTACAGCTTTCCCAGATGTTCAACCTGGTTTTAGAAAAGGCAGAGGAACGAAGATCAAATTGCTAACATCTGTTGGAGCATCAAAAAAGCAAGAGAGTTTCAGAAAAACATCTATTTCTGCTTTATTGACTATGGTAAAGCCTTTGACTGAGTGGATCACCAAAAACTGTGGAAAATTTTGAAGGAGATGGGAATACCAGATCACCTGACCTGCCTCTTGAGAAATCTGTATGCAGGTCAGGAAGCAACAGTTAGAACTGGACATGGAACAACAGACTGGTTCCAAATACGAAAAGGAGTACGTCAAGGCTGTATATTTAACTTCTATGCAGAGTACATCATGAGAAACGCTGGGCTGGAGGAAGCACAAACTGGAATCAAGATTGCCGAGAGAAATATCAATAACCTTAGATATGCAGATGATGCCACCCTTATGGCAGAAAGTGAAGAAGAACTAAAGAGCCTCTTGATGAAAGTGAAAGAGGAGAGTGAAAAAGTTGGCTTAAAGCTCAACATTCAGAAAACGAAGATCATGGCATGTGGTCCCACCACTTCACGGGAAACAGATGGGGAAACAGTGGAAACATTGGCTGACTTTGTTTTTCTGGGCTCCAAAATCACTGCAGATGGTGACTGCAGCCATGAAATTAAAACACGCTTATTCCTTGGAAGGAAAGTTATGACCAACCTAGACAGCATATTCAAAAGCAGAGACATTAATTTGCCAACAAACGTCCATCTAGTCAAGGCTATGGTTTTTCCAGTGGTCATGTATGGATGTGAGAGTTGGACTATAAAGAAAGCTGAGTGCCAAAGAATTGATGCTTTTGAACTGTGGTGTTGGAGAAGACTCTTGAGTCTTCCTGGACTGCAAGGAGTCCAACTAGTCCATCCTAAAGAAAATCAGTCCTGAATATTCATTGGAAGGACTGATGTTGAAGCTGAAACTCCAATATTTTGGCCAGTTGATGCGAAGAACTGACTCATTTAAAGACCTTGATGCTGGGAAAGATTGAGGGCAGGAAGAGAACGGAATGACAGAGAATAAGATGGTTGGATGGCACCACTGACTCGAGACATGAGTTTGAGTAAACTCTGGGAGTTGGTGATGGACAAGGAGGCCTGGCATGCTGCAGTCCATGACAAAGAGTCGGACATGACTGAGCAACTGAACTGAACTGACAGCTTTCCCTGGTGGCTCAGATGGTAACGAATCTGCCTGCAGTACAGGAGACCTAGGTGTGATCCCTGGGTCAGGAAGGTCCCCTGAAGGAGGGAACAGCAACCGACTCGAGTATTGTTGCCTGGAGAATCCCATGGACAGAGCCTGGTGCACTACAGTCCATGGGGTTGCAGAGTCAGACACGACTGAAGAGACTTAACGTGCACAGTTTTCAAAATAAAAAAGATGGCCTCATGCTGCTTCTACTTGTTATGCCTTTCACTTAAGGACTGCCAAGACCAACCAGCCTTTAGAATATCTCAAGTACATCCTTTACAAAGGCTTCTCCAGTTGTGGGCCAACACGTATTCATTCAACAAAACATTTACAGACTCTCTACTTATGTTAGGCACCAAGAGTATAACAATAAGCAAAGTCTCAGCCTTAGACATTCTAGTGGGGGTTTGGAGTGTTGAGAATGTATATGTGCACACACAATTTCAGACAGCTGTAAATTCTGGAGGAAATTTACAGGAGGAAAAGGGATAAGGAACAGTGTGTCGGGGGGAGAGAGGCTTTTTTGGGGGAGATTAGGTGACATCTGAGCTAATGACCAGGAAAAGAGAGAACAGCAAGTACAAAGATCATGAGGAAACAATAAGCTTGGCAGTTTTTGGAAGAATGGTAAGAACGTCAGTATGGCTGAGAATGAGCTAAAAACAGAAGGTAAGAAGATAATCAAGAGGTAGGATGGGGTCAACTCATGTTGAACCTTCTGGGTTATTTTAAGTTTCGATTTTACTTCAAGTGGGACAGGCAGCTCTGGAGGGTTTTGCAAGGGAAGGGTGGGGAAAGGACATAATCCCTCTGACTCCTGTGAGAATGGCCTGTAATGGGAAAAGAATATAGATTCAAGGAGACTAGATAAGAGACAACTGAAATAGCCTAGGTGAAACGTGATGGTGGTTCATACTCCAGTGGTGGTGGTAATGAAAGAATGGTCAGAGTTTGGATATAAGAAAAAAGAAGTGCCTTGTGAATGCATTAGATATGAAATGTGAACGAGAAATCAAGGATGTTCCTCCTATCTTATATATGTATTTATTACCTATGCTACAAAGAGCTGTTTGTCTGTATGGAATCTTTCTTCTTTGAAATGTTGGAAGCAACCAATTAGTCTTACTTTATTTAACTACAGATAAACCAAAACCACCTTTTCAAGACACAGGACTGTTATCAAATTTTGCAAGATTCAGGATGAAGTCCGGGAGTAAAAAGAAATTACAAAGAAAACTGACATGTTTTATGACATAATATTAAACAGGTTCTAACATTAAGCCCATAATAAGCACATATTATGTACCAAGCACTGTTTTTAGAGTTCCCAGGAACGTCCCTTAATTCTCATAATCCATAACGTACTATTATCTCTATTTTGCGTATGGAGAAATTAAGGTCTCACAGCTTGTTAAGCAGAAGAGCCAAGTTTACTCTCAGCTTCGGAGTCCTCATTGTAAACTACTCTATAGCTACCTCCTCTGTTGTTTGAAGGTAGGTACTTCACCATATCAATTCTTTATCTTTGGTTATGGAGGTGCGAGATAAATATTTGCTGAAACACTGAATAATTTCTCTGATCTGACAGTAAAATTTGCAATCTGGGAGACAGATTAAAAACTACACGTTTCATTTCTTTATTTAACAAAACTTGCCCTTGGGTATGCAATCTAGTAACCCCGATACAGGCTGCAGCAGCTCCGCTAGCTGAAGGTCACAAGGGAGAGGGGCGGGGCTTAGGAGACGACAAAACCAGTTTCTAAACAGTTTAGTTAGCACACATTACTTTTTCTTTTAACCTCTACTATTAGATGATACAATAGTGTTCCAGGCAGTTATAGAATCACACGTCAATTAGACGTTAAGCGTTCCAATATAACCAAAATAAAGGTAATTACTGGCTTAAAGCTAAAAGCAGACTAACCCAGAAGTGAAATGACCAAGCAAGGACCAAAGGAAATATTACATCCTTCACACTTACCCTGGACCGAGGAGGGCTGCGTTCTTCAGAGACGGGGCTACAAAAATACAAAGCGTAGGTTAGCAAGGTCACGGTGAAATCTGGTTTGCCCCTTCCTCGGCCCCACAGAGCTCAATCACTAAGGCCATGTGTCCTCCATTCCTACCCCCAAGACCCCACAACTCAGCTTCTGAGCGGCGCTACTCTCCACTCAGACCCAAATCTCACTGCGCTTTTCTTCAGGCCCTTTCCTCCTACCCGCTCCAAGCAACCACAGACGCCTTGTTTTACAATCACTCTGCTATCCAGGACCAGGGTGTATACCTCTCACCTGCTGCGGCGGCGGCAGAAAGTACCACCCGGGACAGCATTGTCAGGTAGCGTTCACACAGCAATCTTCCTGCCCGAGTGACCCCGACAGAAGGAACTGTCAGGGACGGAAGCAAGATGGACGCTCACAAGTCTCGCGAGAAGAGAACTTAGTGCCCTCCCCGTCAACTTCCGGTCTTTTTACCCCTCGCGATAAGAAGCAGGGAGCCGGTTGCTGGAGGGTGCTGGCGGGAAAGCCGGCTGGGCTCTTAGGAGCAGATCTCGCGAGATGTAGGGAGGCAGTAGATTGTCTAGCGGGGCGGAGGCCGGAGAGGAACCACGTGGGGAATCCTGGAGCTGAATCTCAGGCGGGCATCCAATTTGGGTCTAGATTGAAGTTCGAACCGTGGAGATGCGGAAGGAAACACCGCCCCCCCTAGTGCCCCCGGCAGCCCGGAGTGGAACCTTCCCCCTAATGCTCCCGCTTGTATGGAGCGGCAATTGGAGGCTGCGCGGTACCGGTCTGGTGAGCCTGAGTCCTAGGCCGGGGAGTTTCCTTACCCAACCCCGGAGTGCCCCTTCCCGGGAATAAACCTTCCAGGCCGCACCTCGATTTCCCCGCTTGCCAGCCTGACCCCTGCTTCGCTTCGCTGAGCTCACCCCAGCCGTGCCCCGCGTTCCCGGGCTCGGGTCCAGATCCAGCTAGCGGGCTGCTGGGCGGTTACCAGGGAAACGAGCCTCTCCACTTCTCATGCTGACATCTTGTATCTCCTTTAGATGGGGCGCTCCTGCTCGGGGCTTCTAGCCTGAGTGGCCGCTGCTGGGCTGGCTCTCTCTGGCTTTTCAAGGACCCATGTGCTGCCCCGAACGAAGGTTTCTGCTCTGCTGGAGTCCAGACGGAGGCTGGAGTGGCTGACCTCACTTGGGTAGGGGACCGAGGTATCCTAGTGGCTTCTGATTCAGGTGAGTCACTTGCTCCTTAGCTGTGCAGGTGGAATGGAGGCTTGGGTATAGGTCGGGCTGGGCTCAATTTTTAATGTCCCATACTCGGTGGAGGAATTCCAGGTGAGCTGCTTCAAATCCTAAAAGATGATGTAGTTAAAGTGCTGCACTCAATATCCTTGGCAAATTTGGAAAATTCAGCAGTGGCCACAGGACTGGAAAAGGTCAATTTTCATTCCAGTCCGAAAGAAGGGCAATGTCAAAGAATGTTCAGATTCACACGATTGCACTCATTTCACATGCTGGCAAGGTAATGCTCAAAATCCTCCAAGCTAGGCTTCAACAGTATGTGAACTGAGAACTTCCAGACGTTCAAGCTGAATTTAGAAAAAACAGAGGAACCAGAGATCAAATTGTCAACATCCACTGGATCATAGAAAAAGCTAGAGAATTTCAGAAAAACATCTACTGCTTCATTGACTATGCTAATGCCTTTGACTATGTGGATCACAGTAAACTGTAGAAAATTCTTAAAGAATGGGAATACCAGACCATTTTACCTGATAAACCTGTATACAGATCAAAAAGCGACAGTTAGAACTGGATGTGGAAAATTAGAACTGGACAGGTTCCAAATTGGGAAAGGAGTATGTCAAGGCTGTTTATTGTTACCCTGCTTATTTAACTTATATGCAGAGTACTTCATGGGAAATACCAGGCTGGATGAAGCACAAGCTGGAATCAGGAGAGATCAATAACCTCAGATATGCAGATGACACCACCCTTACAGCAGAAAGTGAAGAGTAACTAAAGAGCCTCTTGATGAAGGTGAAAGAGGAGAGTGAAAAAGCTAGCTTAAAACTCAACATTCAGAAAATGAAGATCATGGCATCTGGTCCCATCACTTCATGGCAAATAGATGGGGAAACAATGAAAACAGTGCCAGACTTTATTTTCCTGGGCTCCAAAATCACTGTGGATGGTGCCTGCAGCCATGAAATTAAAAGACGCTTGCTCCTTGGAAGAAAAGCTACAATAAACCTAGACAGTGTATTAAAAAGCAGAGACATCACTTTGCCCACAAAGGTCCAATATAGTCAAAACGACGTTTTTTTCTAGTCATGTATGGATGTGAGGGTTGGACCATAAAGTAGGCTGAGTACCAAAGAATTAATCCTTTGGAACTGCAGTGCTGGAGAAGACTTTTGAGATATCAAACCAGTCAGTCCAAAAGGAAATCAACCCTGAATATTCTTTGGAAGGGCTAATGCTGAAGCAGAAGCTCCAGTACATTAGCCAACTGATGCAAAGAGCCAACTCATTGGAAGAGACCCAGATGCTGAGAAAAACTGAAGGCAGGAGGAAAAGGGGACGACAGAGGGTTAGATGGTTGGATGGCATCACTGACTCATCAATGGACATGAGTTTGAGCAAACTCAAGGAGTTAGTGAAGGACAGGGAAGCCTGGTAGCCCATGGGGTCACAGAGAGTTTGATGTGACTTAGAGACTGAACGATAGCAACAACATACTCCGTTCTTGGGGGAGCTTGAAGGTTTTGTCCCAAAGGAGAATAACTGTGTGGGTGGGATATACCCGTCCCAAGATTATAAATTGGTGGAAATTTCTAGCAAAATTCATAACAAAATTAAGACATGAATGAAACTGTTTTTCTCTGTATCCACCCAAGATCAAAGATGAAATTGATCTTAAAAATGATGCTGAAACCAATCTATGCTCTTTCCATCTCTTCCCAGTTTTTTACATGTCTTCATTCTGCTTTGTTTTGAATGTCAGACTTAGTGGACAAACCAGTGAAGGGTTTCATGTTTAAAAAAAAAAAAAAGGAATAGAGGTGTTGGCAGGCATTGCATGGAAGGATAAAAGTGGGACAATTAATGTCCAAATAACTGGGACTATTTAATCATACTAAACTGTGTGCTATTCATAATCGTTGTGGAGATGCCATCCTTGTCTCTGGAGAACTTCGCGTCCTAGAAGGAAGCGCTGTCTTGGTGTAACCCCAGCTTGTTTCCTTCACCGCCTTCCCCGCCCTCAACAGGTGCTGTTGAGTTGTGGGAGCTGGATGAGAACGAGACGCTCATTGTCAGCAGGTTCTGCAAGTACGAGCACGACGACGTGGTGTCCACGGTCAGCGTCCTGAGCTCTGGCACGCATGCTGTCAGTGGCAGCAAAGACCTCTGGTGGGTCCCCGCTCTCATCGCTCCTGTTTCTGGGCCTTCTTTGGGTGTCTTAGGTGTCCCAGTAGCCTCATTAAGTAATCTTTTGGGCTCATTATAAGAACCCAGTGACTAATTATGGCATCCCTGTAAGGTTTCTTGGACTTCCCTGGTGGCTCAGACAGTAAAGCGTCTTGCTTACAATGCGGGAGACCTGGGTTCAGTCCCTGGGTAGGGAAGATTCTCTGGAGAAGGCAATGGCACCCCACTCCAGTACTCTTGCCTGGAAAATCCCATGGACGGAGGAGCCTGGTGGGCTATAGTCTATGGGGTCGCAAAGAGTCGGACAGGACTGAGCGACTTCACTTTCACGTTCATAAGGTTTCTTATAAGGTTTCCTTAAGATTTTGCAGTCCATTGTAACAGTAGACTGTACCGGTAGTCCAGTAGAGAACAAAGATGTAGGAATACATGTTTGAATACATGTTTTTACGTATATAGTATAGGTCAAATGAAGTCTCTGTTTCCTTTTGCTTCATAGCATCAAGGTTTGGGACCTTGCTCAGCAGATGGTTCTGAATTCATACCGAGGTGAGTGCATCTTCTTTCCTTTTTCCCTGTCGTAGCTATTCTGTTTTTGTTCTCTCCTTTGTGCTCTTTGAGCTTTCCCTGGATGTCAGTGACACCAATTCTTTGCTCTCCTGCCTGGTAGTTTTCTTCCAAAACTATGGTCAAGTCCCAATGTCGACTCTAGCTCTTAATCTCACTTTATCTTTTTAATTGACAGGCTCATCACCTTCTTCATCACCTGAGGCTCAAACTCCCAGTCCTCTTCCACTCCTCCTCTTTCCTTCGATCAGTTGGTCCCCAAGTTCTTTGGAATTTTTTTCCATTTGGTCAGTGACCTTCCTTTTCATTTCTTATGCTCCCATTTATATTCAGTCTTTATCTTACCTAGACCGTGGCACTCATCTCATCTCTTGACCCATCATCTTTGGTCTTTCATTGGTTTCTTGTAGCTTGCAGGTTAATATCTCAGGTTGATGTCATGGCATTCAAGCCTTTTTACTGTCCTTCCTTCTTCAAGCATATCGTGCTATCTAAATTCAGTCACAGTACATCTTAGGCATTCTTCAAGTATAAACTCTGATACTCATGAATCTTGAACTTTTTGAGTATTCCCCTCAATAAAATCTCATTTTTGGAGGATGAGAGCCATCATTTTCTATTAACTTTCCTCTTTTTGCTCACTTTCATTAACAGCACTAGCAGTTAACTTTGTTTGGGGAGCTATTCTTCATGAAGATACCAGATCTTAGTGAAGATAATGTATAGGGCATTAATGTATGTGTGACTGAAAGACGTAGATATAGGTGATAACTGGTTCCCTCACTGCCTGTCTCTGCCAATTCTAACTGCAAAGATATGATGCAGATACGTGCAAAGCAAAACCACAAACTCGCACGTCTCCTGGAGTTTCAGATAGTTGATGATGTTAAAATGCCAGTGTTCAAAGTCTACTATATTAGCCTTTTGTTTCCTAGACATATGATTTTCTGGCCAATGCTAAATAAACACTTGCCCCTTTCAGCCTTTTTCATTAGTTCTTTTTTTTTTTTTTTCTTAATTTAAATTTTTAAAAATTGAGGTATTGTTGATTTACTGTGTTGTGACATTTCTTTGTGTTTATTCATATTCTCCCCACTGATTTCAGATTTCCTAAAGGCAGAGGCCCCATGTAGTTTTTCATCTTTCGTCCTTCCCCATGGTGCTTGCCCCAAAGCTTTCTTTCAAATGAGCAGTACATTCCTGTTCTTAATGTTGGCTCTCTGTGGATTCTATGGAAGGTGGCTTGAACCCACCCTTCTATCTCAAGGCAGAGCCACATCTAAGAGTATGGTTAAATCACTTTGGAGAAGGTGGTTTCCACAGCCTGTAATTAACATTTACAATGACCTTTAACATTGTTAGTGTGCAGCCCTAAAAGAATTTTGAAAAACTGTACCCTTTCGTGTGTTTTTAAATTAGTACCTAAATACTTGTGTTTGTGGTGTGGCCAAGAAAGGTCAGCGTCCTTCACAAAATTTTACCCAGATGCTCTTTCTTTTCTTCTTTGGCTCTTACAAAAACCCGCTTTTGTTTTATTATTTAGGTTTTTATGCTCTAAACATCACACCACAATAAAGTTTGGAGAGGAGGAGAGGTGTGTGTTTCTTCTACACATGGGAGAAGGATGACTGAGAGTAGAGGTCTGCAGTGCTGGCAGATCACAGGCAGCTTCTCAGTTTGGTATGGAGAGAAAACACTGGAGAAATGCCCTTAAAACTCCGAGTGTCCAGGACTCCCTTGAAAGTCTTCTTATGCTACCTGGAGGCACGTGTGCTTGTGCTGTTTAGGCTGTCTTTACTGTAAATCCCGTCCACCGATCAGACTCAGCCTTTATCATCATGTCTTTCAGTTCTACTCTGTCCTGTTGCTCAGTCGTGTCCGACTCTGTGACCCCATGGACTTCAGTACGCCAGGCTCCCCTGTCTATCATGAACTCCTGGAGCTTACTCAAACTCACATCTGTAGCTGTTCATTTTCCTGCAAGTCTATTGAGGTTTTATAATGCTATCAACATTTCTTCTTAGGTATCCAGACTCTCACGGAATTTGTTCATTTGCATCATAAGACTAGCTAGGGCTAGTTCTCACAGCCTCCCTCCTACCCCTTCATAGTATCTGGGCTTCTTGATAAGATTGCTTTTATCTCCTCTACAGCTCACTCTGGGCAGGTCACCTGTGTTGCTGCCTCTCCCCACAAGGATTCTGTGTTTCTTTCATGCGGTGAGGTAAGATATAGCCGCTTTTCCCCTTCCCATCCCTGACTACACCCAAACCCTTTAGACCTAAGTCTTGCATGGACGACTTCTGGCCAGCAGCTGTTTTTGGATTATGAAGCCCTTTTTCTATTCCTTCTTCTAGGACAATAGAATTTTACTGTGGGATACCCGCTGTCCAAAGCCAGCATCACAGATGGGTGAGTCTGAGAGCTGGCAGTGGGATGATGTACTAGGAACCCACCTGGAAGAGACTTCCCTTGGCCAGAGTCAAAGGCAAAGCTACCAGATGCCCAGTCACTGACATGAATGATCTAATTGCTTTCTTTCCCGCTGAGGTTCATGTTGTGCAGTGGATCCCAAGAGGGGGATCTACTAGTTCCTGGGGGTGGGGGTAATTGATATTTCCTGGATGGGCGAATAAAGGGGCCAGAGTTGTCAACTTCATGCTTTACGTTGAAACTTGCCTGTGACTCAGGTCTGGAAAGAGCAGGAGGCTGATAGGTTGTGAGGATCAAGAGTGAGGATGGGACTGCCTGAGCAGAACTTGGGAAACTGAATAAAGGTGCTCCTGGGATTTAGAGTGACTTCACCACCAAAGCTTCTTCTCAAAGCTGAGGTCAGAGTTTTATTCCAGACCCTTCTCTCTTCACAGGCTGCAGTGCCTCTGGCTACCTTCCTACCTCCCTGACTTGGCATCCTCAGCAGAGTGAAGTCTTTGTCTTTGGTAAGGCAGCATGTCCAATTTGTGTTGACTCTGGGAAGGGGAGAATAAGCAGGAAAGCTCACTCCATGGAACACGAGGTTCTGGCTGCTCAGTCTATCAGCACACTTGAGCACTCAGTGAATTATGCTAATGGGGGTGTGCGGAGGTAGGATGATCCAAAAGTAGTTTTAGTTTAGCTTTAAAGAACATGATAATTTTTATTCTAGAAGATTTGATTCCTGATTGTTTGCTGTGGCTCTTACATTCATGGCTAGAAGTCAGTGGGCCACAAAGCAAGAGGGTTGTTACATAGGGAATCCTGTTGTATAGTAGGGAATAGTTGTGCTAACATGGTGATCTGGCTGTGTATACTGTGATGTAGTTTGTGGTTAACCCAACAGTTATCTCATCCAATAGTTTTAATTTTCACAACCCTCAAATGACTGACTATTCCTACTTTACCAAAGAGGAAATGGATGCTTGGAACAGTTAACTTTTTCAAGATTGAAGAACCAGCATTCAAATACAGATCTGGCTAGTCCAAAGCCCATTCTCTTAATCCCCTTGACATACTCCCTCTTCTTGCTTCAGGTGATGAGAATGGGACTGTCTCCCTTGTGGACACCAAGAGTGCAAGCTGTGCCCTCAGCTCTGTTGTGCACTCCCAGTGTGTCACTGGGCTGGTGTTCTCCCCACACAGGTACTGCTCTTTGTCATCAAGGGCATGGTAGATATGAAAGGGAAGAGTGAGGGAGAATACTTGTGTTGACATAGCATTAGCTGATTGGGTAGTTCCTTAAACAGACACTGTTTTAGCTGAAGACCTTAATAAGTGAAAGATCTCTTAAGACAGTAGTCCATTTTTTGCATTGTATGGTCTCTGATTGCAGATGGCCAAAACATGGTCTTGTTCCTGCTCAACACCCCAAATGACATATACTGTAGGCTTCTAGGGCTGTGTGGTGGAAAGCCTATGTTTCTGGATTATTAATGAAGCTACAGGGAGGGAGCAGATGGGATGGTTAGTTGCAGGGATGGCTCTCTGCCCTAGCTTTGCTCCATTATCCTTATCATCCCCTGAAACTTGTACTGTAGACTTGCATGGTAGTCAGGCTTTAAATCCAAGTGGGGATCAAGCTACCTTCTCTGGTCACTTTAGAGTGGGGTTTGGGGACTGCCCAGTCAAATTTTGTCCTGATACCTATGGACTGATCTTTCGCAACCTTCTCCTTCTCTCCTAGTGCTCCCTTCCTGGCCTCTGTCAGTGAGGACTGCTCACTTGCTGTGCTGGACTCAGGCCTTTCTGAGGTGTAAGTGTGACACGGACCCTATGATCAGGAGTCATGGAGGGACCAGCAGATGGCTGGGTCTTTTTACCCTTCGGAAAAGCATGTTGTCTCTTTCAAGGAGACTTGGTGATGGAAGCAGGCTAGCTGTTGACTGTCTCCCTGTTCCAGGGACTGACTCCCAAGCTCTGTGCCTGGTAGAGGAATGTGGTGTTGGGTGGGATTCCTGAGCCTGGCATTCCAGCGATCTCTCAGAAAGGGACACTGTGTGCTTTTTGCACAAAGTACCACGTGTAGGAATGCAGCCTGCTATAGGATAAAAGGCCCCAGGCACAAGATCTGAGGGTACTGTCTTCTTTGCCACGAGATGCTGTCTGACCCTGACTCACATCATACCCTTGCTCTAGCTGTCATTTCGTCTATGAAGATAGGGCACTGGATTGGATGATGGAGTCTTCTTTGCGTGGCTACCCTGGTGGCCTGATGACTAGGTCATATATATGGTGAAGTGCAGTGTCTTTCCATTTCTCCTTTTTTCTTCTGTCTCTTACCAAGCCCACACTTTTCTTTGTTCTCTTTGTAGGTTTAGAAGCCGAGCCCACAGAGACTTTGTGAGAGATGCTACTTGGTCCCCGCTCAATCACTCCCTTCTTACCACAGTGGGCTGGGACCATCAGGTCGTCCACCATATCCTGCCCAAGAACCTCTCCCAGAGCCTGGACCTAAGAGTGCTGCTGAGTAGATTGGATTTCAGACAAGAAGTGAAAACCCCCTGAATATCCACACCCTTTGCCCCTGCCCTCTCGATTTATGAGACAACAGAGGAGCCTTATGCAGTCTGTTGGTACACCACATCTGTGCAGTTAAAAGGCGCTGTGTCTCAGCCTGGGAAGGCTGGATCCTGGGGTCCTGTAGTCAGGGAAGAAAAATTCCCTTGAACATGGGATGTATGTGTGTCTGTGTGTGTAGATACATAGTCTTTGTTGGTGGGAGGAGGGAGAAAAATATCCATCCTGTGTCTTTCCCAGAGCCCAATCCTCCCCACGCCCTAAAACTTAGCAAGGGATTTTTATGCTTCCCGCTAGCTGTGCATTAGGAATTGGCCATGCCTGAGGTACAGGATGTGGGCATTCCTGGATTCTTGGAAACTGCTCATAGAGATAGGAGCAACTTTATTTTTTTATAGAGCTTAATTCAGCTTTATCATGAGCAGTACTTCCATTTACATCCAGTCCAGCCCACCTTAAGGAAGAGCCAGGACACTCACCACAGTTTTATGCATCTCCTTGTTATTAAACTGAGCCAGAAGTCCAGTTTCTGGCCGAATGAGAAGTTTGGCTGGTACCTGTGTAATGCCCCCTCACTGCCGCCACCCCTGTGGAGTTGTGTTGATGAGGATGCATGTATTTCTGTCATAGATGCCATAGAAGAGGTTCAGGATGGAGAGCTTAAAAGCATTTCAGTTAAAAACTAACATAGATGTACATAGGAATGTCTGCCACCTTCCCACCTGAAAACAGCCTGGGGCCTGACCTCTTTTGCCTCTGGGTCCCTATCTCTGGACATAGGAAACCTGAATGCTATTTTGGGGGGCTCTGAAGAGTTTAAATACAGCATCAGAGAGACAAGTACCGGTCAGTGAAATAAAAAGTTGATTCATCATTGGCTTGTCTTTTGAAGCATGTGTGTTATGTGCCGTTAGACGTGTCACTTCTGTGAGTATCAAGGTATCTTAGAGCCCATTACTTTTTCGTGTGCTTCCCCAGCCCTCCAGAGTAGCTATTTGAAACTTAAGGTAAATATTTGTTTACTGGATTGGTGGCTGCTGCCACTTAGAAGTTATGGATCAATTAGTGATTGTATTGAAACTAAATTAAATCAATTATGTACTTTTATGCTTTGCAAGTTTTGTTTAGCTAAAATCTCATGAAACGGGTAGTTTCATGGGCGAAGTATTTGTAAGCAAAGCTACTGTGTTTCACCCTTGCTGAGCATGAGCTCTGGTCTCACAATTACCCTCAAGTAAAAACATGGGACTTTGTTATTAGATGGTCTACCTATTGGGTTTGGGGAGAGGTGAGAATGAAGCCTTCACTGTTCTTCCATGTGACTTTAGAGAGGTAATAGTGTGTGTTGATAGAAACTCTTTAAGTTCTTCCTGGAGATAAAAGCTTAAAATTTGTTATCTCTTAGAGAGAGTGAGGTAGGTGGGAATTAAATTTGCATAGGCCTATTCCTCACGGACTTCGAATAGTGGAGAGAAAACTGAGTGAAAGAGATAACCAAGGGAAATGAATGTACTGTGTCAAAATGACACCAAAGGAGAAAATGTAGAGTTTGAAGAACCACTTTACTTAATGTAAAAAATATTAGGATTCAGATAAACCTGTGCTGATGAGAATAGTTCCATCCATGATCATCACCAAGACATTTGCAAATTAATCAAAGTCATGTTAGAAATGATCGTCCAGTTTTGGTTGACTGTGTCTACTATGGTGAGAAGATTTTTCAAGATAGAAGGTGACCTCAGAATAATCAGAAATGTACTATAACATGTGGGGTTATTCACTAGTCTTTTACTTGAGAATAGTTTCAGTAGCAGGAGCACAGGTTTGCTGATAACAGGTGGAAATGGGCTCATTTTGTTTTGTTTAAAACCATACAAGCATCTATTTTGTGTTTAATTTCACTGGTTCACGTCTGAACACCTGCGGTAAATTTGTCTGTTTTTATTGTCCTCAAGCCACTAACCTGGCTGACTATACCACTGCTGATCTCTAGTGCTCAGAACAACAGACACAGGTTGGCTCAAGTACTGTTTGAGGTAGCTCCAGACATCAGGTTCATTCTCCAGGGTCTGTCCTGCCCCACAAGACGGTGGGAGGCTTGTCTTTAATTATTAGCTCTGTAGGCATTATCTGCTGGTTCAGTCTCACTGAGGCAGCAGAATCACCCAGGCTCTGACTGGGCTTCTAGTCATATGTACTCTGGGCAGTGTGGTAGGGCACAAGATTGGGAGAGCAAGAGTGGGAAGGTGTATATGGTATTTTCCACTCAGTTACAGAGGGCTTCAAAAATTCCTTGCCACATCTAGACCTAAAAATGGGCTCTGAGTTTTTAAAAGGCAGATTTGTGGCATTTGGACAGCATAAGCAATATTAGTATTTCCGTGGTTGCTTGACTTGTATCTACAAACTAAAAGAATAGGAAAAGAAAAAGAAAAGCTCATTCCAAACTTACGTAAGCATTTCTTTCAGTAAGATATACACCAAATATTTGTATGCAGTCAAGGGAAGTTTTAGGGCAACTAAGGAGAGCCAACAAAGTGTGAAAAGCTGAAAGAATTCACATCAAATTGCTGTTTATACATCTGGGTCACACTGAACTTTAGAATCACTTGTGCAGGGAACTGATTTTGTTCCCCAAGAGGGTAAGGAAGCTCTAATCTGATTTTTGAGGTGAATAAAGTTTCTGACGAGCATCAGCAGTCTATATAGCTTGATTTTGGAAGAGTAAGACCAGTTTTGAACCCCAACGTTTCCTTACTGAGTTCTCTATCACAAATGGATAGCTGTGGAGTTTTTCATCTTCATTATGTGGTTATAGGACTCGTACTATCCAGAGAGTGAAGGAGGTGCAGAGATAAAGGACAGGAAATGTTAACTCATTTTCAGTTACAGACGCGTTTAAGGTACAATTGCTGATCCTAAAATCTATCGTCTGGAGTAAAGTTTACTGTAGTCCTCAACATATTCTGAAAACTCTCTTGTCTTGTAAATGATGTTCTGCTGCTTCATTGTATAATAGATCATCAAAATTCGAAAGGTCAGTAATAAAGGGCTTCACCTCCAAACGTCATCCTTTTAACTTTCTGGTGTGAGCCCAGCGCTTCAGTCTATAATTAATAGATCATCAAAATTCGAAAGGTCAGTAATAAAGGGCTGCACCTCCAAGTCATCCTTTTAACTCTGGTGCGAGCTCAGCTGGTACTGCTGGGTGAGATTTCCTTCAGTGAATGTAGATGTTTCATTATCACTGTGATGTTGGGTATCAGATGCTTGTATACTTCACTTTGGGATGAACCACGTTATATGCATTAAGAGCTTCAGTTTCAAGCTAAAACTTTCCATTCCAATAATAACCCTTATCTGGGATCTTAGGTGAAAGGAATGAAGCTTGTTTGAATTACAAAACATGCTTTACATGTACAAGCTAAATCCACTTCAAGCTCTGCAGATTTTTAACAAGCAACTTATGTCTCACAGAAGCCCTCTGATTAGGTCAGAAACTGCCTGATGTTCAGTCCTCTGACCATCATCCAATGTCAGTTTGCCTGGCAGAGTTTGCATTAATGCCACCCTTGACTTCGGCACCTAGAGATGGTCTCTTGTGCCCAATGCCAACGCTGGGCCCCTGTTGCAGACTCCACTTGGCAAGGTCAGTGTGTGCCTTTTTGTTTTCTCTCAGTTGTTTTTTAAGCAGCATTAAAATACCAAATTTTAAGTGTATAATTCATTGGCATTAAGTACGTTTATGTTGTGCAACCACCATCCCTCATCCCAAATTGAAACTTTATATCCATTAAACAGCTCTTCTCCCAGACTTTGGCAACCACCCTTCTGTTTTCTTGTCCATGAATCTGACTGTTGTGGGTACTTCATATGAGTGGAATTATAGTGTTTCCTATGTGTCTTATCATTTGATTTGCTAAGGTGTTGCCTTGCTCCTCAAAATGTGGTCCATGGACCAAGCAGCGTTGGCATCATCTGAAACTTGTTAGAAGGACCAACATTCAGACCACGGAAGTCAGAGTTTATATTTTCACAACTTCCCCAGTGACTCCTGCATGTTAAAGCTAGAGAAGGACCAACTGTGATTATGATCCCCTGAGAATTTTAGGTGGTCAGGAACCAGGCAGGGAGGTCACCAGTGATACATGAGGGAACAGTTTGGTGTGTCAGGCTTTTGGGCATTGTGATGTGTGGTAGTGAGCAGGATAGACATAGTCAGCCCAGCCTCCAGCAGCTAAGTCGAGAGAAAAAGAGACAGGGTGGGATTAGTGTTTTAGTGTTAGCCAAAAAAAATGAAGACTACTGGAAAACAGAGATTGTAGCCAGTCATGAAGAAGTGGCAAATCTTCCCTGATGAAGTGATATTTGGATTGAGTCCTAAAGGTTGAATGTGGAGTCTTTGTTGCTTGGGGCTGGGGAAGAATTCCAGGTATGTGAGTCTTGCTGTGGAAGGAGCTTGGAGTTCCCTAGAGAAGGAGGTATTGCAACTAGGGTTAAATGGAGGTGGAGGGTGCAGGATAAAAGATGAGGCTAGTTGCCACTGGATGGTGGGTGCTGTGAGCCATGCTGAGGATCTCAAAGCAGTAACATGGAAGTGCTTTTGAAATGAATTCCATTGCTGTGCTTTGTGGAGGGGAGACTATGGAAGCTTAAAGGTGACGAGGTTTTTATGTATTTTTTTTCTTTGATTTCAGCCACTAGGGTGTAGGCAGCTGAACTAGACTTGGCCATTTGGCTATTCCCATCTGGAACTTAAATCTGGAGGCAGAGCTGCAAAGATTTAAAGAATTGTTATCTGGCAATGGCAAGTACAGCTCAGTAGCAGCAGCACCAAAGCCAGCAGTAGAATTCCTAACCAGACTTCCCATGGCAGGACTCTGGCAATGTTTGTGTTTTTTGTTTTTTTTTTAACTTGAAGGATAATTGCTTTACAGAATTTTGTTGTTTTCTGCCAAATTGTTGTTGTTGTTTTTAATAAATATTCTTTCTTGGATCCTGACTATGTTTTAAGATAGATTTTGATATTGAGCTGTATGAACTATTTATAAATTTTGGAAATTAACTCCATCAGTTCAGTTCAGTCACTCAGTCGTGTCCGACTCTTTGCAACCCCATGAATCGCAGCACGCCAGGCCTCCCTGTCCATCACCAACTCCTGGAGTTCACTCAGACTCGCGTCCATCAAGTCAGTGATACATTTGCAAATATTTTCTCCTGTTCAGTAGGTTTTTGTTTAATTTTGTTGATTTCCTTTGCTGTGCAAAAGCTTTTGATTAGGTCCTATTTATTTTTGCTTTTATTTCTTTTGCATTAGGAGACAGATCTAAAAAAAAATATTGCCATTTATGTCAAAGAGTATTTTGTCTATTTCTCTTCTAGGAGTTCTGTAGTCTCAGGTCTCACATTTAGGTCTTTAATCCATTTTGAAGTTATGTTTGTGATCGTGTTTGAGAAAGTTCTAATTTCATTCTTTTACATGTAGCTGTCTAGTTTTCTCAGCACCATTTATTAAAGTGACTATCTTTTCTCCATTGTATATTCTTGACTCCTTTGTTGTAGATTGACAAAGTATGTGGTTTTATTTCTGGGCTGTCTATCCTGTTGCATTGATCTATGTGTCTGTTTTTGTGCCAGAACTATACTACTTTGATTAATGTAGGTTTGTAGTATGGTCTGACATCATGGAGTATGATACCTCCAGCCTAGTTATTTTTTCTCAAGATTGCTTTGGCAACTTGAGTCATTTGTGGTTACTTGTTCTTAGTTCTGTGAAAAATGTCATTGGTATTTTGATAGGTATTGCATTACTTCTTTAGGTTCCCTTTGGTAATATGACATCTTAACGTGTTAATTCTTCTAGTCCAAGAACATGGGATATCTTTCCATTTCTTTGTGGTGTTTTCAGATTCCTTCATCAGTGTTTTATAGTTTTCAGAATGTATGTCTTTCATGTCCCTGGTTAAGTTTATTCCTAGTTATTAATACTTAGTTATTTTTCATGTGATTATAAATGGAATTGTTTCTCCTTATTTTTTCTTCTTAATTTTCATTATTACAAACAAAGAACCCAATTAAAAGTGGGCAGAAGACCTGAAAAGACATTTTTACATAAAGGTATTTAGATGACCAACAGGCACATGAAAAACAGCTCAACATCACTAATTATCAGAGAAATGCAAATCAAAACCACAATGAGATGCCACCTCACTCCTGTCAGAATGGTTATCACCAAAAAGTCTACAAATAACAAATGTTGGTGAGGATATGGAAGAAAGGAAATCTCGGTACAGTGTTGGTGGGATTGTGAATTGATGTGGCCATTATGGAAGATAGTATGCAAGTTTCTCAAAAAACTAAAAATAGAACTACAATGCTGCTGCTAAGTCACTTCAGTCGTATCCGACTCTGTGTGACCCCATAGACGGCAGCCCACCAGGCTCCCCCGTCTCTGAGATTCTCCAGGCAAGAACACTGGAGTGGGTTGCCATTTCCTTCTCCAATGCATGAAAGTGAAAAGTGAAAGTGAAGTCGCTCAGTCATGTCTGACCCTCAGCGGCCCCATGGACTGCAGCCTACCAGGCTCCTCCATCCATAGGATTTTCCAGGCAAGAGTACTGGAGTGGGGTGCCATTGCCTTCTCCAGATAGGATCCAGGAATTCCACTCCTGGGTATGTATCCAAAGAAAACAAAAGCACTAACCTTAATGATCAGAGTAGCATTATTTATAGTAGCCAAAGTATGGAAGCAGTCTAAATGTCCATCAACAAGTGAATCTGTCCATGGAATTTCCCAGGCAAGAATACTGGAGTGAGTTGCTGTTTCCTTCTCCACAGGATCTTCCTGATCCAGGGATCGAACCTGTGTCTGCTGCAATGCATGCAGATTCTTTATAGTCTGAGTCATCAGAAAAGCCCAAATAGATGAAGCTGTCATATATTTACATACAATGGAATTTTACTCAGTCATAAGATGAAATTCTGCCATTTACAACAATGTGATGGACCTAGAAAGAATAGTGCTTGGTGAAATGTTAGATGGATAAAAACAAATACTCTTTTGTTTCACTTACTGGTATAATCTAAAAAATAAATGAATATCAAAACAGACAGACTTGCAGATATAAAGAACAAACTAGTGGCTACATGAAGAGGAGGAAGAGGGAGGGGCAAGATAGGGGTATGGGATTAACAGACACAAAATACTATGTATAAAATCAATAATCAACAGGGACATATTAACACAGGGACATAGAACCATTCTTTTGTAATAACTTTAAATGGACTTTAACCTGTAAAAATATTGAACCACTGAAACTAATATTATAAATCAGCTATATCTTAATTAAAAAAAAAAGACTGGTTGTACAACATGCCCATTGATTGCAACAGGCTTCCCTCTGAATTCCTGTTTGCAATGATTTAGCCAGAGTTGCTGTCTGTTGTTTACAACTCCACCACCCTGACAACTACTGTCTTGGTCAGTGGGGAACAACTGACACATGAAGAACAGCTCGTGCATGTTCTGTGAGGTTGGAAGTGAAGTAGCTGTTGTCAAGAGTTACGGGATTGTTCTGCGAGCTCACCAATGTCATCAGGAATAACAGCCTCTCTTTGTTGGTTTCTGTGAAGGGTATTTTTTTTTTTCTTGTTCTGATTGTGCTCTGGTGATTCCAAGAGTCTTCTTGGAATCTTCTTCCAAGAGTCTCTCTTCCCCAAGAATCTTTCTGGTCCCCTTCCATTCTGTGTGCTGTCAGAGAGGTTGAGTAGCTGCTTATTACCGTGGACTTTACTAATAGTGTAGCAGGTGCATTTGGCTGTCTAACATCTATTTTCCCTCCTTCCATCTTTACTAACAGAACTTTGATCTTATCCAGACACAGGTGACCCTGTCCTATAGAGAAGAAACACATTAGAGAAGAATTTGGGTCTTGGATGCTGCTGCTGAACAACTGAATTAAGCAGTGCTGATTAATTCACCTCTTCTGGGTTTCTGTTAATGTGAGTTAATGAGTTTTCATTTTGTTTGAATGCATCTAGTGAAGTTTTTGTTGCACCTAACAAATGTAAATAGTTAATGATGCATTTATTTTTGAGTGTGTGCGTGCATGCTCAGTCAGTTCACTTGTGTCTGACTCTTTACGACCCTGTGGACTGTAGCCCACCAGGCCTCTCTGTCCATGGGATTTTCCAGGCAAGAATACTGGAGTGGGTTGCCATTTCCTTCTTGAGGGGATCTTCCTGATCTAAGGATCAAACCCATGTCTCCTGTGTCTCTTGCATTACAGGCAAATTCTTTACTACTGAGTTCTGGGGAAGCTCCATATTTTTGTGTATGTGTCCTTTAAACACTCTATTTAAAGTAAGACTTAATAATCTGAATACTCTGAAAGATAGTTATACTTTTAATGTTATAGAAAAAACAGGCTCATAAATAATAAGCAACATGATCGAAGTGTATATGGTATATTAGGTGGTATCCTAAGGAAAACAGATGTTCATTCAAATTAAGGTAATTTGAGGAGGATTTATTTGCAAAGAGACTAATTACAGAGTTTTGGGAGTGGTGTAGGAGAGCCACAGGCTTCCCAAGTGGCACAGTGGTAAAGAACCTGCCTGCCAATGTAGGAGACGCAGGAGACTTGGGTTTGATTCCTGAGTTGAAAAGATCCCCTGGAGCAGGGCGTGGCAACCCTCTCCAATATTCTTATCTGGGAAATTACATGAATAGAGGAGCCTGGCTGGCTACAGTCCATGGGGTCGCAAAGAGTCGGTCATGACCAAGACTGAACTTGCACGCACACACATAGGGGAACCACAGAGCTAGTATAGGAAGCCAGGGCTAGAACAGTGGAGCTGTTCCAGGAAGAGGTTATCTAACGCTGGAAGAAGAGAGAGTCAGATAGAGCAGTCTTCCTTGAGAGGAGCAGTGACCCTCGATGGAGGGATATAGTCACCTTGATGTGGCTTTACAGGGAAAGATCAGGGGAGTAAACACCCTGACCTCACTCTCCTCCTCACTCTACCTTCTAGTCAAGTAGAGCCTACTGAGCTAATTGGATGTAGTCCAAACAGACTGACTTCCAGGGTCGGAGAGCAACGTGGAGAAGATGAGGAGGTAGTGGGATGATTGGGAAATATCTTACATTCCACCCTGTTTGCCCCTAGTGTCCTTTCTTGTCTGAGATGCAGGTAAAATTTCATGTCTTCAACACAAAAGATGCCCAAAGTTCCCTCAACTATTTATCATCATGGGACAGTGTTCACTTGTCCATACTTTCACCTTAAACCTAAAGCCATCATTAGTGTGCTCACATAAAGTAGCGGGAGGGAAATGGGGAGATAAAAACAAGTAATGTAAAATATACCTGTTACAACCCCTGCTTCTGTAACAATGCCAGTTGCCTCTTTCTATGCCAGAGTGTGCTTCTTGGCCCCTTGCCTGTGCCTTTTCTTAGTCCATTCATTCCGAAGGCAGACCACTTCATTGTTGGTTCTGGGGCTACAAAGTTAAATTGACCATGTATCCTCACTAAAAGAGCTCACTTCGCAACAGATGAAACTGTTGTTTAAATATAAGGTAATAAGGGATGCTGCTGCTGCTGCTGCTGCTAAGTCACTTCAATCGTGTCCGACTCTGTGCGATCCCATAGACAGCAGCTCACCAGGCTCCCCCGTCCCTGGGATTCTCCAGGCAAGAACACTGGAGTGGGTTGCCATCTCCATCTCCAATGCATGAAAGTGAAAAGTGAAAGTGAAGTCGCTCAGTTGTGTCCGACTCTTCAAGACCCCCTGGACTGCAGCCTACCAGGCACCCCCATCCATGGGATTTTCCAGGCAAGAGTACTGGAGTGGGGTGCCATCGCCTTGTCCGAATAAGGGATAAATAGATACCTAATCTCTGGTTTGTAGTGGAATTAAATGAATAAGAACAGGAACAGCAATGAAAGCAATTGTGCTTTAACCAGGATGTTTCATCCTTGGGATTATTAATTATCAATATTGGATAATTCTTTGCTGTGGGGGTCTGTCTTGTGCATTGTAGGATGACTAGCTGCATTCCTGGCTTTACCCACCTGATCCTAGTAGCACTCCTGCCTCCACTGTGACGACCAAAAATTGTCTCCAGACTTGCCATATGTCCTGTGGGGGCGCACATTATTGCCCAGTTGAGAACACTGGCTTAAAAGGCAAAGAAAGAGGCTATTGCATGGATGTGTAGAAACATGGATGTGCCCCAAATAATGGTCATTTTGTTTTGTTTTTTCTTTGTTGTTATTAATAAACCTGCAGTGAACATACTTTTTTTGTCTACTTGGGGGCAGATATATGTACATGGCAAATTTCTAGAAATGAAGTTGCTGGACTATCGGGTGTGTTTCGAATTATGGTGTTCTCAAAATGACTTCTAAGGAGATTGAATAGGTTTTACCTTTACTACTTTATTAAAATATTCCTTTTTGAATTGCCTCAAGTTTTACACTTAAATAGTATCTATGAAATCATGGGGCTTTGGGATAGTAAACCGTTTCTAGTAGATATTAAAATAAATACATAAATATTAAACTAAAAAATCCTAATGCACAACCAAAAATCTTTTATATTAAATGTTGGGAAACAATGCTCTAGTTCATCTCCTTCATTTTAGAGATGTGGTAAAGCTCGTTCAAGTTTACACTGACCTGTAGTCAACACTCTTTGTGTTCTTAAGTCATACTTCTCTAATTCTTCCACATGAGAATCATGAAAAATGTTGCCAAATGCTTTGTTAAACCCAAAGCCCTTTGCATTTGTGATCTTGCCCTCATCTAGTGGAGTACTGTAGAATATGAGAGGGGCTGTTTGCTGCGGAATTTCTTCAGCAGGTCAACTAAAAGACATTTGTACGTGTCTTTTCTCATTTCATGAGAACAGGCTAAGCATTGGGAAGGAGTATTCTCTAAGTACCTGGTGGGTGTGTAAAAAGACAAAGCAGTGGTTGTCTTTTGACAGCAAGAACTCAAGGAGGGAGTGACCAGAGCGACACGGCACTCTGGTTTTCAACATAGCTCAGCATTTCACTGTTCATCGTCTCCTACACACAGAGCTTTAGTTGCCCACTCTTTGGCACAGTCACCCCTGAATGAAGCAAGGGTCACTCCTGGGCATCCATTTTATATCTTACCATTCTTCTCAGCATCATCAGTCACTTTTGAGGATATGGAACAGGTAGGTCTGGGACCCAGTCTTGCCCCCTACAGCAGAACAGGAGCCCAGAATACTGGCCCAGGTACAGATGAGGGAGCTTCAGCTGGCAGGCAGACTTAGCTCCATGGTGGGCAGGATTAACACCCAGTCCCCCGGCAGGAGTCTGGGTGGAAGAACACAAACCTTGTGGGAAATCTCAGTGATATAGAATCTGGGCGGCAGGAGGTAGGTTGAGAAGAGGCTCAGAAGCAGAAAGAGGCAAGCATTCACGTCAGGGAAGTCTTAAAGGCCAGTAGTAAGGCCACAGGAGCGGCAAGAATGAGTCAAGACCCAGGCCCTAGAAACCAACTGTGGTGCCTACAGTGTATAAACCAGGAAGAAAAATCCAAGGAGAGACCTAGAAATAAGATTTAGGGCACAAGGGCTAGGAATTACAACACAGTAACTTGGTCACTAGAGTTAGGAACTACATCAGGGGTAATCCAACCAATCATGAAGGCTGTTGCTGTACCTGATCCAGTATTGCTTTCAGGAGGCTTAATTATCTCCTGATTCAGGTTAACATGAGACCAAGGTATGGAGTTCAGCATTGAACGTGCAAAAAGTGGGACCTAACAATACTGCAGAGTAGGAACCTAATTGCAAGGTTGTGTTGAAGCAAAACTTGCATGTCTCCTATTGTACTTTTCCAAGAGATGCAAGAGAGAAAACATGCTCTGGGAGATGTGATCCATGTAGTTACTAGACTGGAAGCTTCTTGATCAGAAACTGTCTTGATCAGCATGTACCTAGGGTGTCTATCAGATCCTGGCCTCTTCTCAACAAATACTGATTGAATATGTAAAGGCAAGCAAAGAGGGATGAAAAAATGGAGACACAGCTTCTGTTGGGTGGAGGATTCCCTCAGGCTTTCCCAAGTTTCAGTGAAATATCCTCACCCTAAACATTCTATAGCACTTACTGTTTTTATTCCATGATACCAAGCAAATTTACACATGGACATCACCAAATGATCAATACCGAAATCAAATTGATTACACTTTTTAACCGAAGGTGGATAAGCTGTATATAGTTAGCAAAAACAAGACCTGAAGCTGACTGTAGCTCAAATCATCAGCTTCTCATAGCAAAATTCAGGCTTAAACTAAAGAAAGCAGGGAAAACTGCTAGGCCAGCCAGGTACAACTTAAATCAAATCCCCTATTAATTTGCAATGGAGGTAATAAATAGATTCAATGGATTATATCTGGTAGACAGAGTCACTGAACTATGGATGGAAGTCCATAATATTGTACAGGAGGTGGCAAACAAAACCATCACAAAGAAAAAGAAAAGCAAGAAGGAAAAGTGGTTATTTCAGGAGGCCTTACAAATAGGTTAAAAAAGAAGAGAAGCAAAAAGTGAGGGAGAAAGAACCCTGTATGGAAAAACTGATTGGTTCAAGATTGAGAAAGGAGTACAACAGGGCTGTCTAGTGTCACTGTGTTTGTTTAATCTATACACTGAGCACATCATGAGAAATGCCAGGCTGGATGAGTTACAAGCTGGAATCAAAATAGGTGGGACAAACCTCAACAACTTCAAATGTGTGGATAATGCCACTCTAATGGCAGAAAGCAAAGAGGAACTGAAGAGCCTCTTGATGAGGGTAAAGGAGGAGAGTGAAAGAGCCGGCTTAAAACTAAATATTAAGAAAAACTAAGATCATAACATCTGGCCCCATTCAGTCCAGTTTAGTTGCTCAGTTGTGTCTGACTCTTTGTGATCCCATGGACCACAGTACACCAGGCCTCCCTGTCCATCACCAACTCCCAGAGTTTACCTAAACTCATGTCCATTGAGTCGGTGATGCCATCTAACCATCTCATCCTCTGTTGTTCCCTTCTCCTCCTGCCTTCAATATTTCCCAGCATCAGGGTCTTTTCCAATGAGTCCACTCTTTGCATGAGGTAGCCAAAGTATTGGAGTTTCAGCTTCAACATCAGTCCTTCCAATGAACACTCAGGACTGTCTCCTTTAAGATTGACTTGTTTGATCTCCTTGCAGTCCAAGGGACTCTCAAGAGTCTTCTCCAACACCACAGTTCAAAAGCATCAATTCTTCAGCATTCAGCTTTTTTTTTTTTAACTTTATTTTACTTTACAATACTGTATTGGACTCTGTGGGAGAGGGAGAGGGTGGGATGATTTGGGAGAATGGCATTGAAACATGTATAATATCATGTAAGAAATGAATCGCCAGTCTAGGTTTGATGCAGGATACAGGATGCTTGGGGCTGGAGCACTCAGCTTTCTTTACAGCCCAACTCTCACATCCATACATGACTGCTGGAAAAACCACAGCATTGGCTAGATGGACCTTTGTTAGAAAAGTAATATCTTTGCTTTTTAATATGCTATCTAGGTTGGTCATAACCTTCCTTCCAAGGAGTAATCATCTTTTAATTTCATGACTGCAGTCACCATCTGCAGTGATTTTGGAGCCCCCAAAATAAAGTCAGCCACTGTTTTCCCATCTATTTGCCATGAAATGATGGGACCAGATGCTGTGATCTTAGTTTTCTGAATGTTGAATTTTAAGCCAACTTTTTCACTCTCCTCTTTCACTTTCATCAAGAGGCTCTTTAGTTCTTCTTCACTTTCTGCCATGAGTGGTGTCATCTGCATATCTGAGGTTATTGATATTTCTCCTGGCAATCTTGATTCCAGCTTGTGTTTCTTCCAGCCCAGCGTTTCTCATGATGTACTCTGCATAGAAGTTAAATAAGCAGGGTGACAATATACAGCCTTGACGTACTCCTTTTCCTATTTGGAACCAGCCTGTTGTTCCATGTCCAGATCTAACTGTTGCTTCCTGACCTGCATACAGATTTCTGAAGAGGCAGGTCAGGTGGTCTGGTATTCCCATCTCTTTCAGAATTTTCCACAGTTTATTGTGATTCACATAGTCAAAGGCTTTGACATAGTCAATAAAGCAGAAATAAATGTGTTTCTGGCCCCATTACTTCATGGCAAATAGAGGGGGGAAAGCTGAAGCAGTGACAGATCAAACCAGTCAATCCTAAAGGAAATCAGTCCTGAATATTCATTGGAAGGACTGATGCTGAAGCTTCAGCTTCAATACTTTGGCCACCTGATGAGAAGAACTGACTCATTAGAAAAGACCCTGATGCTGGAAAATATTGAAGGCAGGAGAAGGGGATGACAGAGGCTGAGGTGGTTGGATGGCATCACCAACTTGATGGACATGAGTTTGCACACGCTCCATGAGTTAGTGAAGGACAGGGAAGCCTGGTGTTCTGCAGTCTATGGAGTCGCAAAGAGCTGGACATGACTGAGCAACTAAAGTGACCTGAGTGACAGATTACCCCTTCCTGGGCTCTAAAATCCCTGCAGAAGGTGACTGCAGCTATGAAATCAGAAGACGTTTACTTCTTGGCAGGAAAGGAAAGCTATGACAAACCTAGACAGTGTTTTGAAAAGCAGAGGCATTACTCTGCCAACAAAGGTCCATATAGTCAAGGCAGTGATCTTCTCAGTGGTCATGTACCATTTTGAGAGTGGACCATAAAGAGCTGTAGCACCAAAAAATGGAGGCTTTTGCACTATGGTGCTGGAGAAGACTCCTGAGAGTTCCTTGGACATGAACATGAACTTGGGCAAGGTTCAGGAGATGGTGAGGGACAGGGAGGACTAGCATGCTGCAGTCCATGGGATCGCAAAGAGTCAGACATGACTGGGCAATTGAACAACAACCAAGCAACCTGCTGATACAAATTAAATTTTCCTGGTCTTCATCCTGGAAAGAAGGTGAATTCAACCACTAGCCATTGTTACTTTGCAGTGTTTTATTTATTGACATCTAGTTAATCCCTCAGTGGCATGTGGATTATGTGAGCAGTAGTCTGAATCTCTGAGAGGATAAGCATAGTGGATACACTGAGAACATCCAATTTTTGGTCCTTGTGATTGAGTTCAGATACTGAAATATGGGACCTACTCATGGTTAGAACCTTTTTAGCAGAAAAGTAAACTGGTGGATCATGAAATCATTGTTTATATACCTATTTATCCTTAATATTTCTGGTATATTTTTAAAAAATTGGCTCTTAGGTGTCCAGAATTGCATTCAATTTACTCCTTAGGTTCATGACCCCTCTCATGACAGTGTCATCATCGGCTCATATACTGGCTCAGACATTGTTGACTCATACAAAAATTCACATTTTTGTCTTCTCTCGAGAAACTGAAGAATCCTCCAAAACATTGGTTCTGTTTCACTGCAAAGCAAAAGTTAGTGGCTGTTCATGCTAATCTCTGATGTCTCCCAATGGAGAGGCTTCGTGTTAGCTGAAGTGTATTACTAGACTTGGACTATTTTTCTTTGAATCCACTGGAGAGTGAACTATTGTGTCCACTTCACTGGTTTACATTACCTGCCTGTCAGCATTTGAGTTTGAGAACCCTGCTCTGGGGGCAAACTCTTACGCCATCTCTAATAACTGCCACCATTCACCGAGTCCTCATATATGCAAAGCACTGAACTCCCAGTTTTTCATACAGTTTTTCTCTCTTTAAATCATATAAAACCCTATGAGGTGAGTTCAAGTGTACCTCCATTTTACAAGTGTGGAAGCTAAAGCTCAAAGAGCTGACTGACTGCTCAAGATACTAGAACTTATGTTTTTTGACAGTGATATTCAAACTTTGGCCTGGCAGAGTCCATAGCTGAGACTTTTAGCATTACGCAACCCTCCAAATCACTGATCTCCTAACAGCAGAATTCCTGCTGCCCTTCAGCGTTTCTTCCTCATGCTCAGTCCACGTGGGGCTGAGTTCCAGGAAGAGGAGCCGAGCTCTGCCCTGCCCTCACCAGGGCCGGCGGTGGACACCCCGTCTGTGCCAGTGTCAGAGGGAGTTGTTCTTTGTTGGATCTCAGAGCTGTGGCTCTGCTGGGCAGGACAACAGGAGGTGCTGGGGTCACTGTGACTCTGGGCAGCTGCCTATTAATCACTGGTTTTGTGTGTGTGTGGCTGGGCTGTCTCAGCGCTGTCCCAAAGTTGTACCTGGGGAACCTATATAAAGGGGCTCGAGCCCTAGGCCTGCAGCTGTCAGACCACAGAGATGGGGAAGCTGCTGCTGTGGGTTGGTGAGTGTGGTGGGTCCCAGCCCCCAAATGTCTCTTAGTTCAGGAGGTTCCAGGCTTCATAAGCTGGTTGTCTCACTGTTACCCAAAGGAGCATCCTGGGACTTGGGGGCCTGGATTCGGTAGAGGTGGACAGGGCACAGTGAAAGGAGAAGTGACAAGAGCAGCGATTCTCAACCTTTCTCACCTGTGACCAGTTAATCAGAGTCTCTGAGGGAGGAACCAGGAGATCACTACTTTTAAATTAGCATCCAGGGTTGAGGACTTCCCTGATGGCCCAGACAGTAAAAAATCTGCTTGTAGTGCAGGAGACTCGGGGTCAATCCCTGAATGAGAAAGATTCCCTGGAGAAGGGAATGACAACCCACTCCAGTATTCTTACCTGAAGAATTCCACGGGCAGAGGAGCCTGGTGGGGTACAGTCCATGGGGTCACAAAGAGTCGGACACGACTGAGTGACTGACACTTTCAGGGTTGAGAACCACAGGCCTGAACCTTGCTGGGACTTTCAGTGTCATGGTTGTCCCTATGCAAAGCCTGTGTGTCTACACGTAGAGTATATTGGAGTGGAAAGAAGCTTAGACAGATCTGGCTTCACCCACTCCGTGTAGAGAAGAGGAAGGAGGGAAGGGTATGTGTGTCTGCATTTGTGGGAGCTGGAGGGTGAGCTGGGGTGTGCGTGTGAATCTGCGTGTGTTTCTTCCTTTGTCTCCTGCAGGGCTGCTCCTTGTGCTGAAACACCATGATGGTGAGGAAACTGGTCCTCTCCAGAGCCGGGGAGAGTGTCCACTGAAAACTGCTCCAGATCCAGTGTCTCTTGTCCCTTGGCTCTGCATTGGGGATCATTGACCCAGTGCAGCTCAGCAGCAAATTCTCAGTCACTGTTGGGTCTTCTCTGCCCGGATCCAGACTCTCGGACCTCTCCATTCTGACCAGGGTTTCATGAGGCGTTCTTCCCTGGGGGGTCCTAACAGTGTGGGATGAACCTCTCCTCAGTGTTGCTTTGAGGGGGATGTGTTTGGTGGGGGTTACAGTGGGCTGGCCTCTAGAGAAGTGTCCACACTGCTGTGGATGCTGAGTTCCATCCCCACTTCATTTCTATCAATAATGCCTGCTGTCCCCTGCCAGGTGCTGCCCACAAGCTGGTGTGTTATTTCACCAACTGGGCATTCAGTCGGCCCGGCCCTGCCTCGATCCTGCCGCGGGATCTGGACCCCTTTCTCTGCACCCACCTGGTATTTGCCTTTGCCTCGATGAACAATAATCAGATTGTTCCTAAGGATCCCCCGGATGAGAAAATCCTCTACCCAGAGTTCAACAAGCTCAAGGAGAGGTGTGTTCACTGTGTCTGTGGGGGCTGTATTTTACAGGTAAAGAGGAATAAGTCTTTTCTTCTGTTAGTCGTCACCTTTCCTCTGATTCTTGGGTCCCTCCTCCTGTCAAGGGCTCTCTGTAGAGTCCCTGCTGTGGGAGTTCCCTGTTGATCAGCACTTTGAGCTCATCCTTGCCTCCTTGCCCTTGTGGCTGCAGTGCCCCTGCCTAGAATATGCTCCTCTCTCTTCTCTGCCTTGCACTCCAACTCATCCTTCAAGCCCAGTGCTCAGGATTCTATCTTCAAATGCTTCGGAGAGAGCTGCGTACCACAAAAGCTTCACAAATGCTAGTGTTCATTACCCTTTGTCACCTGCACATGAACCCCAAGGGAAGGGCTGGTGTCTGTGATCTTTGTGCACCAGTGGCTGGGTCAGCACCCAGCAGAGAGCTGGTGCTCAGTGTTCTCTCCCCAGGCCTCCTGGGCTGTCCTCTGCAGGGAGTGGTCTGTTGCTGTGTGCATGGTTGTGGAAGGGCAGAGCAAATCCATGTCACTAGAGCACAGCCTCCAGAGAGGAGAGCAGGGAGCTCATCCGTCTGTCCACTGCTGTGGTCAGGCACCTAAAGCAGGCAGAAAGTGAAAAGTGAAAATGAAGTTGCTCAGTGTGTCTGACTCTTTGCGACCCCATGGACTGAGGCCTGTCAGGTTCCTCTGTCCATGGGATTTTCCCAGCAAGAATACTGGAATGGGTTGCCATTTCCTTCATCAGGGGATCTTCCCAACCCAGGGATTGAACCTGTGTCTCCCGCACTGCAGGCAGGCTCTTTATCATTTGAGCTACCAAAGAAGCCCAAAGCAGTTAGAGGCACATATTAATTGTTCAATAAACGTTTGTTGACCAAGAAAGTGAGTGAAGAGAAAATTTAGGCTGCTTTTTCTTTTCCTTTTTGTGGGACTGTCACGCGATTTTGGAGTTTGGGGGGCTTGGACAACCTGGGGTCCTGGGTGTGATGACCTTTATGGGGGTTGGTTGGTGTCTCTTTTCCTTCTTCCTCTTCCTTGGTTCCGCTCCTTTCTCCCTTAGGTTACTGCATCTGCTGCCCCCCTTTCCCTCCCCCTGCTCCCATCCCCACTACTTCCCACTGTTCCCCAAATGACTGACTGAGATCCCAGCTCACCAACTCTGTCCCTCATCACAGGAACAGGGGGTTGAAAACACTGCTGTCCATCGGAGGGTGGAACTTCGGCACCTCGAGGTGAGTCTGTGCTGTTAGGTCTTCTCTCTGGGATGGGGTTGAGGTGATGGGTCAGGGGAGCAGGCCAGCTTTACACTCATTATCTCATGATTGCTAGGGGAAAGGATTAAAGTGGCTGTTTGCACTCCAAATTTGTAGGAGAAAAGCACGAGCGAGAGCTTAGGGAACTTAGCATATTTCACCCAGGTGTCCCTGAGAGGTGGCCAGCTGGGGTGATGATCAGGTAACGGAACCAGGCCTGCCTAAGTCTGAATCTGGTTAATACTGCATGTAGGGCTGGCTCCAAATTGCTTAAAGTGCTGCTTTACTATACTAAAGGTTTTCCAATAGGGTCTTCATTATGGAAGAGAAAATACTACAAAAAATAGAAAATAGTCAAACAGCCAGTGAATAGAAGAGCAGAGACTCTTGGACCCCTGGTCAGAGCCTGCCCTCTTGTGCCATGTTATGGGGCTCATTAGCTCAGAGATCTTTCTGGAAATACTTGCCCTTGGCTTATTTTCCCTCCTCTTATCTGTTTAGGCAGAGAGTCAGTGCTTGGCCAGGAGTAACCAGGTTTTCAAAGGCAGAGCTGTTCTGAACCACTGTCTCCACCCCAGGCTGAGTGTTGTTTCCATCTGGCAGGGGCAGGGGTGGTTTGCAAATCCTCCCTGGAGCCTGAAGTTCGGGACTTGGTAGAGCTTTAAGAGGGTTTGAGCGTTTCAAAGCTCTGCCTTCCTTTCCGCAGTCACACATGAACCGAAGAGCCTTGCAGGGGAGTGGTTGAGGGGAGCACGGTTATGCAGAAAGCTCTCTTGGCCTCACCCCTGGTCCCCTGCAGGTTCACCACGATGCTGTCCACATTTTCCAACCGGAAAAGGTTTGTCAGTTCGGTGATCCCCCTCCTGAGGACACATGGCTTCGATGGTCTGGACCTCTTCTTCCTGTACCCTGGACTCCGAGGCAGCCCCGCACGTGACCGCTGGACCTTTGTCTCCTTACTTGAGGTAAGGTTGGCTTGGCAGCTCCTGAATCCAGAAGTGATTCTATTTTGACCATGTCTGGGCCCCGGGCACAGGAGGAGCCTAAGACCAGGGTTGGACAGGAGAGTGGTGTGGACAGAGGGCTGCTGAGCAGGGGCCCTGTGGAGGCCTTTCCCTCTGTCCCCACTGGCCTGGCCCCAGCCCTCCAGCCTGAGTGACACTTTCTCCATGCATCTACTGGACTCCCTCAGGCAGGCTGTCTGAACTCTGCTCCTGGGCCTGCAGCCAGCCCTCTGCTCAATGCCTTACCGCACTGGCTCACGTTCCCGTCTCTCAGTAGCCTGTGGGCAGGGCCTGTGTCTGACTCTCCTGGCTCCAGGGGCTCTGTTATTGCAGAAGATTGTTTCCTGGATGACTCCTGCTTTCCCCGACTCCACTCTGCTTTGTCCATTTCTCTCGTCTGCCTCTCTCTTCCCAGGAGCTCCTGCAGCCTTCAAGAATGAGGCCCAGCTCAGCATGCGTCCAAGGCTGCTGCTGTCTGCTGCCGTCTCTGGGGACCCTCATGTCATCCAGAAAGCGTATGATGCACGCCTTCTGGGAAGGTGAGTGGGTCCTTCTTTGGTGTTGGGGGGAGGGCACTTGAGGGAAGAAGGCATCTTGGGCTCAGAACCCAGAGGCGCCCAGCACTGTCCTGGAGCTTCGATTTCCTGCCCTGCTGTGAGAGCACCTGTGGGAGGTGGGCCTAGCAGGAATGTAGGTGGGGACAAGGATTATCCCTTATAGCCCAGACTTCCTGAGGAGATCAGAGGGGAGTGACGGAGCATCAGGCTACACCACAGCATCCTCTTGGGTAGAGATCTGCATTACCCATAGCTGGGCCTCAAGGAGTGAATCCAGGGGCCTGGCCTCTGTTTTCCTGGAGTCCCCTGTGGATGTGCACCAAGTGCCAGATGGCGGGCATCAGAGACATTTGTGAATTACCAACTACTGCCTCTGAAATGAAAACAGGAATGCCAAGTCAGGGCCTGTTTTCAGAGCAGAGATCTTCATGCCAAAATCACAAAATCAGTCAAGGAATGCTCATGTGTGCTAAACTGCTTTAGTTGTGTCCATCTCTTTGCAACCCTATGGACTATATAGCCTACCAGGCTCCTTTGTCCATAGGATTCTCCAGACAATAATACTGGAGTGGGTTGCCATACCCGTCTCCAGGGGATCTTCCTGACCCAGGGATTGAACCTATGTCTTTTATGTCTCCGGCATTGGCAGGCAGTTTCTTTACCACTCACAGCGCCTGGGAAGCCCCAAGAAAGCATATAACTTTCTGGAAATGCCAGTTCTATACTAATTTTCTCAAAGCTCAAGAATCAGGTATTTACAGATATGAAAGCTGAGTTAGATGCAGAACACAAGAGGTGAATGGGGGTGTTTCTGAATGTGATTTTATTTAGGGAGCATGGTTTCAATGGAGAGTGATTAGGCAGGAAAGGTGGACCCCAGTGGAGTGAGTTCCTAGTGTTGGTCTTAGAGCCATACAAGATTGAGGGTGTTCATCTTCACCAAGCTGGGTCACCTTAGACAAATTAGGTAACTGTCTGAGTTTTAACTTCTTTATTTTATGTGTTTATTAATGGCTCCACTGGGTCTTTGTTGCTGAGTGCAGGCTTTTCTCTAGTTGTGGCGATTGGGGCTACAGCTTCATTTCAGCGCACAGGCTTCTTGTTGTAGTGGGTATTTCTTGTTGCAAAACACGGGCCCTAGGTGCTTGGGCTTCAGTAGTTGTGGCGCATGGGCTTGTGGCATGTGGAATCTTCCCAGACCGGGGACTGAATCCATGTCTCCTGCATTGGCAGGCAGATTCTTAACCACTTGACCACCAGGGAAGTCCTTCAATTTCTTCATTTTAAAATAGAGACAATTGTGGCTAAATTGGCTAAATTAAAATTAAATTAGATGATCCTTGCTAACCTCTACACTGTGCCCTGATAAGGCTCAGCTGCACTTCGCCAGCTGGAAAGCTTTCTGGAAGAGGTGGGTTCCAGTGGCTCCTGGAATGGTAGAAAGATGGATGCACTTTTATGTTGTCTGATTACACATGTTATTTATACAGACCTCTGCTGCACTTGTATCAGCCAGAACGCCTTTGTTTCCTGGTCTGATCCCGTCCACTCTGTTTTCTGGCCTGACCCCTTGGATACTCTCTGGAGGGCATAGGTCCTGACACACCACTGTCCCTCACTGGCTGTGTGTTCTAGGGCAGCCTGTCACATGCAGGGCACAGCTTGGGCAGTCCCCGTGGGCAGAGACGGCAGTGGTGCTGGGTGGCCGATGTTCAGCTAGTTAGCTAGTTGGTGCTGTGAAAGTCTAGCTAGCATGATCTTCATACCTCCTCTTCCTGCCCCTTATAGACTCCTGGATTTCATCAGTGTCTTGTCTTATGACCTACATGGAAGCTGGGAAAAGGCCACAGGACATAATAGCCCTCTCTTCTCTCTTCCTGGAGACCCCAAATCTGCGGTAAGAAAAGGAAAGCGTCAGGCAACCCAGAATTGCACCCCTGAGCCAGGCCAGTGGCTCTTGATAACAAGGAGGGGTTGTGTTCTTCCTCCCTGCAGGCATATGCCATGAATTACTGGCGACAGCTTGGGGTGCCCCCTGAGAAGCTCCTCATGGGGCTCCCCACCTACGGACGTACTTTTCAACTCCTCAGAGCCTCTCAGAATGAACTGAGGGCAGAAGCTGTGGGACCAGCCTCTCCAGGGAAGTACACCAAGCAAGCTGGCTTCTTGGCTTATTATGAGGTGACGGGAATGGGAACCTCTGTCTGTGAGTTAGGGCTCCCCCACTCAAGCCCAGGGCCAAAGCAGGGACAAGGGACCAAGGCAAGACTGAGGGCTAGAGATAGGACAAGGAGGTGGTTTGCTGTGGTAAGGGACATCCAGTCTCTGGGATACTGTCTTTTCTTTTGGGAAAGTTATTTGAGTCCTTTGCACGAGGTGAGGGACTGGGTGAAGTCTGAATGGAGGGGGACAGATATTTCACTCCTTAGAGTGAAATTCTTAAATAATATTTAAGTCAATCCTGAATTACTATATGGCCTAAATGAACCTAATTAATATTTGCAAGATATATATATATATATATTTTTTTTTTTTTCAAAAGTTCAAACATTTTCAAAAGTGGAAGAATAGTATAACATCCTCTCATTCCCTGATTCCCAAATGCCCTTCACCTAGCTTCAGTCATTAACCACTCTTGGCCAGTCTTGTTTTTTCTCAATATTGTTTCTTCTCCCTGATTCCTTCCTTCTCACTAGTAGATTATTCTGAAATGATTCAAAGACATCCCCCATGACAGATTCTTTCTCCTTTACCTCAGTTCCACCCCCTAATCCCCATCTCAACAAAGCTTGCTCTAGTGGAGGAAAGAGCCATGGATGCCAGGCAATGTGAAACACAAGGGAAGATAGTAAGAGGCATGGATTGCATGGCTGTAGGATCTAGATTAGGTGAATTCTGTGCAGAGCTGTGACGGACAATCCGAATCCTGATGGGTGGAAGGACCTTCTAGGCAGAGGCCAGCAGACACCAGAGGGCGAGCTGTATCTTTGCCTGTGGTGGTAGTGGAGGTGCTGATGTCTCTCCAATCTCTGCTCTGTCCTGGCTCCTGAAGATGTTCCCCTGCTAATCCAGTGAAGCATAGTTATGAGTGATGACATGGTCGAGGGAGTGTTCTTGAAGGGCATTACGTGAAAGAGATTTTGATAAACTTTTAATGACCACCCCCACACCCAAAGGAAAAACTTTTACACCTTAACTTCGACAGCCCAAGTTGAACATGTCTACATCTTTGTAGCATATGGTCTCCAGGTCAGGGCTGGGTACCCAATCCATACTCAGTGCTTTCTTGATTATAATAACCTAGTTCTCCCTACATTCTAGCCTTTACAGTTATTATAGATTCAAAAGTTAGTTTGATAACTGCCTAGATGGGGCAGTTTACATTGGTTTTAGTGAACAGAGGAGATACTTATTCATAAAAAGTCTTTGAGAAAGGAACAGGTTTGGTCAAAGGTCAGGTTTGTTCCTGTAGTAGTTTGGTATTGATTTTACCAAACCCTGGTTTGTTTTCTTAAGGCTATCCCCCACTCCTTAGTGTTCTTTTTTTGTTTCCATCACAGATGTCATGGAAGGAATGTGCAGTAGTAGGGATGCCCTTCACCTAGCTTCAGTCATTAACCACTCTTGGCCAGTCTTGTTTTTTCTCAATATTGTTTCTTCTCCCTGATTCCTTCCTTCTCACTAGTAGATTATTCTGAAATGATTCAAAGACATCCCCCATGACAGATTCTTTCTCCTTTACCTCAGTTCCACCCCCTAATCCCCATCTCAACAAAGCTTGCTCTAGTGGAGGAAAGAGCCATGGATGCCAGGCAATGTGAAACACAAGGGAAGATAGTAAGAGGCATGGATTGCATGGCTGTAGGATCTAGATTAGGTGAATTCTGTGCAGAGCTGTGACGGACAATCCGAATCCTGATGGGTGGGAAGGACCTTCTAGGCAGAGGCCAGCAGACACCAGAGGGCGAGCTGTATCTTTGCCTGTGGTGGTAGTGGAGGTGCTGGTGTCTCTCCAATCTCTGCTCTGTCCTGGCTCCTGAAGATGTTCCCCTGCTAATCCAGTGAAGCATAGTTATGAGTGATGACATGGTCGAGGGAGTGTTCTTGAAGGGCATTACGTGAAAGAGATTTTGATAAACTTTTAATGACCACCCCCACACCCAAAGGAAAAACTTTTACACCTTAACTTCGACAGCCCAAGTTGAACATGTCTACATCTTTGTAGCATATGGTCTCCAGGTCAGGGCTGGGTACCCAATCCATACTCAGTGCTTTCTTGATTATAATAACCTAGTTCTCCCTACATTCTAGCCTTTACAGTTATTATAGATTCAAAAGTTAGTTTGATAACTGCCTAGATGGGGCAGTTTACATTGGTTTTAGTGAACAGAGGAGATACTTATTCATAAAAAGTCTTTGAGAAAGGAACAGGTTTGGTCAAAGGTCAGGTTTGTTCCTGTAGTAGTTTGGTATTGATTTTACCAAACCCTGGTTTGTTTTCTTAAGGCTATCCCCCACTCCTTAGTGTTCTTTTTTTGTTTCCATCACAGATGTCATGGAAGGAATGTGCAGTAGTAGGGATTTTTTGGAATAGACAGGAGGTCCTTTGTGAGGGCTTCTACACCCCCTCTTTGGTCTGCCTTCCTGTCACCCCCTGGTGAGGGATTCCTGGGTTCTTTTTCCTTGCTGTTGCTTCCCTCCATGGCACTTCACAGAACTACCCTGGTGATCTTTCTGGCAGGTTTGCTCTTTTGTCCGGAGAGCGAAGAAGCGCTGGATTAATGATCAGTATGTCCCATATGCCTTCAAGGGGAAGGAGTGGGTTGGCTATGATGATGCCATCAGCTTCGGTTACAAGGTGAGACCTTGGTCCTTTCTTGCTCCAGCATAGTTTTCCTCTGGCTTCCATGAGGCCCTTGTCTGTACTGTGTGTGTGTGTGTATGAGTGTGTGTGTACTGCATGGAGAATGAAGGTGAAAATGACTATATTAGATGAGTTTTAGGCATACCAGATCTAACTGGAGCTTCCTAATCAAACCTGCCCCAATCATCTTATTTTAAAAAGGAGAATTTATGGAGACATTTGAATGCTGATGAAGGTGTCTGGCCTTCATTCTGTATGCATTTTCAGGCAAAATCAGGTTACTGAGCCAGGTATATGATTTGTGAGTCGGAAGTCTTTAGACTTTAGTAATTGTCACCACCACTGCACCCCATATCAACAGTGGTCTATGATGTTGAACCTGGCGAGTTTTTTTTTTTTTTTTTTAATAGTGAATTGAAACAGAAAAGACATGTTTCAGTGTTTCCTTAACCTGCCTCTGCTTGGAATCACCTGGATTAGATGTAGACTTAATAGATGTAGAAATTCTTAGTTCCAACCCTGAATACTCATCAGGTCTTAGAAAGAATCTGGAAACTGTTTGCAGTATATCCCCTGTGATCCTACTGTAATCTGTGTGGTACTTTGAGTATGCACGTGTGAGATGATAAGAGTCTGGACTAGGGAGTTTGGGAGGAGAGGCCACTGATGAGTGAGCAGTTGTCAGAAGTCTGTCACTGCCTGGATGTCGGGGCTTATAAGTAGGGGGATGTCACAGTGTCTCCTCTCATAAGTGATGTGGAAGTCACTGGTTTGGTTGTTCTTTGGGGAACATTTGCGGTAGAAAGCAGAGGTAATATGGTGGTTATCATGAAGAGTCACTGTGACTTCCTCTAATCCTGGGTGAGACCTGCTGTGGGGAGAGAGGTAGAGAGCATGACTTTCAGGTTCCAGGATCTTACTCTGTGGTTTGGAAACAGAAGACACAAAAGAGGTCAGTGACCCTGGAATTAGCCAGCGGGGTGGAATTAAATATATGATCCATAGGACACAGAAGAGGGGGTTGGACCCCATTGCTGGGGAAAGCCAGAAGCCAGCAGTGCAGGGTGGCCTTGAGGAGCAGTTACAGAGCCTTACCAAGCTAGAGGTGGACGTGAGCCCAGTGTGAGCATAATTAAGAGCTCTCATCACAGAATCTCAGCTGAAAGAAACCTTGCAGGTAATCACTGGGAGGCAGTAATCCCTGGATCTCTCAGTGTTCCAGCACTGTCCAGGCATTCTGAGTAAAGCAAACAGACCAGCTGTAATTAAACAGAAAGTTTCCCCTCCCCTCTCCCCCAGAGTCATCTCCTTACCTGCATGGACTGTAAAATCTCCTTCCCGGAGAGGCCTTGTTTACTCTCCAGAGCCAAGCTCTCGGTCTCTCTAGGGGGAGGAGGGCAAGATGTGCCTGCTTCCTATGTCAGCCTGAGAGTCGTGACTGTGGGATTCTTCTGCTGGTGCAGACTCTGCTGCACACGCAGGTGGATATCTGGTTGCCTTCTCATCACTCTTTGGATAATGGGGAATGGAGAGCAAACTCCAGGTGCTAATCTGACTTTTTACTGGGAGTAGCAATGGTCACTTTTTTGATCTGGAGATCTGGTGTGTGTGTGTGTATGTATGTACATATAAAACAGGTTAATTTAGCCTATGCATGCATGCTAAGTTGCTTCAGTCATGTCTGATTCTTTGTGACCCTATGAACTGTAGCCTGCCAGGCTCCTCTATCCATGGGATTCTCTAGGCGAGAATACTAGAGTGGGTTGCCATTTCCTCCTCCAGGGGATCTTCCCACCCAGGGATCAAACCCAAGTCTCTTACGTCTCCTGCATTAGCAGGCAGGTTCTTTACCACTAGTGGCACTTTGGAAGCCCAGTTTAGCTTAGAAGTAGGATAAAATCTCAGAATCTTCACAGTTTCACACTTAATAATTAGGCTTTGCTGTCTTATTTTACATTTGGGGAAATTAAACCTCAGAAAGGAGCCAACCGATTTGACCAAGTCATTACCGTCACACAGATATTTGCATATGAGTCTGCCTTTTCTGCCAGCACAGAGATGCTGGCAAAGTAATAATAAAACTTGGTTTAGGGTCTAAACTCTGCCTTTTAGTTATATCTGTGATTTAAAAAATCATGGACAAAGACTATGTTACTTATCTGTGAAAAGGATATGATATTATCTGTTCTATTCTTCTTTTATAGCATCATTTTGGCATGAGGTATGCTGAGGTGATTTTTAAAAAATATAAAGCAATATCTACTGTTTAGTATGATGATAATGGTAATTAGCAGTTTGGGAAGTCAGACAGTACTTAACATTTATGAACATTTACTATGTGCAAAGTATTGCTCCAAATATTTTACATGTGGGAATTAAAAAAATTTTTTTTCAAGTTGTGGCAAAATATACATAACATAAAAGTTACCATTTTACTTATTTTTTGTTACAGTTCAATAGCATTAAGTACATTGACGCTGTTGTGTAACTATCACACTTATCCCTCTCCAGAACTTTCTTGTCTTTGCAAACGGAAACTCCACACACATTAAATAGCTCCTCACTCTTCCCTCACCCACCTCCTCTCAGTCACCACTCTACCTTCCATCTTTATGAATCTGACTACTCTAAGAGCCACTATGAGTGGAATCTTAGTATTTGTGCTTTTGTCACTGGCTTATTTCACTTGCATGATGTCTTCCACTTCCATCCATGTTGTAACATGTGCATGTAGGAATTCTTTGGATCCTAAAAATGTTGGAAATGTTATTATCCATTTTTTTTTTTTTACACAGGAGGCAACTAAGACACATAAGTTTATGTAACATTTTTTCAAGATGCCACAGCTAATAAGCAATAGAAGCTAGATTCAAAGACAGGTTATGTGGCTAACCATCCTGCTATATTGCCTTCTGCGAGTCCATCTGATTTTGTCATTGTACTCAGTCTGGAGGATGGTGAGAACAGCAGGTTGACTGACTACTCCTTTTCTTCAGGCATTTTTCATAAAGAGAGAGCATTTTGGGGGGGCCATGGTGTGGACACTGGACCTGGATGACTTCAGGGGCACTTTCTGTGGCACTGGCCCTTTCCCCCTTGTCCACACGTTGAATAATCTCCTGGTGAATGATGGTGAGTAGCTATGACTTGGAAGCTGGGATTGGCAATTGCACAAGCAGCCACTGGGTGGGTCCCTTCTGTAAGATCTAAAGGCTTTGTTGTGGCAAAATGACAGCGAAGGAAGAGAATAAGCTTTGATGGCCAGGCCAGTCTGCTTTCTAATCTTTGTTTGGATGCATGCTCCATTTGATCTCTCTGAGCTTTGTTTTCCCATCTACAAAATGGGAATAATCCTTATACTCATGTCAGTATTATACAAACTAGATGAGATGTGAAATGAAAGCATGCTGGCTCATGGTGAACACTCAGTACATATCAGTTTATTTCTGTATTTCTTTTCCTTGCTTTCATGCAACAAACACCAGAAAAAGAAATTAAGTTTCTTTTTTATATTTCTTTGATAGTAGAGACTTCCCTGGCAGTTTGGAGATGGAACCTGGCATGCTACAGCTGCAGCATCTTTGGAGACAGTCTATAACCCTCATTTTGTGGGAGACCAGGGCTCAGAAAGATAATACAGCTAGTCAGGAGTGGAAATGAGACTCCAACTTAATTCTTTACAACATGATTTCTAGGGCAGCCTCCTTGCCCTCAGCCTGGATTTTGTGCTTCCCAAAAGTGGGACACAAAAGGATTCTTCCTGTGGCTTCCACAGGTTAGGAATAGGCTTTGGGGTAAGGTCTTGCTCAAGGTGCGAAAGTCAAAGCAAAGGCTTAACTTAGAAACTGGCAGACTTCTGCCTGGGGTCCCTCAACCAGAAACGTGGCAAACCCCACTGAGTGTCCATGGGTGCCTGGGATCATGTTGATATATTGAAGTAGGGGAGCCAGGCTTCTGTGTGCAGAGACTTTATCCATGTCGACAAGTGGATACATTCAGAAATCCTCCGATTCTGGTTTGGGAGCTGGTACTTCATCCCCGGAGCAGCTCTAGTTCTGCTAGGGACAGTATGGGAAGGAAGAGGTAGGAGTCTCACCCTTTCTGTTGATTTCTTCTAGAGTTCAGCTCAACTCCTTCACCAAAATTTTGGTTCTCAACTGCTGTGAATTCTTCAAGAATTGGCCCTGAAATGCCAAGTATGACCAGGGATTTGACCACTGGTTTGGGCATTTTGCCCCTAGGAGGAGAGGCTGTGGCCACTGAGACTCACAGAAAGTCTGCAACTATGACCGTAACCCCCGGAGGTGAGGCTGTGATCCCTACAAGGACCCCTCTGACCTTTGGAAGGAGCACTGCTGCTCCAGAAGGGAAGACGGAGAGCCCTGGAGAGAAGCCCCTGACCACTGTGGGCCATCTGGTGGTGAGCCCTGGAGGGACAGGTGTGGGTCCCGTGCACCTTCAGACTGGACAGAAGGTCACACCCCCAGGAAGGAAGGCTGGAGTCCCTGAGAACGTGACCACCCCCTCTGGAAAGATGACAGTCACCCCTGATGGGCAGGCTGAGACTCTGGAGAGGAGACTTTGACCTCTGAGGTGGACCCTGAGGCCTGGTGGGTTAATTTGGTCTTCAGACAGAAGCTGCAAAGTGGATGCTGCTCTCTGGCTCTGTCATCTCACCTCCTTGGACAACTCCTCTTGCTTTTGACAACCCCTTTGTTCCCACTGATGGACTCATTCTTTGGATGACTTGATAACCCTTCTAATGAGTCCTCTCTCTAAAGAAACTTGGAAAATTCTGCTGTGAATAAAGGATCCCAGAGTCTGTTGTTGGCAGAAGCTGGGGGAAGCCGTTATCTTTTTTCTTGGTCCCCTGATAGAAGCTGCCTGTGCCCAGCCATTCATGCATCATTCTTGGGGCAAACAGGCCCCAGGTCATAGTGAGTTAATCTCTCCTCTCTTGAATAAACTAAGCGTAAGAAGCCAACTGAGTTCTCTGAAGTTCTTTTCTTGAACTGACCCGTGGTCATGAATTGTCAATTTCTTTCTTTCAAGGTCATTTTCCCCTCCTGTAATTTCTGGAAGGAGGGAATTTGTGTCTGTCCCACCCTGGTATTTTCCAGTGTTGATTATGTTCTTCTGTCTCTGCAGTGAACACTGCTGACTTCACTGATGGTCAGAGCCAAAATCTCCTTTAGAGTTTTCCCTATTGCTGAAGGGTACTGAGAAAAGGAGGAGGGAGTTTATATTCTAGTTATATTCCCTGCTTTGGAAGTCTTAGTTATCTGTGATAAAACACCTTCACCTATTCTCTCCATAAGAAGTAGTGGAGAGGTGACTTCCCTTGTGGTCCAGTGGTTAGGAATCAGCCTTCCAGTGCAGGGGACATAGGTTTGATCCCTGGCTGGGAAACTAAGATCCCACATGCAAGGCCAAAAAAAAAAAAAAAAAAAGAGAGAGAGAGAAAAGAAAATAGGTGGTGGAGGGAAAGATGCAGTCAGTATAAGTTGCCTGCATACTCCTCCTGGGTCTCCTCCATAAACCCCAGTTCCTGTACTCCATACTATTACCCAGCTATGGAGTATTTTCTGGGCATGATTGACCCTTATAAGTCAGTATAGACACAGGATCAATTTCTTGCCCTCCCCTTCTGGGAAACAGTGATGCTAGTAAGTGTCAGATCTGCCATCAGTGTTATCTTTTATTTTGGAAGTGCACCTCCTAGACTTTAAAAGGTCTTATGAAAGTATGTCCACACATGTGTAGACACAGGGCCCTAGGACCATGTTGCCATAGCATATATCACAAATCAGTTAAGCTGCAAAACAAGCCAACTGCAAAACTTAGTATCTTACAGAGCAACTATTATATTTATTTAGCTCATATTCTAGAGGTTAGTAATTTAGGCTGTGTTTAGGTGTTTTTTTTTTTTAAGGATTCATTTTTTTAAGAAATTGAAGAACTAGGTGGTTTGTATTTTCTGCACTGGTCTTAGCTGGTCCTGGTTGGAATGGCTCAGGCATCTACAGTTAGCTAGTGGGTTGGGGCGGGCTAGGCTGGTTTATCATGGCCTCAGCTGGGCTGACTGAGGCCTCTTTTTACGAGACCTCCCATTCTTCATCTGGCTAGTTTATAAGATTGTGGTTTCATTGTTACTAGAAAGCAAGAGAGAAAGCTCCAACAGGCAATTAATTTTTAAATCTCTTCCTGAAGCATATTTACTATTGTTCCATTGGACAAAGCAAGTCAAATGCCCAAGCCCAGAGGTAGAATGATAGGAAATTATCCAAGTGGATACATGGAGGCATAAATAAATTGGAGGATATTACTGCAATAACAAATTCAGTATTACTTTAAGAAAAGCTAAAACATTTAAAATTAGATGTTTGTGTTTGTCTGTCTCTGTGTGTGTGCATGCATGCATGTGCCTTGATAGGGCAGTTGGATGAAAGGACTCCATGTTTGCAATAAGGTCTGATGGAATAGAGATGGATTACATTCCATTCTGGACACTGAAATGTCAGAGTTTTTCTCCTACTTGTATAAACCCTACCCTCATCTCCTTAAAGGTCAGGGATTATATATTTAATTGGACATTCTTAGAGTAGAAAAGAGATAGAGGTGAAGATTTTCCCACTACCTCCTATATGGACAATAAATATTTCTTATGAATCTTTGTGATTTTTTTCTGTCCCCTTTTCTGCATGTGCCTTATTCAAATAAAATGTACCTGGAAGTTTATACTTATCTATGTGTTTAAAAGAATTCTAACTTATAAGCTTCCTGGTACTTATCTTTTAGATATAAACTGGTTGAGACTTGCAGCTTCATCATCTATCTCGCAACACAGATCAGTGGACAGTCAAGGTTTACCTGTACTGGTTACAGGGAAAAGGGCAGAGGAGATTCAGTGTTGAAGTTACATATTCTATTGTGAATTTATTTTGAAAGTGAACTCATTCTGACATGAAACCTGAGAAATATTGGTTTTATCTGAGGTAACTATTAGTATTTTTATACTTATGAAATATATAATAGTAAGGACAGGTATTGGGGGTAAATAGCTGTCTTTGCCATACATTTGCCCTTTTGGCCATCCACATATCCGTGCAAACCCTTCTTTTATGTTTAGAAACCACATGTTATCTTTCTGGAAAATGTCTCCAAAGTCCTTTCTGTTACTACATCCACCTCAAAGGGTTTTGGGGTGGTACACAGTCTTTGGGGAATTGCATGGCAGGGATAGAAATTTATGAAAGAATCAAAATTTAAAGTAAGATGCTAATAATTGTCAGACTGAGAAGTCAGAGGCTGAGGAAATAATGTTCATTTTCTGTTTTACTCCACTGTACCTGCCCTGGGTCAGTAGAGTTGGCTCTCTCTCTCTCTTTTACACACACACACACACACACACACACATTCAATCTCTGCTTGCTTTTATTTGCTTTAATTTTGCAAATAGTCTTCTTCATCTGATCAAGTCAGTTGCTGATGCAATTCTCAAAACAATATCTTCCCAGTGTAAAGAATACTTCTTTCATATGATAACTCCATATCAGTCTCAAGAAACACTCTGGTGGCCTCATGAGGGTCAGGTGCCAATCCTGGTATCAGACACTGTTTGTGGGGAATGAGGCTCCAAAACTAGGTCTAAGTAATGTACCCACACTGAAACCAGAAGTGGCGGAGGGAACCCACAGTGTGCCTCTCTAGAAGGAAATGGAAGTAAGAGAAGTGTGAATTCCTAAGAAAGGCTGCTGGAGCTGACAAAGTCTAATACAACTCATGGTATTACTGTGTAGGTTTGTCGAACTACAGTGTGCAAAGCACCTGGTATTTTGCACTCTCTGACTTAACAGCTCGAGGTATGGATTTACTTTTTGACATTTCTTGAAGACAGAGGCTAAGTTAACAGTGAGAAAGAATACTAGAATGTTATAGCTGAACTTAGACCCCCATCTCTAAAATTTTTTATTTAAAAAAATATTTATTTATTTGAAAATGGAAGTAATAGAAGTGTGAATTCCTAAGAAAGGCTGCTGGAGCTGACAAAGTCTAATACAACTCATGGTATTACTGTGTAGGTTTGTCGAACTACAGTGTGCAAAGCACCTGGTATTTTGCACTCTCTGACTTAACAGCTCGAGGTATGGATTTACTTTTTGACATTTCTTGAAGACAGAGGCTAAGTTAACAGTGAGAAAGAATACTTAGAATGTTATAGCTGAACTTAGACCCCCATCTCTAAAATTTTTTATTTAAAAAAATATTTATTTATTTGGCTGTGTCGGGTCTCAGTTATGGCAGGCGGAATCTTTAGTTGTGGCGTGTGAACTTAGCTGTGGTGTGTGGGATCCAGTTCTCTGACCAAGGATTGAACCTGGGCCCCCTGCATCAGGAGCAGGGAATCTTAGCCACTGGCCTACCAGGGAAGTAGCCCTGTCTCTAGAATCGATGGAGCATGCTGTCCTCTTGAGTACAGCTCTGCCCCATGCCTTCCCTGGATCTGGCTCAGTGCCTAGCAAAACATGGACCATGAGAAGAGCTTTCTCTGGGATGCAGCAAGCAGCAATTCAAATTCAGTAAGTTTGGCTCCTGACTTTAGAGCATGTCTTCAAGTTGGGAAAATTTTGCTCCAAAAATTAGCTGGGAGTTTATTGGAAATGTCTGCAGGTGACATACTCCTGTCCCTAGTCTTAACTACCATCAATTGGGGACCTCCTTTGTGGGAATAAGGGACTATTGTTTGTTGATTTTCTTTGATGCTCACCCTCAATTTTTTACTGCAGTATAGCTTCAACCAAC
>SJXQ01004855.1:154553-255565 GCA_006408695.1 Aepyceros melampus | reverse complement strand
CCTGGTGGGCTGCCATCTCTGGGGTCGCACAGAGTCAGACACGACTGAAGCGACTTAGTAGCAGCAACAAAAATTTGTATATCCTCACGGGCAAGTGGATAACTATAACTATATACCAATCTCCCTCACTAAAATGTAACTTGGACATTTTTTTTTTTAATTTCTGTATTCCTAAGCACTTAGCCCATGCCAGGCCAATGGGAGATATTCTGTAAATGTTTGTTGAGTGACTGAGCATCCTCTACCCTATATCACACTCTGCATTATACAGCTATTCTGCTTCTTAAGAAAAGTGGTCCTGGGATTTCCCTGTCAGTCCAGTGGTTAAGACTTCACCTTCCAATGCAGGGGGTGAGGGTTCGATCCCTGGTCAGGGAGCCAAGATCCTACAGGCCTTGTGACCAAAAAAACCAAAACATAAGACAGAAACAATATTGTAGCAAACTCAATAAAGACTTCAAAAATGGTCCACATCAAAAAAAAAAAATCTTAAAGAAAAGAAAAATGGTTCTGGTTTACATATAACTTTATATCACTCCACTTAGTGTCCCTTATAGAAAATGTGGAAATTCATGCTTCAGGACATGCTTCACTTTAGGGTCCCAGATTATCAGCATCCAAGACCTGGGCCCTTCTCCAGCATGATGTCCAATGGGGGCGGGGGTGGGAAAAGAGACTTCCCAGTCTCCAAAACCAGATTACAGGCTCCTGAAGTGGGCTCCCCTGAGCCAGAGTCAACGATGGCAAGATATGTCAGAGCATGCCAGTCAGACCAGACCAACCTACAGACCAGATCCTCGGCTCTAAACACAGGCATCTGATTGATCACTGTGGATCTAGGTGCAGGCAGAACTTGTCTGTCTTGCATACTGCTGGTGCCTAATATTCACCGGGGACATCATAGGCACTCAGTAAATGCTTTTGGATATAGAAGGAAACAAGAGGAAAAATGGCAGGTGGAATTTAAATGCCATAAACAAAGATCTGAGCAAAGACCCAAATCTAAGCTATAAGTTTAGACGTAATAACAGGGAAAAATACCACAATTTAGCAGTGGGAAGATTTGGGACTCAGATCTGCTTAACAAGGGCAACTGAGGCTACAGGCTGTCTTTGAAACTAAGATTCAAGGGCAGTGTCTGTAGCCACTAGACTGAGGTTCACCAGTTCTGAACACCCTCAGCAAGGCTGGTTTAAGAGAGAGGCTGGCACACAATTCCAGATATTTATTTACTTAAGGTTAAAAATGGGCATAAAATATAAAAGTGGACTGTTCCCCAAAATGAGGTTTAAGAAAGACGTGTGTGCTAGGATTAGTTGGGCCATAAAGAAGGTGGAGAGCCTTTTGATGCTTTTGAACTATGGTACTGGAAAAGACTCTTGAGAGTCCCTTGGACTGCAAGGAGATCAAACTAGTCAATTCTAAAGGAAGTCAACTCTGAGTATTCATTGAAAGAATTGATGTTTAAGCTGAAGCTGCAATACTTTGGCCACCGGATGTGAACAACCAGCTTATTGGAAAAAACCTTGATGCTGGGAAAGACTGAGGGCAAAAGGAGAAGGGGGGACAGAGAATGAGATGGTTTGATGGCATCATTGACTCAATGGACACAAGTGTGAGCAAACTGGGAGATAGTGAAGGACAGGGAAGCCTGGTGTACTGCAGTCCATGGTGTTGCAAAGAGTCAGACATAACTGAGAGACTGAAAAACAAGTCTATTAGGATCAAAAAAAAGCAGAACTAAAAAGGAAGCAAGTACATCATTAAAAGGGCTATTCTGTACATCTCTTATATGGCAAGGTTACTTAGAGTCATGGGAAGAAATCAGCTTTCAAATCCAGTTTAAAAAATCTGATTCTTTTTCTAGGTTTAACAACTACAGAGATAAAAAATGTACAACTATATAGCATGGGCCTGACTCAGTCATCTATCTGGGTGCTGGAGTGCCTGTTAGTTGGTGGTGTGTGAAGCTAGGGTTTGATATAAAGGATATCCAAACAACCTTGCGAAGAAGGCAGCTAGTAACCCAGCTACATTTTTCTACTAAGGTATTAGAACCTTTGAATATTGGTTCCTTTCTCTCTCTCCCTTTTTTTTTTTTAAAGATTGCAAAATTGGATCTTTTTTTCGTTCCTTTCAGGAGAAGGGAGGAGTATTTATGAAGCTTATTAGCGAGCAGACAGCACTTTGCCTGATAAATATAAACTATCCCCGAGCCTCCCAGGGACTCCTTTACTGTCTCCCAGAGGAACAGAGTGGGGTTTTTACACATTGAAATAAATCTTTAGTGCTTTATCACCACGGATCCTGAAGAGGTTGAATGTGGTGTCAAGAAAATTATTCAGAGATTTTTCTTCTCTACTCGCAGTTCTGTAACCTTAACTCACTGTATCTTCACACCCACTATTTCTTTCCTGAGAAACGCCGGAATAAATGCGAGTCAGGAAGCATTATATGGAAAGCTTATTTGCTTGGACACATGATCGCAGTGAGGCCATGGATCCACTTCTCTTCGCCAGAATAGCGTCTAAAGAAAAGCTGCAACTGCCTGTATTTCTGTGGTGGTGTGGATGGACTGGTTACGTGAAGCTCATGTTCTGGATGATGGAGGCCCTTCCCTCTACCTAAAAACCAGAATAATGTGGCAAATATATGCGAGGTTGTCTGCTTACCTTGAGTCACCCAGATTATTGCTTTACTTCTGCATTTCACATCCCTAACACACATTCTATTCAGGGAAGGGTTTTGGAGAGGCTCGTTTAACTCTGGATTTTAAAGGCAATAGCAATTTTCCGAAACATCGTTCATCCACAGACAATTTAGAACAATTTTATTAAAAATAATAATAAAAGCACTTACATCGACCCTAAAAATATGAAGATAGCAAACAGGTAACTGGGAGCGCAAACACTCATTTGCATATACTATCAGGCACTGATGGGAGAATGTGCCCAGTGGTGAATATACCCAATTGTGCATATGAAGGCAGGTTTCATTTGCACTTTATTGCTGCCAACAATGGACACCTGTATCCTGGGAGTTCTGTTTTCAACATGCAGCTTTGTAAATGTGCCATTTCAGCTTTCTTTTCCTTAAATGTGAATATGGTCTGGAAGCAGCTAGCTACAGTTCTGTTTCTGTTTGGGGAGATCTAAGTGATGACTTGGCATCCTAGTTGTCTGGTAACCTTTTCTTTGGCTTCAAAGGCATATGGGTAGGGGAAGAATGGAAAAGAAAATGTTAGGAATCTCAAGAAAGTACTGCTTGTTGACAGCAAAGATGATCTTACTTGATAAAATCAATGTGGATGACAGCACAATCTGAGTCTTTCTTAACATTGATTTTATCAAGATAACAGATTAAATGTGTCTGACATCTAGATTTTGGTCAACGTTATTGTTTTGGTCTCTGTAGGCAAGACCCTACTTTATGAAGTCTTGCTTCTATTCTTTTAAATAAAACTCCATTTTAGAAAGAAAAAAAAAACATCATGACAAAATTTACTGAAAGAAAAAGTGACTCACTTTTCTTTCCAAATGAAGTACTTCATATGAACCATCAATCATTTCTGAACCTCATCAGCATTTGACTGAAGTTTTCATGTTTCCATCCCCCACCCCGCCCCCAAGAACAAGGGATGTGAGAGTGGAAATAAATTAAGTTTTCTTAGGACTTTGAAAATCTACAGTACTCTTTATTTTTCAATGACAGAAGCAGTTTTATTACATTTGTAAAATAAGTGAAAGTGAAGTTAGTCAGTCATGTCCGACTCTTTGCTACCTCATGGATTGTAGCCTACCAGGCTCCTCTGTCCATGGGATTCTCCAGACAAGAATACTGGAGTGGGTTGCCATTTCCTTCTCCAGGGGATCTTCCCAACCCAGGGATTAAACCCAGTCACCCGCATTGCAGGCAGACGCTTTAGCATCTGAGCCACAAGTGATTTATTTTTTAATAAGTAGACCCCATGATTTTAGATGGAGGATCTGGGTTTCCTGTATTTACAGATGTTTAGAAAAAGGAGGGCTTCTAAACAATTATTGATCAACTACCCTACACCCAAATACTGGTCTGAAAGAGAGCTGCATTACTTGTGGGCATTGTTTCTTACTCACAGTTAAAATTGATATTGGATAAATACAACTCTATGGAACTTAAAAACCACTGTGATCTCCAGCACAGGTTCATCTTTGAATATGAGCATCTCTGCAGAAGATTTTATATACAAGTAAGAGAGTATTATATTCTTAACTTGCACATAAACCTGAGTTAGAATTTTGTGTTCTGACCCTGAGTGTGTGATCTCAGTCCCCACTAAGAAGCTGGCTGATAGTCGAAAAAAATGATTTAATCCTCTGGAACCTGGTTTGCATGTCTTTAGAAATCAGAAACTAGGACTAAGTAATCATCAAGGTCCAGATTCATATTCCATCAGCCTGTTCAAAGTATGATCCCAGTCTTGTAGCAAGTAAGTGCGCATAGGCCCAAGAATGACAATGACATTTAAGTTTGGATTTTCATTTATTTTAGAAATGTAATGATAACTCAGAAACATATTAAGTCATCAGGAGCTCTGTGTCCTTCGTACAGTGATTTGCAGGTTTACTGACATTCTTTGCATGTTGTTTACAAGTAATTGAGGTTGGCACTATTGCTTACCTACTCAACAGCTGTTCCCACCACTACCACCTTCTTAACAAACGTCTTCCTGTATGATAGAGACCACCTTCCTCTCAAGAGGCCCAAACATCAGAAACTCATTTTCTGAGCCTCTTTTGCAGTGAATAGGACATGACAGTTCATCAAATCTTAATTTTAATTAGAATCTAAGGGTGAGTTTAAGGGAGTATACCTGGAGAAACATCCCCTCCTTAATGAAAAGGGACACGAGAAAACTCTCCTGCCTTTTCCATTCTCCTAAATTTTGCTGTGTCCCTAGGTTTGTCTGAAAATCCTACCCTCGCTTTTTGATTCTGATGGTTCAAACCTGAAGACCAAACCCACATATTGAGAAAAAGATAGAAAGAATCTGGATCTGAGTTGCCATTGTAGTCCTGATTTCCCCCATCCTCTGACTTCTTCCATGAGATGATACACCTCTTTATTGTATACATCCCTTGACCTCATGTTGGGGAGGAGACACTTCTTTGAGATTACAGACATCCCTTTTATCTGTGAGACACTCTTGTCTTTCCTTGGAGCTCCCCAAACCTCTCACCGCCATAATCTGATGAGTGACTGGAAAAGATCAGGTAGGACATATAAGTCCTTCCCTTTCTTTTGGGAGTAGCCCTCTGCACAGAGGTCCTGTGCTGTGCAAGGGGAGAGGCCAGGCCTAGCCTGGGGGGCTAGAGTCTCCCAGCATTTCCTGCGAATGGGGATGGGGACCAGTCCAGTATTAACATACTGGTGCTGCTAAGTCACTTCAGTCATGTCTGACTCTGTGCGGCCCCATAGACAGCAGCCCACCAGGCTCCGCCGTCCCTGGGATTCTCCAGGCAAGAACACTGGAGTGGGTTGCCACTTCCTTCTCCAATGCAGGAAAGTGAAAAGTGAAAGTGAAGTCACTCAGTGTCTGACTCGTAGCGACCACATGAACTGCAGCCCACCAGGCTCCTCCAGCCTTGGGATTGTCCAGGCAAGAGTACTGGAGTGGGGTGCCATTGCCTTCTCCAACTAACATATTATCCACAGTCATTTTTTTTTTTTTTTTTCGGTGCTGGGATAATGCCATTTCTTAAGTTTCCCTGTCATTGAGCTCAGGACTCACAGTAATTCTGGTTGCTGATGAACTGACTTAATTGCTATGAAGGCCCTGTAAATAAATTCCCCCCATCTTAGAGTCCTTTCAGCATGAGAACATCATTCGTTAGGCACCTGATAGATGTATGAAGAAGGCTGAACAGTTACGCTTCTCTCTATCTTCTGGTGGTGACGCCCCTCCCGGCCCATCGGAATAGCTGGAAGGCGTCCAGGGTTGAAGAACATCTTGGCTGAAGGAAAGACTTACACAGGGGGATGGGGCTGGGGGATTTGCATAGTTTGGCTAAGTGACAGCTAGAGGTGGTTATGACACTAGATATATGTTTCCCATACTAAGAAGAATGATTACCCAGACCTGCTGAAAGGAGGCAAACAGAAAAAGACAGACAGAAAAAAAGATACATTCAGGCTGAATATCATGGAATCTTTCAGAAAGAGACTTCTCTGAGGCTACACTGTCTTGTCCTGGAGATAGAATGACACTGAAAATAATATAGCCATGGAGGGAGACAGACCTCTGTTTAAGTACCAGCTTTATTACTTAAAAGATATCTGACCTTACAAAGATGACTTTGCCTTTCTGAATATCAATGTTCTCATCTTTAACATGGACATGGTTTTACCTGATCTCCTTAGGTTGCAGGGTTGTGAAGGTCTAACGAGTTAATGAATGCAAAGGAAACTTTTAAATCATAAAGAAGTATATAAATGTCATGGACCGCTTTGATGGCAGTTGTACAAATTTACGATCTCAGCTTCCCAATCCCCCCAGCAAAGCAGCTGGAGTGGGACTCAGGAGTTCCCATCAGGGGCCTTTGAGATACTGCCCCATGGCTCCATAGCACAATCAGGCCAGGAGTCTCCTCTATTGTCACAGCTGAACCAGATTCCCTGTCCTGAGGATGTTTACAGGAAGGACTCATTCTGCACGGACATCATTCGAACAGCCTGGCCCAGATGAGCATGACTATCCCATGTTCATTTCCAGAGACAAGCTCTGTAACTGTAAACCTAAACTCTGTAAAACTGTAAACCTAAAAAACATATTATGCCCTCCTATATACATATCTATAGCATCTAAGAGATGTCCCAAGTGTTAACAGAAAAACAACAGTGGTATTGATTTGACCTGTGCTCTTAATAAATATTCTATGATAGATTTCCCCATGTTATAATGTAGACACTACGTTTTATGCTTTTAAATGTATTTCTTTCCCTTCTTAGGCTACTGACATTTTACTACTTCCACCATAGGGTAATTTTTTTTAACAAAGTCAAAGATGATTTTTTTTTTCTTTTTCAAGATAGTTTTTAGGTTCTTGTCTTGGGTTAGAAAATATGTACCCTAAAACTAAATATATATATATATATATATATATATATATATAGTCTAAGTATACATATGTATAAGTTTTCCTTAGAGGTTATTTTGTTATTTTAACATTTAAGTATTTAATCCATTTTTAAAATTAATTTGGATTACTTTACTGAGATAAAATTTACATATCATAGATCTTAAGTGCATAATTTCATGCATTTTGAAAAAAAAAATTCTTAGGTAACAACCATCTAAAATAAGTAGCGAGTATTTCCTCATAAAGTTCCCTCATAACTTTCTTGCATTAAGCAGTGAGTATTTTTATTTCTATCACCATAGACGAATTTTACCCATTTGAATGACATCTCTATGGCCTCAGAGAATATACGCTTACTGTGTCTAACTTCTTTCACTTAATCTAATGCTTCTGAAATTTTTCTCAGTAATATATATACTGGTAGTTCATTCTTTTTAAATTTTTTTGCCAGGTAGTATCTCATTGTATGAACACGTCATAATCTGTTCATTTATTCTCCAGTTAATGTATATTAAGCTTCTCCTGTAGCTCAGTCGGTAAAGAATCTGCCTGCAAGGCAGGAGACCAGGTTCGATTCCTGGGTCAAGAAGATCCTCTGGAGAAGGAAATGGCAACCCACTCCAGTATTCTTGCCTGAAGAGTCCCAGGGACAGAGGGACCTGGCAGGCTACAGTCCATGGGGTCACAAGAGTAGGACATGACTTAGCGACTAAACCACCAATATATATTTATTCTATTTCCAGTTTGTTGTTATAAAGAATAAGGCTGTTATAAACATTTTCATATCTGCCTGGAATGCGGGAGACCTGAGTCCAGTCCCTGGTTTGGGAAGATCCCCTGGAGATAGGAATGGCAACCCACTCCAGTATTCTGGCCTGGAAAATTCCATGGACAGAGAGGCTTGTTGGGCTACAGTCCATGGGGTCACAAAGAGTCGGACATGAATGAGTGACTTTCACTTCACTGCACTTCAATCATTTTTATAAAGTCTCTTTGTGGGCTTATGTTTTTCTTTTTCTTGGGTAAATACCAAGGAGTAGAATTTCTGGGTATTGAAAGAGATTCATCCTAAACTTTATAATAAACTACCAACTGTTTTCAAAAACATTGTACTTTTTATACTCCCACAAGCAATGCATGAGCATGACATATTCCACATTTTCCAACACTTGGTGTTGCCAGTCTCTTCACTTTCTGCCAGCCTACTAAGGTGTCTAGTGGCGTATTCTCTGAAGTAGGAGAACACACTCACACACACATACACATGCATACACACATGTATCCTTTTTATTTATCCTCGTAACAACACACTCTCTCATATTACAACTGTCCTTTACAAACACAACGACTACACATAAGCCGTGATTTCTTTACTAATCAGAATAACATGTTTTCTACTGACACAAATAACAATGTGATGAACACCTTTTTACACTGACATTTGGATTTTAATCATTTCTTTAGTTGAAATTCACAGGTGTTCCTTGGAAGAAAAGTTATGACCAACCTAGATAGTATATTCAAAAGCAGAGACATTACTTTGCCGACTAAGGTCCATCTAGTCAAGGCTATGGTTTTTTCCTGTGGTCATGTATGGATGTGAGAGTTGGACTGTGAAGAAGGCTGAGCACTGAAGAATTGATGCTTTTGAGCTGTGGTGTTGGAGAAGACTCTTGAGAGTCCCTTGGACTGCAAGGAGATCCAACCAGTCCATTCTGAAGGAGATCAACCCTGGGATTTCTTTGGAAGGAATGATGCTAAAACTGAAGCTCCAGTACTTTGGGCACCTTATGCGAAGAGTTGACTCATTGGAAAAGACCCTGATGCTGGGAGGGATTGGGGGCAGGAGGAGAAGGGGACGACCGAGGATGAGATGGCTGGATGGCATCATGGACTCAATGGACGTGAATCTGAATGAACACCGGGAGTTGGTGATGGACAGGGAAGCCTGGCGTGCTGCGATTCATGGGGTCGCAAAGAGTCGGACACGACTGAGCAACTGAACGGAATGGAATGGATAACCTATGACAGTGACTTTTCCTCCATAACTTTCCCACTATGTTTTTAACATCAATGTAATGACTGAAAAACAGCAGTTTGATGTGTAATAACTTCCTGAGTGAATTAGTTTATTTTTGCACACAAGCATGTATTAAAAAATGTCATATCCTCTTTCAAAATACCTATTCTTACTTTTTAAAAAATTTATGAGTCTTTTATTTTTTTAATCAATTATTATTACCTATTTAGAAGATAATGATATTAATCCTATGTTTAGCATATTTGCAGTCAATAATTTTTTCCCAGTTTTCTTAACTGTTTGATTTTGTCTTAAATAGAACAACTTTCTGCAGAGTGAAGATGACAAGATGACATAAACTGAAGAATGTGATGAAATCAGTGCTGCACCTGGTGCCAATTTAAAAAAGCAAAATAAAGCAAAAATAATTTTTAGGTGTTTCTGACATTTTAAAAGGATTTTGTTGGTGTAATAATAATAATACTAATAAAGAGTAGCTATGTAGTAGCATTGTGTTACTAATTTTTAAATCATCTTCAGAGTAACCTCTAATTTTTATATACAATAAAACATCAGTAATGCAGATTATGCCAAAGCCTTTGACTGTGTGGATCACAATAAACTGTGCAAAATTCTGAAAGAGATGGGAATATCAGACCACCTAACCTGCCTCTTGAGAAACCTATATGCAGGTCAGGAAGCAACAGTTAGAACTGGACATGGAACAACAGACTGGTTCCAAACAGGAAAAGGAGTACATCAAGGCTATATATTGTCACCCTGCTTATGTAACTTATATGCAGAGTACATCATGAGAAACACTGGGCTGGAAGAAGCACAAGCTGGAATCAAGATTGCCGTGAGAAATATCAATAACCTCAGATATGCAGATGACACCACCCTTATGGCAGAAAGTAAAGAGGAACGAAAAAGCCTCTTGATGAAAGTGAAAGAAGAGAGTGAAAAAGTTGGCTTAAAGCCAACATTCAGAAAACTCAGATCATGGCATTGGTCCCATCACTTCATGGGAAATAGACAGAGAAACAGTGTAAACAGTGTCAGACTTTATTTTTTTGGGCTCCAAAATCACTGCAGATGGTGATTGCAGCCATGAAATTAAAAGACGCTTACTCCTTGGAAGGAAATATTCAAAAGCAGAGACATTACTCTGCCAACAAAGGTCCATCTAGTCAAGGCTATGGTTTTTCCTGTGGTCATGTATGGATGTGAGAGTTGGACTGTGAAGAAAGCTGAGTGCCAAAGAATTGATGCTTTTGAAATGTGGTGTTGGAGAAGACTCTTGAGAGTCCCTTGGACTGCAAGGAGATCCAACCAGTCCATTCTAAAGGAGATCAGTCCTGGGTGTTCTTTGGAAGGACTGATGCTAAAGCTGAAACTCCAGTACTTTGGCCACCTCATGTTAAGTGTTGACTCATTGGAAAAGACTCTGATGCTGGGAGGGATTAGGGGCAGGAGAAAAAGGGGATGACAGAGGATGAGATTGCTGGATGGCATCGCCGACTCAATGGACATGAATTTGAGTGAACTCCGGGAGTTGGTGATGGACAGGGAGGCCTGGCATGCTGCGATTCATGGGGTCCCAGAGTCGGACATGACTGATCGACTGAACTGACTGACTGAACTGACTGAATGCAGATTAAACTATACTAGAGATGAAATATAAGTTAGCTGATCCGATTTCAGGGCATGCTTGTACACAGGCATAAGGAGGAAGTTTATTATACTTGCTGCTGCTGCTAAGTAGCTTCAGTTGTGTCCGACTCTGTGGGACCCCATAGACGGCAGCCCACTAGCGTCCTCCTTCCCTGGGATTCTCCAGGCAAGAACACTGGAGTGGGTTGCCATTTCCTTCCCCAGTGCATGGAAGTGAAAAGTGAAAGTGAAGTCGCTCAGTCCTGCCCGACTCTTACCGACCCCATGGACTGCAGCCTACCAGGCTCCTCCGTCCATGGGATTTTCCAGGCAAGAGTACTGGAGTGAGTTGCCATTGCCTTCTCCGTATTGTACTTGCGCTGCTGCTGCTGCTAAGTTGCTTCAGTTGTGTCTGACTCTGTGGGACCCCATAGACGGCAGCCCACTAGGCTTCTCTGTCCCTGGGATTCTCCAGGCAAGAACACTGGAATGGGTTGCCATTTCCTTCTCCAATGTATGAAAGAGAAAAGTGAAAGTGAAAGTTGTTCAGTTCTGTCCAACTCTTTGTGACCCTATGGACCATACAGTCATGGAATTCTCCAGGCCAGAATACTGGAGTGGGTAGCCTTTCTCTTCTCCAGGGGATCTTCCCAAACCAGGGATCAAACCCAGGTCTCCCACATTTTTTACTAACTGAGCCATCAGGGAAGCCCCTTGTGTAAATCCAATCAATTCATTTGGGATGGTAGATTTATTTATCTCTCACATTGCTGCCATAATAATTCTTTCAATAGATATACAGCTTTTTCTTGTCATTTATATATCTTATATTTCCTGTTGCTAAGTTCTTCAAGCAATTCAATAACCATTTCTCTGTAGTCTGACACCAAAATATTCTCCTAATTGCAAAAGATATATAATGGATCTGTGTAGTTTTCTTTCTAGATTTATGCTTCACTCTCTATTTATAGCCTTTCAATGTTGGCAGGTGTGATGTTTCATCACTTGAATATATCATAAAATGAGTTGTTTTTTAAAAAGAGTGACTATATATATATATATATAGAATGTTTCCTTTAAAATGTTCTGTATGTCAGATATTTTCAGAAAAAGAAAAAAATGTGAAAAAGTACATAATCCAGAACCCAGGTAGCTTGATCAGTTATACACACACACACACACACACACATACACACACACACACATATATAATGAAAGTGAAAGTGTTAGTCACTCAGCCATGTCTGACTCTTTGTGACCCCATGGACTATAGCCTGCTAGGCTCCTCTGTTCATGGAATTTTCCAGGCAAGAATACTGGAGTGGGTTGCCATTTCCTTCTCCAGGGCATCTTCCAACCCCAGGGAATGAACCTGGGTCTCCCTCATTGCAGGCAGGTTCTTACCATCTGAGCTACCAGGGAAGCTCACATGTCTCTATCATTGAGCAATGAACCAGCTATTTGAATTCTAGACACACTGCTACTTCTGGTAGATTCGTTTATTTAGGCCATGTCAAGATGCCCTTAGCAGATCATTATTTCCAAGAAGAAAACCTATTAATACAGATAAGCTGATTTTTCATTTTTTACCAGACCTTTCCCATATCTTCTGTTATACTTTATCTGTATTCACGATAAAGTACGTATTTTTTAAAATCAAAATCTAGTGACATTAATCATATTTCTCTCCCAGCAGAAAATCCTTCTGTGGTTTCCAAATTCCTTATCTGTGTATTGGATTCCCCATAGCATCTGACTTTTGCCTTTTTGTCTGGCTTTATCGCTCCCCATATGTTCCTGCCATGCAAAGCTCCTTAGCATTTCTCAAATAGGCCAGGCTCTTCCACAAGTCCAAGCCTGCCATGTCTGTTCTCCCCTGTCAGTTGGAATTCTTTTCATTCACCCTTCCAGAATCTTAGTGTCAACCGTTCTCTAAAATGTTCCCAGCTGTCCCTATAAGGGGATGACTATTTCCTTTTCTAGGCTCTATTGCCCCAGTTCATACATGTATTAAGATGCCTGAGATAGACTGTCTGTTGACATCTTTATTTTATTTGTACCAGACTATAAGGTCCTTAAAGAAAGGAACTGCGTAGAACCTGCATAGAACTCCCTGTCAGGAGGAGCTCAATGAAGGAAACAAACGGAGACAGGTAATGAAACACCTAAATAAAATAAGTAAGAGCTTATTATAAATAAAATAATAAGAGCAGTAAGAGCTACAAGAGAACTGTACCCGATTTGCAGGGAAAAGACAGCTCACAGCTTCAGTGGCCCTGTCTGGGGGCATTTCAAATGGCCATGAAGATACCTAAGGATGGCAAGTTAGGACTTGTGACAGATGCCTGCAGGCAAGGCAACTGTCCCATTTAGTATCCACGCCACACACACCTGTTCGCGCCTCCCTAGTGCCAGGTACCGCGTGGGTGCTGGGCTTACCGAGATGAAAGGCCCAGTGTCTGACTCCAACATCAGACCAGACACAGTGCTAAGCAGACGATGACACCTGCACGCAGTTCTAGCACAGTGGCGCACGCATGGGATATGGCAGCTACAGGAAGGTCACCTAACTTACCTTCCAGTTTCAGAAAAGCTTCCCTTTCTGAACACAGGCCACCTGATCTGCATCCTGAAGGCATGAGCAGGGGTGCTCCACCGGAGGCACCACTTCCTGCCTTGGCTCCAAGACGTGAAGATCATGGTGGTGACTTAGAAGCAGGACAGGAGTCTGGTTGATTTTAGGGCTGGAGTAAGAGGAGACACTGGAGCCAACAGAAGTCATCAAACCCTGCTCAGATCCCAGAAGACTTTCTGTTAATAAAACGTACACCTTGAATTCACATGCCCGCTCCGTGCAAAAGCCTATTAGAGTTCTCCCGTTGACATCAGTGTTTGTACAACTTAACACAATACTGCAAGGTCACCATGACGTCTTGTGAAGCAGAGACTGAAAAACGTGAGGCAGGAGGAAAAGTAGAAAAATTGGGGGAATCTTGGTAAGAAGTAATCACTTGTCTCGAGGCACTGGTTTCAAATTTTTTTTAAAAGGTATTTAGGTAATTTAAACTACTAGAAATACGGATTTAAGCACATTGGTGATTGTTTGTATTTGGAGGAATAAAAGAGAAGGGGGGAGTCTGAAATATGGTTCCCTGATTTCACTAGGGATTATGATTATCAGATAAATTATCCATTAAATTTGAATTTAAATATCAGATGGTGTTGGTCAAATGATACAAGCTTTCAGTTATGACAAATAAGTATTGGGGTCTAGTGGATTGCATGGTGATTATAGTTAACAATTCTGTATTGTAATAAAATATATTGTACACTCAAAATTTGCTAAAAGAGTAGATCTTAAGTATTCTCACCGCACAAAAGGAATAGTAACCATGTGAGGGTGTGTTATGTACATCGAATCATCACACGAAACTCCTTGAATATTACAATTTTTATTTGTCAATTCTACCTCAATAAAGAGGGAAAAAATAAAAGGACAAAAACAAAATTGTTGAGTAGATATACTAAAAAATGATCTGTTACTTTTCTGAAATTAAAATTTAACTGATGTTCTATTGCCGCTGCTCAACCCTGCAGCTCTCCTTGGTGATCATATAGACCTGAAAGAGGAAGAAGAGGAAGGGAAGGCAGTCACAGTGCTAAGAGGGTCCTGCTGAGTTGTTGAAAAGGAGCTGATCCACACCCAGGGGTCTATGTCTGCAGACAACTGCTGAGAAGTTCAAGAGAAACTTGCAGACTCTGGAGCTACCGAAAGTAGAAGCAGTGAGATCAATCTGAGGCTGGGCAAACTGCATGAAGGTGGGCCCTAGACCGGATCTCCTTGAAAGGTTAAACTGAGGCAAGGCATCCTTGAGAGAGAACCAGAATAATACAGCAGGCAGGTAGATAGCTTGAACAGAGAGCAGCGTTGGGGTGGGAAGTGGGGGCAGGGGCCACGTGGCAGGAAAACACTCATCTTGCAAACAGTGGGGGTCTTTGGGCAGACAAACCAAAACACAAACCTCTGAACTGATTGGGCTTCCCTGGTGGCTCAGATGGTAAAGAATCTCCTTGCAATGTCTGCAGTGTAGGAGACCTGGGTTTGATCTCTGGGTTGAGACGATCACAGGGTTTGCAGACTGACAGGAAACTACAGCTTTGGGGTGACAAGTGTCCTGGTAACTGCTGCTACTGCTAAGTCGCTTCAGTCGTGTCCGACTCTGTGCAACCCCATAGACGGCAGCCCACCAGGCTCCGCTGCCCCTGAGATTCTCCAGGCAAGAACACTGGAGTGGGTTGCCATTTCCTTCTCCAGTTAATTGTCCTAGAGGCAGACAAAGAAAGTGGGAGAAGGCAAGAATCTCCAGCATTCAAATGTAACCTGTGGCTCATTGTGCTCTCATTACAATAAAATTAGCCTTGGGGATATGAAGTTTCCATCGCGCACTGAGGATGTGACACCTCCCATAAGGCTAAATAAGGACAAAAATCTCTTCTCCCCTTGGGAAGACAGAGCTGTGATCAAAATCAGGGAGTAGGACCCCAAACCCCTCCCTCCCCAGTGACTCTTCCACCCCATTCATTTCTATGCCTCAGCTAACCAACTTGCCAAAGAAACTCCGGGCAGCTGCTCACTTGAGTCTGCCTGCTCCCCTCTTCAATGGGCCCTCTGGCTTAAACACATCTTCACTGTGCTTTCTTGACCTCCCTCTCTTGCTTATGAATTCCATCTGTGATAAGATAAAAGCCTACCCTTCAGTATGAGGAAGGAGTGAGTAGGGACATGCAGAGACCACAGGGAGTGAGTAACCTTATAGAAACAAGAGGGTTTCTGTCAGAAGACAGTGGCAAACAGCTTCAAAACCTACTGAGGGGTGAAGTGTGAGAAGAAACACGGCAGCTACTTGGATATTAATGGTAACCTGACATGAGTAGTTCCCACAAAGTGGGGCAGAAACCAATTGTACGTGCTCTTTCAACCTCCTCTGGTCTCCTAAACACGTGAACCACTTGCTGAACTCATTTGCCTGTAGCTGCCTTCATGTAAATCATAAGGTTATTATTTCCATGAGAGGGTAGTTTTCTTAATTGATAGGTTCAGCCTTGCAAATAAATTATGAACAACAGTTGGAACAGTAAATTGCAAATATTTATTGAGCGCCTGCTATAATCTAGCCAAAATGCTAAGTGCTACAGTTAGGCTAAAACAATGCCAAAGTAACTCCTAGCTTTACTGAGTTTGGAGTCTGTAACTTGTGTAAGTACCAATATATGTTAAATTGAAAAGAGCAATCTGTCCAACACAACTAACGGTCATCAAATACCAACTTTTTAGTGTGTGCATAAACTCTGAAATTTATTTTGTTTCCGGCAAGGAACACTTGGGATGGATCAGTGAAAGCGAAAAGAAATCTTTTCTTTCTTAAGCAAAAGACTAATTATGAAAAAGTGATTTGTTTTTCCTGTCACATTTTCACGTTCTAACCAGTCCAGCCGACCAGACTGACCCTGTATGAGGAAAGCTGGACCTAGGCGTATGTGAGCAGCGGCAGCCCTTTCTGTGCCTGCCCACCCACCCGTTTTCAGGGTACATCAAGTGATGTATGGTACCCGGCCCTTCCAGATTTTCTCGTTAAAACAGTGTATATAATAAAATGAAAATAACGATGTTACACCTACTGTGTAACCACCTGTCAGTAAATTTATGAACAATTAGAAAATGAAAGTACTTTCCAGGGAGCAATTTGTAGAACCAATAAAATGCTCACTTTTCAGAAATATAATAGGACAACAACTTTTCTCTTTTTTCCCCCCAAAACAGCTTTTGCAGTAATTAATCAGTTCTATTTGCTGTTGTTTTTAATGTCTCAGTTCTTCCAAATACACCAGGCAGGCACAACTGTGGGTGATGAAGGAGCCTTTTAATGTCTCCAGCTGATGGGGAACTTGGAGCTCAGCTCTTTTATGTTCCACTGGCAGCCACACCTCTCTATAAACCAGGGCGTATGCATGCTGTCTCCAGGGTTTTACTACTCAGACACAGATGCCGGCATCTTCCTTGTGCAGCAAACATTCAGTCCAACACAACCCTGTGTGATGAACACGCTTTTCCCTTTAATTTGATATGCAAGTGACCCAAAGCCTCCATGCAATGTCCTCAAGCAACAAATCTGGTCATAATAACTCCTGAAATGTCCACAGTGCTTTGTGTTGGATGGAGTCTTTCTTCCAGATCAGTCCATTCAAAGGACTTCCAGAAAGAGCATCAGCCTTCACTTACAGCAGGGGAAGATGAGGCTCAAAGAGAGAAAATGAGTTGCCTGAGCCTTCGTGGGGCAAGACATCACGCCCAGGCTTCCAACTCCACTCCTCCTTGCTCTGTGGTAGGAAGAGACGATTCAATCAGGTTCACGCTTTCAGCCTTGATCAACAGAAGGCAGGGCACTACAGACCCTGAACTAAAATGTGGTACCTTGGACAGAGAGGGAGAACTCTCTTCCCGGGACCCCAGGCTCATCCCAGGCCACAGAATCCCAGAAGCACTGTGGTCATCTCCATGGATATCCTGGGCTGGACCTGCCAGGACCATCCTGGCTGCAGATGCTGAGCAGGGGATGGTTGGAGCCCTTGCCCCTCCGCCCTTGAAAACTCCCATTCTGCAGCCTTGTTTCTCTTCAGAGCAACTGGCTAGTCCCTTTCCTTCTGCTGTTTCACCCCTTCCTTTTCATCTTCTTCATTTTTATTTTTCATCTCAAGTGCTTCTTTTCTCATGCTTTCCCTTCCTCAGAGGCTTGTTACAGGTCGCATGCTTCTCTATCCTCCTTTTATGTTTGGCCCTTTTGTAAGAGGCTCTCTTTCTTCCCCGTCTTTGTTTGTCTGCCTCCTCTTTCTAGGCTGCCTTCCCCTCTATTCATTGCAATTTTCCCCAAGATCCTTCTCTTGTCACTCCAGGGACGTGAATTTTGATCTTTCCTGCTGGACTAAAGCTTTGTCATCCTTCTGTGTTTTCTTTGTGAGTCAGTTTTTTTTCCTCTTATCATTTTTCTTGGTGCAAAAAGAAAATCTCTCTTAGCAGTTTATCTGATCCATCTGGTGGCTTGGGTTTTGACCTAAATGTTTGCTCTCCCTCTGATAATTCATTATTTTAATTGTAGCTGTGAGGGCTCTAGGGCTGGAAGAAGACAATGGGTCGTCTTTTTTCCAGTCACTGAAAACCCTTTCTTGTAGTGTCTACAAATTCCATGGAGGACAAACTTATTCCATGTTTCCTAAACAAAAGATTTTAATGGACAAATCCCCAAACGGTGGGTTTGGATGTTCTGTATCTCTATGTTTTCATACCAGCTGAGATTTGCTTCATAAAATCTCAGGAAGGGAGAGGTTTGGTGTGTATGTAATTAAGGTGTAACTTAGATACAACAGAGAGATTTGAAAAGCACAGCCAAGGTGAACCTGTATATCTGTATTCATCAGTATAGCCACCATATACATCGAAACACGAAACACGGTCTCATTCCAGAAGTTTCCATCATCCCTTTCCTAAGGTGCCAAGGCTTCTTTTGTGGCTCAGATGGTAAAGAATCTGCCTGCAATGCAGGAGACTCAGCTTTGATCCCTGGATCAGGAAGATCCCCTGGAAAAGAGCACAGCTAGCCACTCCAGTATTTTTGCCTGGAGGATTCCATAGACAGAGGAGCCTGGTGGACTCCATAGCATTGCAAAGAGTCAGACATTACTGAGTGACTAACACTTTTACCTCTCCAAAAAAAGTGTCACAATTATGACACTCTTGAATTCCGTATAAATGGAATTCTATAATAGGTACTATTCCGTGCAAGGCTTCCTCTGCCTAACACAGTATCTGTGACATTCCCCTGTGTTTTGGGAGGTCTTAAGGAGTTTCTTTTTTCTTTATTAATATGTAGTTTTTCATTGTATTTATTCCATAATCTATCCATTCTCTTGGTCAACACTGTGGTTTCCAGTTTGGGGATATTAAAATAAAGCTATCGTGAACACTCTTCTTCATGTCTTTTACTGTACACATACGCAAATCTCAACTGGGAAAATACTCAGATGTTATTTGGGGGCCACGTTTAGACGTGGCAGAAATCACTAAGTGATTTTCTAACATGGTTGAGCCAACTCGCAGCCGCAGTATTTGTTTCAGCTGCTACCCATCCAGTGTTGTCAGTCAGCTTCAACTGTCCCCCTCTGGCCAGGGTGAGAGGAGGTTAGGATTGAAAAGGTAACTACACCAAATACTCTAATCTTTCAGAAGCTGTGCCTACTGAGCACCTTCAACAGCCCCTCACATTCTCTTGGCCTCCTTGACTTGAACACCTTCAGCTGCCAGCCTCTCCTCCCCTGGCTGACCAGCATGGGTACCCTGGCATTTCTGCCGCCTGCATCTGATAAGCTGAGCCCACGAGGTCTCTGGGTCCTCAGCCACTTCTGACCTCAGATGAAACACTGTCCAGGACGTGGGGTCTGCCTTCCTGGCAGTGGCTGCAGGGGGCATACAATGCAATCCTGAAGTCTCAGGAGCTCACTCCTGCAGAGTAAACTTGCACGAAGGAAGGAAGGGGTGGAGGGAGGCAGGAGCTGAGTTGGGATCCCTCTCCATCCTGCCTGATGATGGGCAGTTTCCAGGCACAGGCTCTCCCTGGAGCTGGTCTGCAGACTCCAGCGCCACCGAGCGGAAACACTGCCAAGTCGCCGGCTCTACCTCTGAACTGCTCATCACTGATCACTGCTCATCAGTTATCTTTATCCAACATTGACCAGCCACCCCTCCTATGCTTTCCATCCTTCTCTTCTTCATTCCTTTGCTTTCACTTTCTCTGCCCTGGGGTTTGCCACAAGACAAAACATCAGCATTTATTCTCTGCCCCTGGATCTGTTGCTAGGTTAAAACATTTGTGAAGATTTTAAATGGGTTTGGTTGATATTCTCGACCCGTCCAATTTCTAGAGAATTGAAGTGTGAGGGTATTAATGGAGAAGCTGGGACCAAGAGTGGGACAAAATGCAAAGCAAAGCCAAAGGTGAACCAACAACACTTAGCTGAGAGTACAGATGACTAAGCCCCAGTCTCCTGTCTGGTTTTGGTCCATCTATTCCATGGCTCTGAGATGCAGTTTCACGTCTTCTTATAGCTCTCAGGATGTAGTACCCATGTCAAAGATACTCAGTTTGATCAACGTAATATCAAATATTTGTTGATGCTGTTGTCTAGTTGCTAAGCTGTGTCTGATTCTTTGTGACCCCATTAACTGTAGCCTGCCAGGCTCCTCTGTCCATGGGATTCTCCAGGCAAGAATACTGGAGTGGGTTGCCATTTCCGCCTCCAGGGGAATCTTCCTGACCCAGGGATCAAACCTGTGTCTCCTGCATTGGCAGGAGGATTCTTTACCACTAAGCCACCAAGAAAGATGATGTCAAATACAGTGTCATGAAATTCATTGCTCAGTACTTACTACTCAACAATATTGCTTTTTGTCCCCTTTCCAGCAAAGAAGGGTTTATTTTAGAATTCAGAAATATCCTTCTCTTTCAATATTATCCTGATTATCACTACATTTACAAAGAAGTGAACATCTTAAAAAAGATTTAATGGGAAATGAATAAAGAATAAGATAGTAGACTAATTAAGCTGTCTCATTTGGGGTGGGAGTGTCTTCCTCTTTGTTATAGGTTGATTTTGCCAGCGTTTCATGCTCCTTTCTTCCAAGCCACCTACTGAGTAACTCTGGTTTCAACTCGTCCTGGGACCTGTAGCACTCATCTGCTCATTCATCATTTATTCATCAAGTGCCTAGTAGGTGCTGGGCACTGCACTTGGTACCAGAAACGAAACTGTGAACACAAATAGCACAGTCTCCACCCTGATGGAACTTGAGGCTCAGTGGGAAGATATATATTTATAAAAGAAAATGTATGTAATGATGCAAGAAGTGTTCTGAAAAGAGAAGGGAGAGTCTATGGAAGGGACAGGCATGGTTGGGAGGGTGAGAGAAGATGAAGGGAGTGACAGATGAGAGGAAATCTGATGGATGATGGAGTAATGGAGAGCACTGGGCGCTAGAACAGCAGATGCAGAGACCCCGGGAAGGAGGGAACGTGGAAACACCCAGGGCAGAGTGAAGAACACCGTGAGGGCCTGGAGATCAGAATCCGACGGGAGTGTGCTCATCGTGGCTCAAGGGGGTGCCTGCTCAGTGTCGGATGCAGATCAATGACGAACGGGTTCAGCGGCAGAGCGGGCGACATGACAGGTGTTTTTGCTCAGTGGTCCAGGAAGTTTACAGATCAGCTCCAGAGGGAGGCAGCTAAGCTCTCAGGGAATGTGGGCCACCTCAGGGATGTTTGTAATCTTGCTGCAAACAGTGGACAGTCAGGTAAGTCTACAGAGTGCACGTGCAAGGGAGCTGATGATGAGGCTCTCTTAGGAGATCATTCTGGCTGCACGGGCAATGGAGCACGAAGCAGGGCAGACGTGGAGGGGGACCCAGGGTCGGGGGGGAGGAAGCGATGAAGAGCTGTTGCTTAATGGGTCCAGAATTAGGCATGAGGAGAATGTTCTAGAGGCTGATAGTGGGATGGCTGCATGACGTTGTGACTGGGCTTAGTGCCTCTGAGTTACAGACTTTAACATGGTGAAAATATTACATTTTTTCGTATACCTAATATTCTGAAAAAGTTGAAGGACAACGTGGATATGAACCTTACTAAGATTTTGTAGTAATTCAAGGGAGTAACAATGGTGTGTTGCCCTAGATTATTGGCTAGTAGAAGTGGAAGGAGGTGACTAGATCTAAGACATACGTTTGGTGACTGGTGAATGGATTTGGTGCCGCAGAGATGGGCTCGCTACTCAGCATCTACCCTTCTCTTCTTGGACACAGAGCTGGACCGTGTTTCCAGCCAGAAGAACAGAAATGAGAAGTGCTGTGCATACTTTCATGAAGCCTGGACCATACAACAAACACACACAAAAACAAATGGAATCCCTTCTGCTAACAAATCCTCATCTTTTCATGCCCATCTTTACCCCCCTCTGCAGGCAGCCTGGATGTCTGTGGCCAGAGGTGACACTGTCACCACGTTCTTAAGGGGGCAGAGTCTCAGCCAAGTGAAGGATGCCCTGGAGCCTGCAACTGCCCTCCCTCTGCTCCCAGGTAGCTGGAATTTCTGAACAAGCAATGCCATTTTATTGTGTTAAGCCACTGAGCTCTTGAGGTCTGAGAAGCTGGTTACCTCAGTTTGTATCTGCAGTGGAATTAGTTATGTGCTCCCCGCTTCATGTGTTGAAATCCTAGCTCTTACCTCCATTTGTCTATTTGGAGTTGGGGCCTTTAAGGCCATAGTTAAGGTTAAATGAGGTTGTCTGTATGGGTCCCTGACCTGAGAGGACTGGTGTCCTTATAAGAAGAGGAAGGGACACGAGAGTGCGCTCCACACATACACACACACAGGGGCCGTGTGAGGACACAGCTGGAAGGCCATTTGCTGCAGCCAGAAAGAGAGCTCTTTCCCCAGAAATCAGCCCTGCTGGTACCTTGAGCTCAGACTTGCAGCCTCCAGACTGTGTGACAATGAGTGTCGATCATTTAACACTCCCCTGTGCCATTTTGTGCAGCAACTCCAGGAGACTAAGGCTGTCCTGTTCACTACAGGGGCTGAGGACAGAGGCATCTAGAAGGATGCTCATGGCTCTGCTCTGGTTCAGGGAACTAGACAAACAGTGAATGCCAAACCCCAAGAGCAGTGATGCAGGTGCAGGATGGATGTGAGTTCAATTCCGGACACATCGACTTGGAGGTGCCCCCACGACAGCCCAGAGAAAATGTCATGTCAGTCTGCTGGCAAAGCGACAAAGCACAGCCGGCCAAACCTAAGTGCGCTTTCCCGAGTGCTCTGTGTAAACAGTTGTCTCTAGTTGGTTCATGAGGGTATATTCTGTTTCCCCTCAGGAATGAAACCTTCCCTGAACATGTCTCTCCTTTCCGTAATTCCTAACACATCATGGATATAACTGACATTCAACAAATGATGAGGTAGTTTAACGGATTTTTTAAGGAGCCATGGTTTGCTTACCCAGGAGATAAAACCCACCTAGAGTATCTTAGAATGTTTAGGGTAAGATGGACCAGTAGGTCAACCATTCACCTGCTGTACCATTCCCCAGAGTGTTCCTTTAATTAATGAAAAAGAAACCTCCATAATTTAAGAGTGACTCTTCTTCCTTGCCAGTGTCCTCTTTTTTCATTAAAAAAATTAAAAGTAGGGCAAACTTTAGAATGAGAGTGGGGTTTGTGTTAACTCTGTTCTGCAAACATTGTTGTGTGTTAGCATCCCCATCGCACACTGCAGGCTCTCAGCTTGGCACAAGCCATCTCTTCCCCCAAGGCTCAGAACACAGTAGGAGAAAGTGTTGATGTAACCCTACGAAAGGCCGACCTGTGTTAGCCTCTGTCTGAAGCGAAGTGCCTAATACAGGTGCAGTCTTCAGGGCTTGTCACGGAACATGGTTTCACACAGTCGGTGTTAAATATTCAGGGTGTGAACAAATGAAACAATGGACAGACTACAATATAAAACCATCTGTAGAAGGAGAAAAAAAAGACAGACACAAAACATGTACCCCTAAAATAAAACTCTAGCATTTTAGAGTGGGAGTGAACTTCCGAGACTGTCCACTTCTGGTTGCTTACTTTATAGACTGAGACACAGATCCAGGGAGGTTGATCCCGGCGCCTCCGGGTATAAATCACGGACACTGACATGTCTTCCAGATCTTTGGACTCACCACACAGTGCTCTTATAACCATGGGGTTATTTTATACAAATCTGGCAACCTGGCCCTGCCTCAGGGCCCTACCTGGCTCAGAAGAAATAGAATGGACTAGGGCCTCAGAGTACAGCATTCAACACCTGATGAAAAGCCAGGCTGGTGGCCTAAGAACTTCTTTCAGCAAATAGACCTGCTAACTTAACCTAAAGGGAGAAGCTGAGAATGTCTCAGCTGGCCAGCGGGCACACTTTCTGCCTTTGCTCTGAACTTTGGGCAAGGTGACACCCAGGGAGAGGCGCACATGGCGAGGCCAGGGCCTGGGTGGATGAATTCTGTCCTTGGACTTGATCTGCTGACATCTGGTCCATCAGTCTCTCCAAATCCACCACATTCACGCCCTCCTCTGAGGGAGAGCAAGGGCGGCACCCTTTCATTCCCAGCTGTGTTCTGTGTAATCGAAAGTTCCAGAATTCAAACAGAGTCTTCCACTGCTGAAAGAACTTTGCATAATCAACCTGACTGCAGGCCAACCAGATGTAAATGTATGGAGATGTACTGGCAACATGGCTGCCCTCAGGCCTTCCCTGATGCTGGAGGTGGGTGAGGGGCCAACCTGGGGTTGGAGGGTGCAGGGCAGAGGAAGCTGAAGAGAGGAAGAGGGACATAGGACACTTTAGGATGCAGTAGAGACAGGGCTTCCCAGGTGGCTCAGTGGTAAAGAATCCACCTGTCAATGCAGGAGACGTAGGTTTGATCCCTGGGTCGGGAAGATGCCCTGGAGAAGGAAAGGGCAACCCACTCCAGTATTCTTTTCTGGAGAATTCCATGGACAGAGGAGCCTGGCGGACTACAGTCCATGGGGTCACTGAGAACTGTACAATAACAGCAACAAAGTCAGAACAGGAGATGTTAGCAGGGCCCTCGTGGAAAGAGGTGAGAAATGACTCGGTGACAAACCCTACTCGGCCGGTACTGAGATGGTTTTGAGTCACATAGTTGCAGCTCTGGGAACATTCACGACAGGAGACAGAAAACCGCTTCAGGGATATAGCTTCTGAAGAAAATGGGAGCATGTTCCAAATTATATTACACCTGGAAATGGTTTTCGCCTTCCTAACGTCGGAGAAGTCTATAAAACCCCTCTCGCTGCGGCCACACGGGGCACTTTGCAGCTGATGTTGTTTCTGCTAGACAGCTTCCAGGAACCTGTTCTCGTGGCCTGGTCATGGCTCCCCAGGCTCCTGCAGTAGCAGATGGAGTCAGAAAGGCCTGGGAGACAAAGATCTGGAGCCTGGGCACTGTGGGCACCCTGAAAACCCTGAGCCCTTTAGAGGCCACCTAAAGGCTTTAGGCGCCTCTAAAGGGAAAGGGACTGACAGCATGGTGGGGACGGTGCCCGGGGGACGCAGGAAGGACCCTGCAGTCCAGCATCAGTACAAGAGAAAGCGGCCAGGCTGCTGTGCAGACGGGCACTGCCTTACCTGCTCTTGACTCAGGAATTCATCCTCTGACTATTGAGGAAGGAAGACGTGCTGGTCAGCACTGTACTCCCTGCATGGCTACACGTGTCCAGTGTGAGCTTGGAGTTGATTTGGGAACACTCGTGCCAACATCCACTTGTTCCCCTCCTCTGAATATTTCCATCATCTCTCATTTAATACTTATTGATTGCTCATTACACACCAGACACAGTTAATAAACGTCTTTAGCATCTAACCCACGTTAGGCCCTGTTCACATTTGTAAACATTTGTGTTCACAGAGAGGTGGAAACTTGGTCTCCGACTTCACGGTGTTTGTATCTTGGTGGGGAAATCAGATGTGTGACCGGAGGTGTTGGCACAGTGTCACAGAGCAACTTTGGGGCAGTGTGACCCTTGGAAGATCTGAGCTCTGGAATAACACCTCCAGGTCTTTGTAGGGGAGGCCTTGCAACAGGGTAGGCACGGAGGTGCACCAGGGTTGCTCTGAGAAGGAGGGAGCAGGGCCAGTCACCATCGCCTGGTGCTTTCTGTGACCAGCCAGCCACACCTCACAGCCAGCAAATCCCCAAACCAGAGACAGCTCTCAAGCACACGTGTCTCTGGAGCTTTGAATGGGAGGTCAGGCTCCTCATGAGCGGATTCGTTCAGCTCAGCCTGGTCCCTCCGATGGAGCAGAGGCGGGGGTGGGGTGAGTGTGAGTCTCACCTGGGCTCCACACCTGCTCTTCTGGGTCAGCAGGTAGACGTGAGCCTGAATGTGTCTAAGGAGAGGAAGGGTGACCAGGGGGCCAGAGTGAAACCCACAGGATGCCGTACCTGCCCTTTGACCACCTTCCTGACCATGAATGTCCCACGGGGACACATTATCCCAAGTGGAGCCAAGGGAAGACAGGACTGGGAGAAATGCCCGGGCCATCCCAGGGGCCCCAAGAAGCATGGCTCACCCTCTGCCTTTCCTCCGCATCTCACAGGGCCTCCGTTCAGGGCCGTCCCTTCCCAGGTCCTTCTCCCCACCTGGTGCTCTTTCAGTGAGTTTCCTGGGCTCTTGCAGGCTGTCTCCTGTCCTTTCTCAGCGCCATCCTTGGGCAGCTTCTTAATGGCCTGACCTTAATTGCGTTTTCCTGTCTGCGCCAGGGCAACCGGCATGCGGTTTAATAAAAGACTTTTCAAGCTGCCCGGCTCTCTCTCCCCTCCCCACCTACATCTTATGCAGCAGAAGACTGTAAGCCTTATTTTGAAGGTGATTGATTTGGTGTGTTTTCCACTTTCTTTCCTGCTGTGGGGACATTTTGCCTCCATGCGTGATCACTTTTTTTAAAGGGACTTTGATTTTCCTGTCCCCTCACTTTCCACCCTGCTGCTGCGGAACCAAGGGCCGAGAAGCTTTATTCCTCAAGTAGCTATTCTGTGCTCTCTGATTCTGCTGTGAGTTTCGGTGCTCTGGATTAGCCACGGCCAGGGCGCAGGCCCCTCGATTCACACTCCTGTTGGTGGGGCGTTTAAAGTGGGCACGTGGGGACGTGTGCACAGCAGCCAGACATTTTTTTTCTTTTTTCCTATTGAAACGCAAGCATAGACTTCTCTTACTTTATTTTGGATGTGGGAGCAATAAGGATAATTCATCAGAAATGAAGCTATGCCTTTTCGTATATAGTGCTAGTGTTTATCGCTCAGCTGTATCTGACTCTTTGTGACCCCATGGCCTGTGGCCCACCAGGCTCCTCTGTCCATGGAATTCTCCAGGGAAGAATACTGGAATGGGTAGCCATACCCTTCTCCAGAGGATTTTTCCTGACCTAGGGGTTGAACCCGTGTCTCCTGCATTGCAAGCAGATCCTTTACCATCTGAGCCACATGGGTTTTAGAAATACCTTTAAGCTTTGCGTATTTATGTCAGATGTAAGGTTCTTAAGGAAAACAGAAACTTTGATGATGATCTTGTGCTATTTCTCTTTTGACTCAAAGTTGTCTACTTCTTAATTCTCTTTCAATAAGCCTAATTGTAGATGTTTTATTCAGAAGTACCTTTTGGACATGAGACTATAAAATTACGACAACAATATAAAATAGTTGAGAGAAGAATACTTAAATATAACAAGAATGACAATTGCTTTACAATTTTGTGTTAGTTCCTATTGCACAGCAAAATGAATCATCTATATGTATACATATTCCCCCTCGATTTTGGATTTTCTTCCCATTTAAGTCACCACAGAGCACACTATAAAGCAACTATACTCAAAAAAAATTAACTAAAAAAATAAAAATAATAAGAAAGACACCAACCTTCAAAAATAGGGATATTGCACACATTCAGATATATTCAGAAGATGCCTTCGTTCTTCCATTATTACCCATAAAACCCAACATAATTTATTAAAATATAAGGGGTCAGTGGCTATATTTTAATGTGACAAGACTGTGTAAGGATGAGTAGAGGGTTCAGACTTCTAATATTAATGAATCACCCTAGCATAACACCAGTCATGCAAACTCAGAAGGTAGGTTAATTAGCCTAACAGTCTAAAACAAATAATTTTAAAAGTTGCACAGGACCTATGATAGAGGTGTTGCTTAGGCGCTAAGTTGTGTCTGACTCTTTTGTGATGCCATAGACTGTAGCCAGCCAGGCTCCTCTGCCCATGGAATATTCCAGGCAAGAACACTGGAGTGGGTTGCCACACCCTCCTCCCAGGGATCTTCCAGATGCAGGGGTCGAACCTGCGTCCCCTTCGTCTCCTGCTCTGGCAGGCGATTCTTCACCCACTGAGCCGCCTGGGAAGCCCCTGTCCACTAAATGTAGAACAAGCAGCAGCTTGGTAAGTGCATTTTGTTCTCTATGTGTTTGAATTAAGGCTTTGCTTATCAGTAACACTGCCTTTTCTGTTGGATTAGCCTAGATATTACAGCATGTGGGAAACACAAGCCCAGCCGTGAGTCGGCAGAGATGTGATCAGTTCTCATCAGTGTGGAGGAAGACGGGAGAGCGTGAGTCAGAGACTTTCTGAGCCTGCGTCCCACACAGTGCCTGCGTCTACTCCCCCTGCCTCTCAGAAGGCCACGCTGACCAAGATGCAACAAAGCAGCAGGGGAGCAGTGGAGAGCGGCCACTGGCGGAGAGAACCCAGGGCATCCAGGCACAGAGGTGCTTGTGCTAGAGAAGGCTGGACATGGTTCCCCATGTTCCCTGGGGAGGTGTCTGCAGTGTGCTGAGCCCCAGGGTGGTCTCTCCGGTGTCTCCTTCCCCTTTCCCTCCACCCTCCCCACCTCCTCTGCCCTCTCGCCTCCCTTAGCATCGTCTCTCTGTGCCCTTTGCCCTCTGCAGCCATCTCTAGGTCTTCTCCCAGCTTCCCCTTGCACCTTCTCTTCTAAACCATCCCGGCCTGAGCCCCACGCGCCCTGACTCCCACTTCTTTGAGCCACTTAGATGCCTATCAAGAGAAACAGCAGGTGTCACCCTGCCCTCCTGCCCCTCTCATTTCAACAAACCCAGTTTGACCTGAACTGGAAAGCTTTACACCAAGAAGTTCTGTGCATGGGCATTGCTCACAGTAAATTGAGTATAAAAATCTCTATCTTGAACCAAACACTGACTGTTCATCCTGTATCTGAGGGTTGTTGTTGTTGGTTAGTCACCAAGTCGTGTCCAACTCTTTGCAACCCCTATGGACTGTAGCCCATCAAGCTCCCCTGTCCATGGCGATTTCCCAGGTAAGAATTACTTAAGTGGGTTGCCATTTCCTTCTCCAGGGAGTCTTCCTGACCTGGGGATTGAGCTTGCGTCTCCTGCGTTGGCAGGTGGATTCTTTACCACTGAGCCACCTGGGAAGCTCGTGCATTTGAGGAAGCAACGCCAAAATTCATCTTGAAGCTATTTGTGCCTTGAAAATGGCCAACATTAGGATGGTTCCAAGATCTCAGGCCATGGCCAAGCTCTTATACAGTAGGCAGTTCCATTTAGATACCTCCTTTGGTGTAGACACAGAGGGTCTCTTCTGTCAACCTATACATTCACTTAAAATCTGTGCTTCCCCCTGAAAAATTCTAATAACTGAAAAAGCCAATAACAACACTGGAATTTATGATTATCTCTTCAAGAAAGTGAAATAAAGTGTTAGTTCCTCAAGTGTGTCCGACTCTTTGTGACCCATGGACTGTAACCCGCCAGGCTCCTCTGTCCATGGAATTCTCTGGGCAAGAGTACTGCAGTGGGTAGCCATTTCCTTCTTATTCTTCTTCAATACTGACCTCAATTAAGGTGACATTATGAGAGCCACTTTTCTGCAGCTCTGTTAATCACCATTCACTCATCAAGCACAGGGAACTCCCCTCTGCTTTCAACTAACAATCAACCAGTAATAAAACTCCAAGTTCTGGGGGACACATGGCTCCCTTATCTGGGGATTTTAGATCACCCAGGTAGATGTTATGTTGTTTTTGAGAGGGGAAAAGCATCTATCTGAACAGAAATTAAGAAGGAATTAAGAAGCTCGAAAAGAGGAAAAAAAAAAAAAGAAGAAAAGAGGAAGAAATGGAAGAGAGGGTAAAAATCTCTCTTCCAACAGAATCTTCTTCTAAAGCTGTTTATGATAAGGGGAGGATTAGGGAGCTCACATTCCAGCTATATTAAATTAAATCCCAGGCCCCTTTTCTCAGACACACACAGGCCTGAGAACATCAATCCTATCACGACAAAATAGCCCTTGGGAAAAGGAATCCTCCTGGCGGTGTGCCATCCAGCTCTTACAAACTGTGAGCCGTAGTAACAAACCCATCCAAGAGGCATATTAATAATGACATGAAGAGACACATTTATTGTTGATTGTTGAGATGGTAGCAGATTTATTGCCAGTCTGCCAGGAGGGAGGGTCTGGCCCAGCAATGGTGCAATTAAAAACAAATTGAATACAGGGACAAAGAATCAATAATCTAACAGGGCAACTTTCACTTGCAAAATACAAATATAAATTAATTGACCTGAACACAGTTGCTAACTGGTCATTAATGTGTACTTGCTGGCCAATCAGCATGCGGCATTCACTCCATCCACAGATTGCTACAGGATGGTGGGGAGGGGTGCCTTCCAACTCTGCCTGCCAGGGCTGCCCCTGGACCATCTTGTTTGGGGTGATTTCTAACATCACTAAAAACAGTCTCTGTGTCACATCTTTCCCTGAAGTTCTAAATTATGGAATGTTTAAAACAGTTTCACTAATAACTTCCCTATTCAGTAGAAATAAATGTTTTTTGATGCGTAACTATACAGCAATCTATCCTGAGCATGAGGAGAAGGTAATTAATCCAAGCTCAGTGATATGTTTTTGTGGTGTGTGTGTGTGTGTGTGTGTGCACGCGTGTGCGTGCACTCAGTCACTCAGCCTTGTCCAATTCTTTGTGACCCCAAGAACTGCAGCCCACCGTGCTCCTCTGACCATGGGATTCTCCAGGCAAAAATGCTGGAGTGGGTTGCCATGCCCTCCTCCAGGGGCTCTTCCCAACCCAGGAATTGAACCTGTGTCTCCTGTATTGCAGGCAAATTCTTTACCACTTAATCACCTAGGATGCCCTATTTACATGGACTACTAACACAATATAAATTTGTTGAAGAGTTATCTATATGGTCCTGTAAATTCAGATTGCAATCCCTAAGTTCTGACTATATAAAAAATGAAAAAGCCAAATCTGCCTCTTGCTTTCAAGGAAAAATCTAGGAGAGGAAAAGAGTTAGGCCCACCAGTAGCTGAAATAGGAAATGGGAAGTTTCAGGGACCATAGGCAAGTGCAGGTAAGGTTTGGAATTACAGAGAGAGCCTTTGGCTTCGGGGACTTAGCAACTCTAAAACTGCACAGTTCAATATGACAGCCACTAGCATGTATGACTATTTTTAATTAAGTTTTTAAATATGAAATAATACTGAAAATTCACTAGCCATACCTCAAGTTCTCAACAGCCCCCTGTTCTCAAAGTGGCTAATAGCTGCCATGTTGGACAATGCAAGACGTTTTCATCAGCACAGAAAGATCCATTGGATGGTTCTGCTCTCCAGGTCTTTCAAGGAAAAATCTAGGAGAGGAAAAGAGTTAGGCCCACCAGTAGCTGAAATAGGAAATGGGAAGTTTCAGGGACCATAGGCAAGTGCAGGTAAGGTTTGGAATTACAGAGAGAGCCTTTGGCTTCGGGGACTTAGCAACTCTAAAACTGCACAGTTCAATATGACAGCCACTAGCATGTATGACTATTTTTAATTAAGTTTTTAAATATGAAATAATACTGAAAATTCACTAGCCATACCTCAAGTTCTCAACAGCCCCCTGTTCTCAAAGTGGCTAATAGCTGCCATGTTGGACAATGCAAGACATTTTCATCAGCACAGAAAGATCCATTGGATGGTCCTGCTCTCCAGGGTCTGGAGAACTTAGACATTCAGAGAAGAGTGCATTCAAGACAAGTTGTTTGAGAAATTAAAATGAATGCAGGGCATTGGGGCGGCGGCTTAACAAGGACAAGTTTGGCTAAGTTGTGTGTATGATATAAAAACAGAACAATAGAAAGTAAGACTGAGAAAGGAGGTCTGCCCCTGAATTGTTTAGCACTTGGAAAACTGACATAAGAGGTTTTGACTTGATTGCATTGTCAATGGGGAGTCATTAAAATTGCTAGCAGGGGGAAATGACACGATCAGACGTGCGCACCAGGAATATTTAGACAACGGTGTTAAAATGAATTATACAGAGGCAGAGACTGAGGGTGGGGTAGCAATTAGGACGTGACAGTGAAAAGTCACTGGAGGGTAAGATGCCACACTTTGGTGGCTGTGGTGGTGGGAAAGAACAGGAAGGAAGAGAATGACTTTATTGGACATGACATCTGTTTTGATGGCGAATCAAGAGAGAGAGAAAGTCAGCACTGAAGCCAAGGTTTTATACAAGGATGCTGTGTTGGTGAATAGAAATGTGAATTAAAAGAAGAGGAAGAGGTTTTGGAGTGAAGAAGAGATGTCTGGGGTGGAGCACATAAAGATACCTATGGGGTAATCACCTTGGAGAGTTCAGGAAAGAATCAAAAATAAGAGGCTAAAACTAGGGAAGAAATTAAGAAACAGAAATGTAGATTTCAGTGACAATGATATTAACTCCAAGGAAGAAGTCATAATCACTAAGATTCATACGGTAGAAGAAGAAAGAGAGGTTTAAGGAGGATAAATCCTGACTGCAGAGATATTAGACTGAGATTCTGTAAACCAAGATAACCTGGCAAAGCAAGAATGTGCCTTGCAAATGAGCAAGTGAGTCAGTCTGGTCTGAACTTACTGAAGAGGGAGGGAACCCAGAGGAGGTTCCACAGAGAGCTTAGGTGCTGGTTTCGCTACAGATGAAGCAGAGCTCAAATCACAGCTCTTCTCAGCTCCTGACACTCAGACTCTCTGAGCCTCAGTTTCCTCATTCCAAAAATTAGAAAAATGCATCCTGCCTGCTTGGGTTAACTGGGAAACAGAATTGGATCCTGTCTGTGAAGTGACCGTCATGCTTGGTACACAGACAAGACAGCCACAGTTTCTAATTATTCAAAGGCATATCTTTGACTGCTTTTCCTGGGATTGTATTACTTTGTTTCTATTGTTCTTCAATTTCTGAACCTACAGAGGAGAATGATGAGTGAAGAGAATGATTAGAGAGAAAACAGTCAAAGGCTTTTTGCTACCTTGATGAGAAGCCAAAGCAGGAAAAAGTGCAGTGGAGAGGTATTGTTGCTCAGACACTGTGTTTCCGATAAAACTTGGTAATGAGGGGCTCGGAACTAGGCTTGTGGTTACAAGTCAGGGTCTTCAAATATGGGTCCACATGCTGCGTGTAGGAAAATATCACCATTCTAAATTCACAGATGACTCTGTTGCTAGGCTATGGTTGACTAACCCTGTGGTTGTGAAGTCTGAAATCTTAGGTGGGATCCTGACTACAGGAGAGTCCTGATGAACTTTCAACTATGATGGGAATTGATGAATATTTACTAACTTTCTCTTCTTCTAAAGTGCTGCTGCTTCCCCTGCTGACAACAAGAGGAAAGATCTCTTCATATTTTCTTGAGCTAGTGACATCAGCTGAGCTCACCATGCAAATTAACTAGAACATAATGGGCATTTTCATTTTCTCCCACATCTCCATATCGGTGATAATTCTGAGGGCAGACTTCATGATCCTCTGTTTGTTTAGTTCCACTGCAAATAAGCAAATGGTAGCTCCGGATCCTGCCACTTCTCTTCCTGGCTCCTGTATGTGTCCCCAAACCACGTGCCAGGACTGGCAGCACCATCTTGGATCACAGAGTCCTGCGGTGTGCTCCAATCCGACTCACACACTTGGATGGACCCAGCTGAAGCCAGGGCTCCCATATGGAACTGTTGCCCTCTTGGCAGACAGGCTCAAACTAGCTCCAGCCCCGACTTGTGTTCATCCAGCATCAGACTCTGCCTTGGTCTCATTCAACTTGGGAAATCCTAGCTCTTTCTGCTCCTATAATTTAAAGATCATGAGTGTTACTGGAGGAACTGAGCATATAGTCTCCAGACCCAGGCTAGCGGGAGGCTGGCCCTGTGTATTTCATGGAGAGGAGGATGGAATTCCATGGGCCACAAAAGAAGCAATTATGAAACCTGAAAACTTGTGTATGTCATCATTTTAGTTTCTAAGCAGAGCTGAACATAGTCCCATATTCCTTCTCACAACAGGGGAAGTAGAGACTTGATAAAATGAGAAATCCTTTTTTTTTTTAAACTGTTTTGTACTGTGTTGTCAGCAACTACACATGACATCAGGAAAGACATGATAATGTAGAAGATTGAGTGGAGATGACCACCGATTCTGTTTCAGCTATGAGATGTGTCTAATTCCAACAGATGTCTGCATAACACAACGTGAAGTAAGGGCCTGGACAGCTGCGGAGACTGTGCATGTGAGTCTCATTCCAGCCCTGAACCCGGGCTGCAGGGACCTGCACAGGACACCCTCCTTGTGAAGGACAAACTCATCAAGTGCCTCCCTCTGCTGGGGACAGAGGGCCTGCTGCAGACACCAATTTCAGTCTTGATTCTTCTAAGTTGTAATTGCTTTCTTCGTTTACCCAACCCTGAAATTAGGAATCTGAGCATATATTCAACATTTGATGTGAGTTTTGGGGTTTACAAATGTCAGGTGAAGCAGGAAAGAAAGGGATGTCTTTCATGCTGCTGCTGCTAAGTTGCTTCAGTCGTGTTCATATATATCTGTTAGCACACACACACACACACACACACACACAGGAGTAAGGTTGAGGTGTGCATGCGTATACCTGGAGGAAACCATTTACACTCACTGTCTTCTTCACCTGGGATAAGAAGCCAGGAAGGGAACATGTCAGGGACACAGAGGAGCAGAGCTCAGGCTGGGGAGGGAGTCTTTTTTTTAATGCCTGGTCTTGTTCTTTTCCACATTCCCACTCTGCCTCTGTAAAGAGCAAGTGTGATTATAATTTAAAATACAGGCCGAATAAATTAAATGGATTTCAGGTTGACTGCCCGCTTTTCTTTAGGCCCACAATTATGCATGTTAATTTAAATGACTCTTTAAAGAATATTTGGGACAAAAGGGGAAAATAGAGGAGAAAAAGAGGTGAGTAACAAAGGAAGTTGGAAATAGGTAGACCCTGGCAGAAAGTAGGCACCCCTGGGCAGGTGTGCCCCGCTCACTTTTTGGAGATGGTCCACCAGGTGCCCGGCCTCCATCCACCACAACCAGCCTCAGCCAAGACCACCCCACCCAACAATGGTCTCCTGAGGAGCCACCCTTCTCCATACCACCTCAGAACTTCTACATCTTTCTCACAAATAGTAACATTTACCTGCCCTTCTACTTAGCTATGAGTTAGCAATCTGGCATGTGAACCCAACACTTGGTCTAGAATTAAAATTCTTTCATCGCAGCACTATTCATAATAGCCAAGATAAAGAAGCAACCTAAATGTCCATCAGCAGATGGATGGATAAAGATGTGGCACAGATATACAGCAGAATATTGCTCAGCCATAAAAAGAATGAAGTAATGCCTTTTGCAGCAACAGGGATGAACCTAGAAATTCTCCATACTAAGTAAGACAGACACAAATATCATACGATGTCTCTTATATGTGGAATCGTAAAAAAATGATACAAGTGAACTTACATACAGAATGGAGATAGACCCACAGAAATAGAAAACAGACTTATGGTTACCTGCCGGGGGCCAGCGTGAGGAACTCCGCCCATGGCAAAGGTCATGAGGAAGGAGGCTTGGCATACGCAACGGCGTGATCAAGCCTCAGGAAACCCCCTGTTCCCAAGCATCTACCCCCAAAACCAAAGTCTGTTTTATGCTCTCACCTACACCTCTGACTTTACGAGGGGCTCTCCCCCTTAACCATTTCTCTTGGAAAAAGAGTTAACTTGCAGCTCCAGTTGATAAAATTCCTGGGCGTGACAAGAGTGTTTCAGCTTACGGACTCCTCTGAAGGTTATCTAGCCTGCCTGTATAGGTTCGTCCGGCCAAATGTGATTATTTACAGCCTCCCAACAGCGAGAGGCACGAGATGTTTTAGACTTACTAAAGGCAGATTCTTTTGGGAAGTTAGAATTTATTAGTATAGTGGGTTGATTAGGAATTGTATTGGTGAAGGGTTTTTCATTTGTTGTGCCAATAATTGCTTCTAATTCCCTGCCCTTATAATGAATATAACTAGCATATAAGAGAAATAAGTATTAACCTTTAAGATTAATCATGCTAACCTTGGGTTAGATAAATTCCTTTCTTGATTGTAACTCATTATACCTTTACTCTATAGGAATGTACCTTTATCTGGAGGGTGGTGCCTGGTTTAAGAAAAAACACCCTTGGAAAAAATGAGTTTTTTGGTTATCAGAAAGAGAAGGTCATGAAGTGTTATCAGGCCTCATGGCCAGAAGATGATGTGAAACCCCTAAGACCTTTTTTTATGTAAAGCACCCGATTTTTGATAAAGGTCAGGACTGCTGACCCCCGCGTGACTTTGTATTCATCCCTATGTGTAACAAAAGGTATATAAGCAAATCTGAAAATAAAGAAAACGGATCAGTTTCCGGAAAGACTGATTCCCCCATGTCGTTCTTTCTCATCCTCCGTATTTCTGGCTGAATTCCCATCTGGAGCACGGGTGCCCGCCATGTCTGCTTACTTGCCCCGGCTTTCAAGTCCATGCGAAAAGGTGCCCAGGGAGGGGCACTTTTCGATATTCAAGTGGCGCCGGTGGCCCAACGTAGATGGTGCAAATTCCTTGTCTTGGAATTTTATTGGTATCCCGTGTAAACCAAGTTATTCAGCCTCTTTCTCTCCTCTAATACCTCTCACTATTTCTGGCTGAATTCCCGTCTGGCACTTGGGTCCTCACCAAGCCTACTAACTCTGCCTGGGCTTCTAAGATCGGACCGGGGAGGCCTCAGTGCCTCCTCTCCTTCGGGAGAACGGAAAGACGCCTGTGGCCTACGTAGGTGGTGATTGGCATCCCATGTAAGCCAAGTTATTCAGCCCCTTTTTCTGCTAATTTCCTAATCTCTCTCTATCTGTAATTAAATAAGTTCTTTCCTAGTACGCCGACTCCGTCTCCACCTTCGAATCACCCTGGATCCACCGGGGCTGGACCCCGGCAGTTACCAAAGGGGAAAGGGGGGAGTAAATTAGGAGTTTGTGATTAACATAGACATACTACTGTCTATAAAATGTATAATCAGTAAGGACCTATTTTACACCACAGGGAACTATACTCAATATTTTTAATAAGCTATAAGAAAAATAATCTACAAAATATAAATATAATCTAAACATATATATATAAGATATATATATGTACATACATATATATATGGGGCTTCCCTGGTGGCTCAGAGGTTAAAGCGTCTGCCTCCAATGCGGGAGACCCGGGTTCGATCCCTGGGTCAGGAAGATCCCCTGGAGAAGGAAATGGCAATCCACTCCAGTATTCTTGCCTGGAGGATCCCATGGACAGAGAAGCCTAGTACATTACAGTCCACGGGGCCGCAAAGAGTCGGACACAAATGAGGGACTTCACCTTCATACATATATATATATGTACACATATATGTATATACATATATAACTAAGCCACTTCACTGTATACCTGAACCTAATACAATATTGCAAATCAAATCTACCTCAATAAAAACAAAACAAAATAAAAAAAAAAACCAACTCCTGGTATTTGGGCTGCTTTGACACTGGCTAGCCAGTATAACTTGGAGAAATCAACTCTGAATCTCAGGTTTTTTTCTTGGTATGTGGAGATTTCCTGTTCGGTCTCCCAAGGCATCAGTGAAGAATAGTCAAAAGAGCTCATGCATGCAGAGGACATTCACTGGTGTATTTTGAGAGCTTCCACCTAAAGACAAGCCTAGCAGAGGGAACTGAGAGCATTTAGTAGCTCCATCATCTTAGGGCAAGTTTTTACTCTTCCTGAGCCTTGGTTTCCTTATCTGTGAGAGGTGAGTATGGTCTGAACTCTGCAGGGAGGTTACGAGGATCAGCTGAGATCAGTTTACACTCACGTGCCCTGTGCAGGGACTAGCTGACACCCAGTGGAACATAGGACCGGACTGGGTGGAGAATCAGACTTCTTTCCCTGCTGAACTAAACTTGAGTACCACACAGTCTCACCTGAATTGACTCCAGGCTCAAAGCCCCAGAGTCTTTGCAGATATAGAAACTGCACAGACTTGTTAACACAATTCATCGTTTCTAGCCCTTTGCCTAAAATTGGGTTTAGCAAGAGGAGTTTGATCCATGAAAGCAAGTGTCTGGCAGTCAACAGATTTTTGAACTAGCCAGGAGAGCAGACAGAGATACCAACATCCAAGGAGCAAAGATGCACCAGATTTTCCTATCTGTGGATCCCTGGCAGTGACAGAAACTGCCACAGGAGGATGTCCATGCACTCCAGGATGCTGAAGAGTTCATGACAGTCAGAATGACAACTGGATCCTGGGTCCTCTAAGGGGCCAACATTCTCAGTGCTTACACAGAGTAAAGAGGTAACATTTAGAACATATATCCCTGGAGGGATGAGCTACTGGTAAATTAACTATCATTTCCTTTGTCTCTCTTTCAGCCTCTCCACCGTTTATGGCTCTAGCACCCCACTCCTGCTCCTTCCTGCTCATTTTCTTTTTTGAGCTCTGTCCCCAATTTCTGTTTGTACAGTGAAACATCAGTAGCAGGGAAAAGAGGGAAAAAGAAAGGAGAACTGATAAGTCCCTATGGTTCTAGGTCAGAGAAATCACTTTAGATGTGGTTGCCAGTGGAGGGAGTGGCAGGTGCTGGAGAGACACTGATTGTGGAGTCACATAGGCACATGGTCGAGGTTCAGACCTGCTCCGCTGCTGATCACAGGGGACCCTGGCTGGTCTCTTAAACTTCATAAGCTGAAGTGATCTAATTTGCAAACCGGAGATAACAGTCGCTGCCTTGATATCTCCCAGGGCTTGTCGTGAGGGTCAAATGAGGCAAAGATTGTGACCAGCGCTGTAAAGTACTAAGTAAGCTCACAGAACTCATCTGATCCACGTCCCTTGGCTTGTCACATTGATGACCTCATCCCTCCAAGGACCTCTTTCGAATCACTGTCCACCCTGAGTTACCTGGCCAGCCTGGCTATTCCCTGCCTGCCCCCGTCTGCTTGCAGGGGCTTCAGGGTCACGGCCTTCTGCCATTTCATCTGCTGCATCAATCTGTCCTTTGTCTGTTTCACAAACATTTGCTGAAAGCCTGCTGCTGCTGCTGCTGCTGCTAAGTCGCTTCGGTCGTGTCCGACTATGTGCGACCCCATAGACGGCAGCCCACCAGGCTCCCCCGTCCCTGGGATTCTCCAGGCAAGAACACTGGAGTGGGTTGCCATTTCCTTCTCCAATGCATGAAAGTGAAAAGTGAAAGTGAAGTCGCTCAGTCGAGCCCGACTCTTCGCGACCCCATGGACTGCAGCCTACCAGGCTCCTCTGTCCCTGGGATTCTCCAGGCGAGAGTCCTGGAGTGGGGTGCCACTGCCTAGAATGCCTCAAACAGTGTGCTATGCCCACTGTTCTCTAGTGCACACTCAGTCTCTCAGTCGTGTCTGACTCTGCAAGACTATGTACTTCAGCCACCAGGCTCTTCTGTCCGTGGGATTTTTCCAGAAAGAATATTGCAGTGGTTTGCCATTTCCTCCTCCAGGGGACCTTCCCGACTGAGGAAGTGAACCTGCGTCTCCTGAGTCTCCAGCACTGGCAGGCAGATTCTTTATCATTGAGCCATCTGGGAAGTCCCACTGTTCTCTAGTAGGAAGAGTTAATCTCACAAAACATACCTACTCTCATGCTAGTAAATTTATGATGAATCTCAAACATACCCTTCTTGTCTGGCATTATACCCGTTCTTAGTTCTGTAACTCCTCTGTAACGTCTGTGTTTTCTTTATTTCTACAGCTCACAACCCTAACACCTTCTTTTCCCAGTGGCTGAAGATCCTAACTCCAAACTTACTAGCAAGACCATCTAACATTTCCCCAGACTCTGAAAGGGAGGTGATATCTTTTTAATTCTTCCTCTTTCAAGGCCTTGGGATTAACCCTCTCAACTTCCCTTGGATGATGTCTCCTGAAGGAACCTTCTCCATTCCTACAGGGAGACCCACAGCCTGCTGTCCTCACAGCTTGAGTGATCAGTCTGACCTGATCACTGTGCCCCTCAGCTCCTCATCACAGAAGGAGCATCTCTCACCCCATCCCACACAGGGCTGCTGGGTTGGTTTTCCCACCCTGGCTGTCTGAGCCCCGTGCTCTGAATTCCCTTAACGCTTGGGTACACAGTCTCAGACTGACCATCATACACCAGGTACACAGTCTCAGCTACACTGTCACACACCATCACATGGCGCCTTGAAGTTATTCCTTCAAGGTGATCAAGATGTATCTCGGGGACCAGTGACATTCTTTTAATAAATGCAGCTTCTTGCCTTAAAGAGAAGGACTTGGAAATCAATCCCATCAGATATGTGGAGAGGCCACCTTATAAAACAGGGACAGACAGACTTCGAGTTTAGTGATACAGCATCTCTCAGTTACTCCACTTTGCAGGAGGAGGGAACAACAAAGCCCAGAGCCCACGGGATTGCCCTTTGGCTCATGGCATTTGTCTGCTAGAGGTGATGAGATTCTAATACTCTCAAATGGACAGGAGATAAATAAACACCATATATATATGGACAAGTTGCAGCTCGGAAATTTCTCAGTTTTTCTCATTGCAAAATCAATACCCATCAGCAGTTGGAAATTAAAGGCAAGATTAGGCCTCAGTTTTATACATGTCTTATTGTATTCCAAAAGCTTTCTACTCGGTCAGATAAATCTTCTTTAAGAGGATTAGGAAACTTTCATTATCTTTATCTAACCTGAACTACACTAAGTCTGAAAAATTAATCTATAGGCTGGACGAAAGCCGACTGCTGCTGGGAAGGGAGAGACTCCTGGGCTTCCTTCTAATAGAGCCATGGGGTCTCTGCTTCCACCTGCTGGAAACTCAATGGTCCCCAAAGGAAGACAAGTCAGTCATTGTTCACCAAGATGGAGGAGGAGGCAGCTCCCTAGGTACCTCCAGTTAGCCTCTCTGTGAATATGAAGCCCAGTCTGCTAAGATTTCCGAGAGGAGACATTTCCCTTCTTCCTCCCCCATCCTGATCTCTGAGCTGAATGCCACAGGGGCTACGGAAGTCGCTTGGCCTGAATTGTGGAGACATGAGAAAGTGACCCCTGGGATGAAGGGCTCTATTGCTCTGCTTCCTGCTTCTTCCCAGACTCTTTCTGACCCAGAGCTCTGAGACCCATGGGGAGACCCCACTGGCTTCCACATCCAGCCCCAGGGACTGCTTCCAAGCTTCTTATGCAGTATTATGCCTGCAGCTCTGAGCCATGAGCCCGTTACGGCCTGTGTTGACTTTGACATGCTTGTACAATCTGTCTTCTTTCCTGAAAAGCGAGAGTCTTGTTCTGTTTGAGTCTGTTTCCGTATAGTGCCTGACAGTTCTTTTTTATTTCAGCGCCGAGTTTCCTGAATTTGTAGATAACTTTGCTGTCAAGGCCATGGAAGTGCCATGGAGGCGTCACTTCCTAGGCTGAGAATTTCAGCTGCTCTGGAACCAAGCCCAGGTGGCAGGCGGGTGGTGAGAGTTCACACTTCCTTGTTTTCTGCAGATATCCCCACTCATCTCAGATGACTGTTCCTGGGGAGGGCCTCATCAGAGGAGAAGTATCAGACGTGGAACTTGTATTTATCTCCAGATGGCAGGCTGCCTTGTAGCTCCCAAGACATGATCAACCCCAGCCATACCGCTGGTGGGATGTGGATGGAGAAGAGATACAGCAGGGAGCATAGGTGTCCTTGTGTGGCATCAGATGTGGGAGTCTGGGGGCATGTGGGTCAGGAAAGGCTTGGAGGCTGAATGGAGGCAAAGCTTCAAGTGCTACGTCAGCCCCAGGGCCTGCTGGGAGCAGGGGCTGCAGCAGACAGAGCCCCAGCCAAGCTCAGGCCACTATCAAGGCCTGTGGAGTCAGAGCCCAGATGGCCCACTAGCAAAGATCTCCAGCCAAAAGAAAAGAATGGTCCCCTTGAAATTTTATACATGACTGAAGCATGGAAAGAATTTACCCGCTACTCAAGAAACTCCCCATGAAACCAACCAAAATGAGTAAAATTATATTTTAGAAAGGCAGGGATGAGGGAATACATACTAGCTAAGCAAGAATGCCGCACACAAATCACAACCTGAAAAAAATCCATTAAGCTGACTGCAGATGGGATCTGATTAAAGGCACTTACTGATGCTAAGTCACATGCATTCTTCCTTCTGAGCTCAATGCATGGCTCCAACACGCTGGAGTAGGAGACACTGAGAAGACCTCGCCCTTTGGTGGAGGGAGGCAGTGTCATTGGGGGCTGGGGGCTGGTCTGCTCAGTACCTCTTTGGCACCATGAATAGATACCTGACAGAAATTGCTTTGCACAGTCATGGGGATGTTGGCAGGGGATAGCTCATCATAAGGTCATCTGTAGGGCTGCCTTACCATGCTTCCCCAAAGCTTATGGCTGCTCTCTGCATGAGTTTTTAATTCTTAATATTGAATAGTTTATATCTGAGATTCTGATATTTTTTCAACCCCATTTTTCTCCAACAAAGTAAAATTCAAGTGGAAAACTCTTAAGTACCATGCATGGGTCATATTAATTCAGATTTTTTAAGAATAGGAGAGGAAGTTAGGGAGCCCCCTTTTAATTATATACATTTATTTCCAACATCGACCTAGAGACATTTTGACTAATATCCCTCTTGACCTCAGCTCCACTGTGGGGCTAAAAGGGTGTAGACAGACACAACAGCAATGCCAAACAACACTGAGAACCCCTTTCCAGATCACACATAACCATCAGCTGTGCAAGAACAGCCATCATCATGTGATTTTACATCAATATTATTAACCTTTTATCATGAGCTAAGCCTCTGAAAAATAACAGGCACAGAGTGTAGTACAATCAATTTCCTAAAGTATCTTGCCCTAACTCCAGAGTGCTAAGTAACTAACATATGATATATTATATTTCTACATCTTATCCAAACCCCAGAAAGCTCAACCAACTCAACAATACCAAACAATCTATGAATGAGAACAGAAGGACCAGAGATAAACCTGAGAAGCTCTGTGAAGATCCTCAGCACTTAGTCAAGACACCCACAAGTGGAAGGGATCCAGGACACACTCAGTCTCTGGATTCTGCAGAGGAATGGCTTTTTCTGTCTTTCTACAGGAGGTGGAAGCACAGGCTGAGCTCATGTGCCCTCTGCATCGCTGACGGGAATGCCAGCACCCTGTCCAATCCACTCACCCTGAACGATGAGGTGGACGCGGGAGGTCTTGGGGTGGTTGTCCGTCTGCACAGAGCAGGTGTAGGGGCCCTCGTCATACACGTCCACGTTCTGGATCATGATGCTGTACTGGGTCGGCGTGTTCACCAGGATGATCACACGAGGGTCTATGGACCACTTGTCATTCCCGGCGTAGAGGATGGTGCTGCGGTTCAGCCAGGCCACCCGGGTGACCCGGTCATCTATGGTACACCTGTGAGTGAGAGTGGGGAGGGGAGGGGGGAGGAGGGGAAAGGGAAAGCGTGGGGAGAGGGGAGGGGAGGGAGAAGAGGGAGAGAGCGTTAAGAGATTCTAAACGCAGCTGTTGTTGTTCCAGGAGTAAATGAAATAACACAACCCAGTGTTAAAAGGGATCAATTATTGATAAAACTTCTTAAATAGAGGGCAACAGTGGCCTGAATCATCCTGCAGACCTGATGTTACAAAATCATTTCTATTTGATTTTGAAACATATTATGTGAATATCTTCGCTGTATATTTGCTTTCTATCTTATTTTTCCCCTCAGGCTTATATGAAAATTAGTTTACATTTCTCCAGCGCATTTGCACCTTGTGGGAAGAGTGGTCCAGGGCCAGAAGGGAGAGAAAGTGCATCAGTATTTCAAGCAGATCCCAGCTCATCTATATGGCAAATGCTTCACTTGTTGTTAAGTCAAAAATGGGACACATTCACCTCCATACCCACCCGCCTGTGCTGTCATCGCCTGTATCCGAAGCTGCCCCAAGCCCTGCAAGCACAGTCTATAACACGGATCTTGAAATTCGCTGTAGAAAGCCAACAGTCTGGAGGTAGAAGTAAGGCTATCTCTTCAGATTTCAGGAGAGGGAAGGAGAAAGTGGCCAAGCAGAATTCTTCCTCCTGTTCACACGCCCCTGCCTACCCCTGAGAACAACAGAATTGACATCAGCTGGTCGTCACCTAGATTACCGAGGTAAGAAGCTGATCTCTCCCTCACACTCACCTACCCTTCCCAACAGTTGGAGGCTGTGACTATTGGTGGGAATGCAAACTGGTATCAGTTATACGGAGAACTGAGCTACCGTATGATCCCGCAATCCCACTCCTGGGCATGTATCTGGAGAAAACCATAATCTGAAAAGATACATGAACCCCTACGTTCACAGCAGCACTATTTGCAATAGCCGAGACATGGAAGCAATGCTAAGTGTCGGTAAAGATGTGGTGTAGATACAATAGAACGCTAGTCAGCTGGGCGTCTCTGGCGGCTCAGTGGTAAAGAATCCACCTGTCAATGCTAAGAGACACGGGAGATGTGGGTTCGGGCCCTGGGTCAGAAAGTTCCCCTGGAGGAGGAACTCCAGTATTTGCTGGGATAACCTCATGGACAGAGGAGCCTGGTGGCTACAGTCCATGGGGTCATAAGAGTTGGACACAACTTAGTGACTACACCACCACCACTGTCTAGAAACAAAATGAAGTACTGCCATCTGTAGCAACACGGATGGACCCAGAGAAGATCACGCTGAGTGAAATAAGCCAGGCAGAGAATGGTAAACACCATGGGATATCACTTACATGCGGAATCTCAAAAATTGGTACAAATGATCTAGTTACAAAACAGAAACAGACCCTCAGACACATAAAACACACTTAAGGTTACCAAAGGGCAAGAGGGGGATAGATAACACATACACACACTGCTATACATAAACCAGGTAAACAGCAAGGGCCGACTGTAGAGCAGAGTGAACTCCACTCACTATTTTGTAATAACCTATAAGGGAGGAGAATCTTACGTCACTCGCTCAGTTGTATCTGACTGTTTGTGACCCCGTGGGCTGTAGCCCACCAGACTCCTCCATCCATGGGATTCTCCAGGCAAGAATACTGGAGTGGGCTGCCATTTCCTTCTCTAGGGGATCTTTCCAACCCAGGTCTCCCACACTGCAGGCAGACGCTTTAACCATTTGCGCCACCAGGGAAGCCCTTATAAGGGAAGAGAATCTAAAAAAGAATATATATATATGAGAATATAAGTGAGAGAATATATAAGTGAGAATATGTAAGAATATAAGTGAGGATATATATACATGGAACAACAGACTGGTTCCAAATAGGAAAAGGAGTACGTCAAGGCTGTATATCGTCACCCTGCTTATTTAACTTCTATGCAGAGTACATCATGAGAAACGCTGGGCTGGAAGAAACACAAGCTGGAATCAAGATTGCCGAGAGAAATATCAATAACTTCAGATATGCAGATGACACCACCCTTATGGCAGAAAGTGAAGAGGAGAATGAAAAAGTTGGCTTAAAGCTCAACATTCAGAAAACGAAGATCATGGCATCTGGTCCCATCACTTCATGGCAAATAGATGGGGAAACAGTGGAAACAGTGAGAGACTTTATGTTTGGAGGCTCCAAAATCACTGCAGATGGTGATTGCAGCCATGAAATTAAAAGACGCTTGCTCCTTGGAAGGAAAGTTATGACCAATCTAGACAGCATATTAAAAAGCAGAGACATTACTTTGCCAACAAAGGTCCATCTAGTCAAGGCTATGGTTTTTCCAGTAGTCATGTATGGATGTGAGAGTTGGACTATAAAGCGCTGATGAATTTTGAACTGTGCATTGGAGAAGACCCTTGAGAGTCCCTTGGACTGCAAGGAGATCCGACCAGTCAGTTCTAAGGGAAATCAGTCCTGAATATCCATTGGAAGGACTGATGCTGAAGCTGAAACTCCAATACTTTGGCCACTTGATGCGAAGAGCTGATTCATCTGAAAAGACCCTGATACTGGGAAAGATTGAAGGTGGGAGCAGAAGGGGATGACAGAGGATGAGATGGTTGGATGGCATCATTAACTCAATGAACATAAGTTTGGGTAGGCTCCAGGAGTTGGTGTTGGACAGGGAGGCCTGGAGCGCCACAGCTCATGGGGTTGCAAAGACTCAGACACGACTGAGCAACTGAACTGAACTGTATATACATATATATATGTGTGTGTTTTATAAAACACCTGTCACTGTATTGTACACTTAAAACTAAAACAACATTGTAAGTCAACTATATGTCAATAAAAATTAAATTAATTTAAAAAAAAAGAAAAGGAAAAACTGAGGTCATATTGTCTCCTCGGCATCCTTGGGACTCTAGCTTCCCTATCTGTGCATTTTTGTTCTACAGCAACTGTCATTTCCCTTGTGAAGACTCAATCCCTAATTGGCACTCTCTGCTCTTCACTTTCAAAGGCATGTCTTAGTGGGAAAAAAAATCTAACAAACTCCTTCATTTACTCTCAGTTGCAAATAAGAATTAATGTGCCAACTTTCTTAATAACAGCTGTATTTTCATGAAGGTCAATCCCTGTTGGAATGACTCCTGAAGGTTAAATTCCAACTGTACAGCTTGAGGAATTGGCCAACCTGGAAGCAGACAATAAGTCCAGCAAACTGAAGGGTATGGTATCCCAGACCCTGGGACCACATACACAGGAGAGAGTGCAGATGATAGACTTGTTTTTATTTTGATCAATTATGTAATCCTTTGCCCATTTTTGAGCTGATATAATATTTTTAAAGTTTAAGTAATAGTTGCAAAGGATGCATTTTTAGTCTATGGAGAATATTCACATTTTAAAATTAAAATGTATCATATTCCTTTCTATATGTCTCTATACAGATTTAAATACCATAGTGATTTGATACTCATGATTGTTTGCTTTCAAAATTCATGAACAAGCTCTTTTCTAACAGTCATAAAATGTGTATTGCTCATTTTTTAAACTTGAACTTGTGTATCTATTATATATATTCTCTGCAGGATTTTATCTGTAGCATTTTATCCTGATAAAGTATTTTATGTTTGAAAATCTTTTATTGATCAGCTATCATATTTATTTGCAACAATATATATAAAATGCAGAGACTGAAATTTTTTTTCATGTTCTGTGACTGTAAAGTTCTGAATAATAATAGTTGCTTTTAGAATGAGTTAATGTTATAAGGTTAATATTGATAAAATGATCTAAATATTCTGTACATGTTGTTAAGTAATAATTAAACATAAGAAGTAAACTTTTACTGGAAATATAACTTTTAATGGGATGGAGGAGGCTTTTCTGGTTATTATATAGTCAATAAGTATCATTATACTAGAGTGAGGGCTCAGGATCAACTTTATTCCTATTTTGCCTTGAAAGAAACCAAGTTCACATAAGCAAGAAGATAGAAATGAAAATCTTGTATAGATTCATTCAATGAATGAATAGTGTCATTCAATTTTTTGTACCTCTTCCAAAATATATGCCCAAAACCACATAGTAAAATAGCTTCAAAAATTATTTTAATGATCTCACAGATGACAATTCAATTAATTCCTCCTTCAATTTCTTTTAAAGCAATGAATTGGAAAATACCTGACTTGCAAAGGGCTTTGTAACCCAGTATTAAATTCATTCAATTTCTCAATATCTGGACAGTATATTGCTAATATTTTACTAGGCTTTATGAAATGGCTATTAAAGATGGGTTATTTTGTTAGTTGGAAGCACTTTGGTTAACCCAATACACTGAGAAAGGTGGGAAAAATTGAAATACTGTTTATTTTAATGTGCCAAATCACATGCCCTCTGTCAGAAAGCATCTCTATCTCTCTGGATTCTAATTCCAAAAGGAGAAGGTAGCAGTTTTGCCATAAATTCATTACTGATGAAAAAAAAAAACAAAAACAAAAAACTGTGCCATTTCCTTCTGGACCTGCCTGCTTTATGCTGCAGGGACTCTTCTTCAAGACTGATGCTCCACTTGATGACAGATCGGTGAGAGTGGCAGAGCTGACAATGGAGGTAAAGGAACACTCTCTCCTGGACAAATAGTTACGTGGAGCAGTCAGAAAGGAGAGTCAGAACTGCAATCCAAACACAGGCACTTTCTTGGCAGATCCATTTCAGGACATCTTAGATCTTGAAACATGTACTGTTTTAGATACACTTCCTTGTGTAAGACCTACAACTGCAGGCTGGGGGTGAGTGGCATCAGTTCATATCGCAGCAGGGTCTGGTAGGAGCTGACTCTGAGACAAGTCAGTTCAAATTGACCCTCCAGGCAGGACTCATTCTCAGAGCCCTGCACACAGCCCACGGAAAGATTCGTGTACCCCTCGGGCAGATGACCCCTGGATGGCAGAGAGTTCTGTACTTCCAGGCTGTGGTTGTCTCCTTAATCTAAAAAAAAAAAAAAAGTGCGTGTGGTTTGAGAACCCAAATAATGAGGTCAACCAAAATTTTCTTCAAATTTACGGTACTTAATTACTTTTCTCTTAAGAGATAAAACAGTCCTGGAGCACTGGAAGAATATTTGGAAGTGATTTTTTCACAGCCATAAAACACCTCTAGCTATGTGTGAAAAGAGGAGTGGAAAGTAGAATCAGAAAGAGTAAAGAAGCACCTGAAAGATAGTGATGGAAAGGGGTGTTGCTTGCAAAGCACCACATCCAGCTCTGCTGAATTGGCAATGTGGGAGTCAGGTACCCTGGAAGAGGTAATGGCAACCCACTCCAGTATGCTTGCCTGGAGGATTCCATGGACAGAGGAGCCTGGTGGGCTACAGTCCATGGGGTTGCAAAGAGTCTGACAGGACTGAGAGACTCACACACATTAAGTCACCCAGTTTGGTTTTGGGTCAGAAGTGGGATTACAGTTAAGGAAAACCCATGCCTTAAGACAGTGGTTTTCAAACTTTGTTTTGCATCAAAGTTACCTAGAGAGTTGGTTTTTTTTTTTTTTGTTTGAAAATTTAAATTTATTTATTTTTATTTTTTTATTGGGATACAGTTGCTTTACAATGCTGTGTTGGTTTCTGGTATATAGCAAAGTGAATTGTAAAACACAGATTGCTAAACCCAACTCCCAAGAGCTTTCTTCAAGTGGGTTGGAGGTGGGCTGAAAATTTGCCTTTCTAACCAGTTTCCAGATGATGTCAGAGCTTCTGGTCTGGGGACTCCTCTGTGAGAACCACTTACTTAAAGAAGGGGTTCCCTTCTGAACCAGGGGTTCCCTGATGGCTCAGTAGGTAAAGAACCTGCCTGCAATGCAGGAGACACAGGGGACTCAGGTTTGATCCCTGGGCCAGGAAGAGGGACCCTCGGAGGAGGAAATGGTAATCCACTCCAATATTTTCTCCTGAAAAATTCCATGGGCAGAGGAACTTGGAAGGCTACATACAGTCCATAGGGTTGCAAAGAGTTGGACACAAATGAAGAGGCTTAGCATGCCTTAAAGAAACCAGACGGAAGACAGATAACCAGCTCATCCTGAAAAGTGAGACTGGCCAGCTTCCATGTGGTCCTTATTTTGTTCTTACTTTTATATCTTGCCTCTGAAAATACAAAACCAAAAACGGCCATGATTCACACAACGGTATTTCATGAGTGTCTAAGGTGTATTAGGTGACACTGTAGGAGCTGAAATGCCAGAAGGAGGCAGACAAAGGTCACACCCTTGATCCTACAACAAAAACACCCAAGAAAATAGTATCTTAGCTTCAGAGAATGACAAGCGGTGAAAATAAAAGCGGGACAAGGACTGGAGGGTGCCAGGGGGGCTGGGAGCATCCTTGAGAGAGACGAAGCGGTCAGGGAAACCCTTGGTGCCTGTTTGCTAGACACTCACGCTTTTATCATCTTAAATCCGAATGCAATAGGACATGTCTCTGAAATCAAGTCTACGTTAAAAATAAATGTCACATACACAGATTAAAAATAAATCTCACTTATACCCACAGATAGCTGTGGAACATTTAGATAATCTGGATAGCTGGAGAACGAGTCTTGGAAACCAGCCTAACAAATGGTGCCTCTCCTTTACAGATAACTTTATAGATTCTGCATTCAGAGAATTGACAATTGGCATTTTGAGAAGCTGAAGTTAACTAGAAAATGCCTTTTTATTTCCAGCCTAGTTATTGGGATAATACCTAAATTATGTTGTGTGCTCGTCTGCCTTCAGGAGTAGACAGTGGCAAATAGAGTTTAATCTCTAATATAGACATATCGTTCTAAATTTCCTCCTCTTTGTAATACGATGGTTTTCTTCATAGAATTTATAGCACTGGATTTCATTACATATGTACCTATTTGCTAGGCTGTAAATACCACCTGGTAAGAACCATCTCAGTGGTCTACACTTTGTATCATCAGCACCTCCCACAGCCCACCGGGAAGCTAGAAGGTGATCCACACATATTTATAATGATTAAAAGATGTAAGGTAATGCTTTTCAAGCTGACATAAAAAGAACCCACATAGGATTATAGCTAATGATACTGCACTACATCCTTGAGAGTAGATCTTAAATGTTTTCACTACAAAAAAGAAATGCAAATAATGTGATGGAATGGAGGTGATAGCTTATTCTACAAAGGCAATCATCTTGAAATAATGAAAGGCACCAAGTCAACATCCTGTGCACCTGAAACTTACACAGGGCTATATGTCAATTAGGCTTCCCCCCCTGGCTCAGGGGTAAAGAGTCTGCCTGTCAATGCAGAAGACACGGGTTTCACCCTGGGTCAGGAAGACCCCCTGGAGAAGGAAATGGCAATCCACTCCAGTATGCTTGCCTGGGAAATCCCATGGATAGAAGAGCCCGGTGGGCTACAGGTGATGGGGTCACAGAGAGTCGGACGTGACTTAGCAACTAAACAATACAACAATATGTCAATTATATCTCAATAAAGCAGAAAAAAAAGGATCCATGTAAGGTGAAGTAGATGTCCTTGGAAATACTTTTACGTGTGTATCTATCTCCCTATGAGCCATTCACACACACATACACACAAGATCCACAGGTCCTCTAGTCGTATTTTTTAATTCACTGCTTTCATTCTGACAATACTCTAGACAAATTTCACATATGTGTGTGGTAGATGTGGTCTGACCACAGGTAGATTTCAGTGTTTGGACTTCCATCTGTTAGTCCAGGGGCTTCAGTGAGCATTTCCATTGTCTAAGGCTAATGAGAAGCTTATACGGTGGACTCCCAGCATCACCAAGGTGTCCCTGCCAAGAAAAGTGGCTCAAACCCAGAGTGATAGGGAGTCCCCAAAGTTGGAGTGAATGCATGTAGAGGAGAACTTGGTCATCAAGGCTCATGGGCTGAAGTCAAAAGGTATCCTTACAGACATCGGCACCACATTCGTAGGCAACAAGGAAATTAATTTTAATAAGGCATCATCAGCTCCACTGATGCTGAAAACTTTAAATGATTTATGTATATGTATGATCTATAATTGTATTTTTTTTTCCTTTTCTTTTGGCCAGGCTACATGGCATGTGGGATTTTAATTCCCCAATCAGGGATCGGACCTGCACATCGGAAGTGCACAGTCTTAACCACTGGACCACCAGAGAAGTCACCTGATCTATAATTTTAGATTTTTGAGTCATAGAAGGGTATAGGGTGAAGGCATTTATATCTAGTTTAATGGTTTTATGTACATAAGATTTTTAAAATAATATTACCACTGGGGATCCCTGGTCACCTTGTCTCTGCCTACCCTGTCCCTTGCTAAAGAGTGACCTTTCAGAAAGCCACCAAGAAATGCTGAAAAAGGTAAAAGGATTGAATGTTAAAACCTAAAATGTATTTCTTTGAATTCCATTTTTAAATTTACTCATGATATCATTTTTTGGCTTTGTTTTGTCAATTGCCTCTTTTTTATAAATTGAGAATTAACTGGATTTCAGTTAAAAATCTTATGGTATCAAAATAAATTAATAATGCTATCAAAAAATGGGAAGAAGGTCATCTTGTTTTAGCAAATTCAAGGGTCAATAATCAATGAATGTTTTAAAAGGGGAGGGGAAGGAAAAATACAGTATTTCTAGACCAGTTCCCAAGGTATGCTTAATTGCACAAAGCTGTTCTCTTAGGAAGCTTTAACTACTCAGTTGCTTCCTGAGTTACAAATCCAGTCAAGTCGAGAACATCAACAAGAACCCTAAGTTACCTAAGGGGAAACTTCACAAAATTCAGAGAGAGTTATAACTCTGCTAGAGCTAATATTTGCTGTGAGGGTCTGTTGGAGAATATATATGACAGCTTCCACAGAAGCATGGGGCAGGGTCAGAGCTGCTTAGAGAGGGACTTCGGGAGTGCAAGACATTGACTTTGAAGGTTGCCAGACACACGGCATCCTCAGATGGCTTCTAATTGGAGGATGGTGTATTCTGGAGTCACATTAATACATAGAAAGGGTGTGCATGTGTGTAGGGGGGCGAGGAATGTTATGCAGAGAAAAGTGGGAAACATATGTGAAGGCATGCAAGGATGAGTGTCCTGGAGGAAATGGAGTCTTTGAAACAGAACCAAGGAAGGTGTGGGCTCTCCTGGACACGATGTCACCTGAAGCAGTAATCAGCCACAGGATAACAATGTGCGGGGTTTCGGGCTGTGACCGATGATGGATGAGTCCATCAAGACAGTGCTTTCTGTGTCCTGAAGTGGCAAGTGAACTTCCCGTCTCCACAAGCTCTGCCGGAAGGGCGGGAAAAAGGATAGCAGAGTCTCTAGTGCAGGAAGGAAAAGGAAAGGAGTGACTGCATTGAAAGGTGGCTTCACAAAGGGAAGTCACTTAAACCCATGGAAGAGGGGCTGTGGGCAGGCTGTGGGAGGAGGGGGGCAGGAGGAGGACTCCTATTGCAGTAAGGAAGGTGCAGCCCCGGGGGCTGAACACAGCTGCGAAAGGAGGGCCGTCAGGAGAAAGCTCTGTTCCAGGTGATGGTGGCTGAGCTGGTCTCGTTCCAGACTTCAAGTCACTGTGTGTGCCCAGGTGTGCTGGGACGATACCTTCTTACTTTCCTGAGGAGGCAGAGGCAAGGACTAAATAAAACTAACAACCAAAGCCATCACTGATTCCTGCCCTCAAGATTTTATACTCCTAGGAGAATAATAGAACAGAAGAGCACTGAGAAGACCCTTGATCCCACTCATGGAGACGACCAAAATTGTAGATCAACTATGTGTTGAACAGACGTTTATTCAGCACCTACTAATTGTCAGACACCCTGCTAGGAGCATCTCAAGAGATTGAGCAGAGTCGCTGCCTCTACCCTCTTGGTATTTCTGGATTTGTGGGATTAATGTGCTATCAACAACCTTCAGAATCCCTGAATCTGCTCAAACTGAGCCGAGGAGACCACTAGGATGGTCATCACAGGCAATGGCATGGGAAATCTTACTCCAGAGATATGGTAGTAGATAGGCCTTCTGAGGACATGACAACCTAAGATAGAAAACTGAAACCAATTGTCAGGCACAGGTGTTGGCGACAGAGAGCATTTTAGAGAGAGGACAAGGCAGAGACGCAGGATCTGGGGTAGAAGTTGACTCAGGAAAGGAACAGAATGGAGCCCAGAGAGGGCAAAGCAAGGCGAATGGGGAAAAGGGTAGATTCCATGAGGCTGGGAGGGGAAAGGATGCAACGTGACAAGTCTGTGTTTTAGACTGGGTGTAACGGAGCATCCCTGAGCAGGTTTGGGTAGACACATGCCATGGTGTAAATTATGCTTACAAGAATATACTGGAATCCTTTTGGAGACTGGATGGTAGGCAGTAGGACCACCAAGGGAGTCAAATGTACCTTTGTAGACATGAAATAACAGCCCTGTGACAAGAGGGTCTGAAGCTTAAGGAAGGGGTTGGGGAGGGGAGGGGATGAAGGGGTAAGGTGTGAATGGGAGTGAAGGGCTGATGGCAGTATCTGTAGATGACACTTTCATGGATGTTTTCAGCAAAGGCAGAAAAGAACTAGAGCCATAAAAGTCATTGGGATCTCCAGAGTGTTGTTTGTTTAAGATTGGAAACACTGGGAATTCATTTTGTAAATATTTACTGAATACTTACTGGGTGCTAGGGCTTTTCAAATGTTTAAATGCCCACCAGTTACCTGTGCATGGTGTTGATTCACTAGGTCTGGGTGAGAACCAAACACCTGGGTTTCTAACAAGCTCTGTGATCATTCTGATGTGGGAGGGCTGGACCCCACTTTGAGATGCCTGATGCTAAGAACCTGAGATGCCACTTTGAAGAAGACAAGGGCCAGCCTTCTTACATTAGGATAGGCACCCATTGTGACACTTAGTCGGAGAAGGCAATGGCACCCCACTCCAGTACTCTTGCCTGGAAAATCCCATGGGCGGAGGAGCCTGCTAGGCTGCAGTCCATGGGGTCGCTAAGAGTCGGACACGACTGAGCGACTTCACTTTTACTTCTCACTTTCATGCATTGGAGAAGGAAATGGCAACCCACTCCAGTGTTCTTGCCTGGAGAATCCCAGGGACGGGGGAGCCTGGTGGGCTACCGTCTGTGGGGTCGCACAGAGTCGGACACGACTGAAGCGACTTAGCAGCAGCAGCAGCAGTGACACTTAGTATATAAGGGTATACTGATGAGATCGATCTTACTGAACAGGAGCAACTGATGATGCGGGAGAAAGTGAATGACTCACAAAGAAACGTTTCGGTAAAGGGAAAGAGCGTGGAATCTAAAGCATGGGACGGAAGGGTGCTTCATTTTGTATCAGAAGAGAAGGAAAGAATAATAGCGACACAGATAGGTTTGTGGCTCTGGCCATGGGGAAACAAGGAGCTCCTGAGTGATGGTTTTCATCTTCTCCCAAGTAGAGGGCAGTGTTATCAATTGATGGTAAACAGGAGTAGGGGAGAGGAAGGTTGCTGCTGTTGTGCAGTCGCTCAGTTTTGTCTGACTCTTTGAGACCCCTTGGACTGCAGCATGCCAGGCTTTCCTGTCCTTCACCATCTCCCGACTTGTTCAGATTCATGTCCATTGAGTCAATGATGCTATACAACCATCTTGTCCTCTGTCGTCCCCTTCTCTTCCTGCCTTCAATCTCTCCCAGCATCAGGGTCTTTTCCAATGTGTCGGCTGTTCACATCAGGTGGCCAAAGTATTAGAGATTCATCTTCATCATTAGTCCTCCAAGTGAATATTCAGGGGAGGAAGGTAGATGTAAGTGAAATAGCTTTTGCAGAAAAAGAGAGCAAGATTACTAGGGATCTATGCTAGGATTCACAGGCCATGCTGAGGCCCCACTTAGAGTGCATGGCCAAGAATTTATAGCAACACTGCTCTGCCAGCTTTGAGAATATTCTCCAACCAAGAATGTCTGCTCAGCTGCTAAGCTGCAGGCACAGAAAGCATGGATGGCTGGGTTCGTCCAGCGTTGGAGAGTGCCAGATGGGCAAGGGAGAAGAAGCCAAGCATGAAAGGAATTGGAAAGTAATTGAGAGAAAGGAGACAAGAAGACAGGGGCCCTGATGGATAGAGAGAACCCGGTGGGTTCTACAGAAACTTGAATGAGGTCCTTGAGCAAATGAGCTGGCACGAAAGAGGCTGGCTGTGATGGAAAGTAGGAATACATGGTGACCACACAGTAGTGGCCCTCGTCCATAAGGGATTAAACCCATCCAGGTTCAGATGGGCCATCTTGACAGATCTTGACAATCTTGAGAAGGATGGTGGGAGTCAAGCATTCTTTTTGAGCTTTGATGACATAGCTGAATTGGGTCTTAAAGAGACAGTACATTGTGGAGCTGAGGAGAGGGCCTTGGCTCAGACAGACAAGGGCTCCACTGCTGACCAACAGACGGCCTTAGGACAGGAACTTGGTTTATTCCCTCAGAACCTCCCCTCACCATCTTTGAAGTAGGAGGAGCACATCTACCTCCTAGGGGCATCATGAGGCTGAACTAAGAAATACATAAGCCAGAGTCAGAAGTGTACCTAAACACAGCACACATTGTTTAAAGAGAACCTGCTCTATTACTATGTCAGAGAGCTTGTTGCTGCATTTGGAAAACCGTAACTCAACTGCTGTTATGTGGGGGTGCACGTTAGTTTAACCAAGAGATCGTGGATCCATTGGCTTATCATTTCCCAAGGAGTTCTGAAGGCTTCTCTTTCTGTATTTTCACATATATAAAGAATGGAATAAATTAATAATAAAAAAATAAAAATAAAATTCATTTTTGTATATTTAAAAAAAAAGAATGGAGTTTCATGGAGGGTGGTCTGCACCCAGTTTCAAAATAGGTTATTTTGCTCACAAATAGGTCAGAGAGAAGGTGAGAGCTACATTTTTACCAAAAAACTTGGCAGCTTGGTCCAAGGCTTTCCCATTACACTTATAAACTCTCTCACTTTTAAGATTTTCTTTTTTTCCAAAAATACCTTCCTGTTGAGCAGCAGTCTGCACTCGAATTGTGCAGAGTTCTGCAGTGGGATTTTACTTCCCTCTAAAGTTTATTTTCTCAGCTAAAGCCACTGAGACAACTTTAACTTTGTATTTGTATCAGGCTTCATTCACAGCGTGTTGACACAGTGGTTGATGGGCTGGTTTCTAGATTGATGACTGGTGGTAGGTAAAATGCTGTATTTCTAACAATACATAATTGAGAGATCCATCAATATGGCTGTGCACACCTGAAGGAGGGTCCCCGTGGGCCCCCAGGCCTCGACAGCTCAGCCTGTGGTGTCCTTGTCTTGGGCGGTCTCCCTGTACAAACAGGACAACCCTCATCCTAGAACCAGGTACCAAAACATTCCATCTCTCAAGCAGACTGAGGCACTGCTGGAATCAAATGCTAATCATGTAAGTGCAAAACAGTAAGGGGATGATAGGGACAGGACCATAGTTGAAGGGAATCCTTCAGGTCAGAGCTTCAGGGCTCCATGTTCAATTCCTTTAAGAGTCGTTTACCACCCATGAGCTGCGGGACACCAAGGAAAAGTGACAATTATTCCAAGGATCACATTCCCAACACAAGGAGACTCTGTTAGCTGGTGAAACATGGTAAGGGTACATCTCAGAGCAAATGAAGGACAGGCACAGGATTTAGCTAAGGGTCTCCCCACAGACTGATGCCCTGGCTAGTCATTGGTGGATGGTCACCTCACATCTGGAATCACAGGTGGTTTTGGAAAGCCTCCTTTGTCCCCCATTTTTCCTTTGCAACTCGGTACTCTGTGATGACCCAGATGGAATGGGGAGGAGGGAATGTGGGAGGGAGAAGCAAGACAGAGGGGATATATGTATGCAAACACCTGATCCACTTTGTTGTACAGCAGAAACTAATGCAGGATTGTAAAGCAATTATATTCCAACAACTTTTTTTAAAAAATTTAAAGGTAGCATTATAGCATAAGGTCAAGCCATTTCAGAAGCAGTGAGCCCCTGAGTAAAGAAGAAAAGCATCTTTCAAAGATAAGAATAAGGAAAGCCCCTCCTCTTCCACCATTCAGCCCCACCTCTCTTGCCCCTGTGGTCCAGGCCACTGGTGCAGAATTCCAGGTGGGGCTGTAAAAAGGAGGCGTGCGTTTGCTCTCAGCCCTGCCTCCCTGTCTCAGATGACAGCTGCCTCAGGAACTGCCCAGTGGCTGCTTGAGGATGCCTAGAGAAGCCACCCAGAACAGTCCACCTTATTTATTCATCCCAGGCTCCCACTCCACTGTCCCTTCCACTATCTCCCGAACAGCTTTGAAACCCAGCCTCCCAGTTTGTTCATAGAGCTGGCAAAGATGGAATGAAAATGTTTCCCAAGCACACACCATGTTCATTCCATTCAGTAGGCTATCCTGACATATTAACTCATGGCCATGTCTGTCTCAGTATCATCCACGGAAAAGGATAAATTAAAATTTTAAATTAAAAGCAGGGAGTCTGGGGAGCTTGATATCTTTTTGAAGAATGGAGCGAGTCAGCCACAGGCTCCCAGCATGAGTGTCGTGGGACCAAAGACTCCGGCAGTGCAGAAATTACAGCCCATGGATTTCCCTGCACACACCTTCCCACATATAATGCGAAGGATCATGGATCCTAGAAAGGTCATTCTTCTTTCTGAAAAATTGGGCAAAAACAAAACCATCCCCTTCTGGTGTCACGTGAAAGTTATCAGCACTGATTTACTTATGAAACAAAAAATATGCTGAAAATTGATTAGCTTTTATCCTATCACTAGGGTTTCTGTGTAATATTCTTTAAGAGAGTCAATGTTTTAATAAGAGATACTCGAGTTCCAGTCACAAGTCTTTCATTTACTGATCCTTTGTGAGCACCAGATTTTCTCATTTATAAAATGGAAATGATATTTTAAAAATCACTGGTGGTGATAAATACTAAATAAACAATCCTTTTAATACTAGTATCATCACAATCTGAGAGCACAGTCAATAGTTAATATATTATTTACTTATGAATTATTTTATTTATTATTTATTATATATATGATAATAATCCTACATAAGATTGGGGCTTCTCTGGTGGCTTGCCTACCAACACAGCAGACTTAGGTTCGATCCCTGGTCTGGGAAGATTCTCTGAAGAAGGAAATAGATACCCACTTCAGTATTCTTGCCTGGAAAACCCCATGGACGGAGGAGCCTGGTGGGTTACAGTCCATGGCATCCCAAAGGGTCAGATACAACTTAGGAACTAAACAACAATAACAACATACATAATTCCATAATTATTCAAAATCAGAGAATAATGATAACCCAAACATTACAACAATGTTGACCTTCCCTTCATGCTTATTTTCCAGTGCACACGTAGACCAGTTATAAAGTTTGGAAAATTAAGTAGGGGATCCATCTCTGGAGCCTCAGTCTATAGACCACACTGCCTGCAGTTTGAACTAGAGTTTGTGTGTGTCCTTGTGAGCTTGGCTTCACAGGAGACTCTGAGGCCTATAAACTGACTTGATTCTTCCTGTGCTGCCCCAAACAGACTACACATCTGAATCAAACCTTATCCGTGTTTTAAAAATAAAGCTCTCATTAAGCAGACAGATGGGCAGGGACAGCTGGAGGAGGAGCGATGGGAAGTGATGCTTTTTCGGAAGGCTCCTCAGCTCCCGCCAGCACTGCTCCTGCAGGATGGCAACCCGACCTGTTAAAAAATATATGTTATCTATTTTTAATAAGCCAATCATCTTTTCCAGAATAGTAACTTATTTTATATAGATTATGCAAACTATTGCTCCTTAAAAAATAAAACAGAAAGCAGGCAAAATTCTGTCCTTGGGCCATGAGAGGCCCAGAGGAGAAGATTCCCTGGGGGCAAGAAAGTCACAGGGTTAGTTTTGCAAATGTTTCCAGTTCAGGCCCAGGGGCTGCTACTGTTAATTTATGTCACCAGTGGCTGGTCTGAGTGGACCAAGGCTTTCTTTGCTCCTGGACTCTCGATTGCGTGCTGGGGACCAAGGAACAAGAAGACTGCTGGACACAGCCTGCATTTCTCCAGCCCTGCCCATCTCGTTGCACGTGAGTAAGGGAAGAAGCATGATGGTATAGTCACTATTCCCATCTTGAGGCCAAGCATGTGTGGCTCTGATCAGAGGTGATCTTCTCATGGAACTCTTTACTGAGAAGGTTTGGGAAGATACACCATGAAAACCCAATTATTCATCAAACATGGAGAGGTTGGGTTTCCCTATCATGTATTTTACTTAAAAAAATTTTTTTTAATTATTGGAGTATAATTGATTTACAATGTTGTATTAGCCTTAGGTGTACAGCAAAGTGAGTCAGTTATACACAGATATATATATATATATATATGGATATATGGATATATCCACTCTTTTTTAAAAAAGATTCTTTTCTCATATAGGCCATTAGGAGTATTGAATCATGCATTATAAACAAATAAATGAGCAGAGTAAGAGAGGGAGAGATAAAGAGGGAAGGAGAGAGTTCATGAGCTACAGAGAGGGAAAAAGAGGTGGAAGGAGGGAGGGAGGGAAAGAAAAGAAGAAAAAAGAGAAAGAGAGAATCAACCTTTAGCTTGAATGAAAAATATAAAATTCATACTTTTCAGGGGATGGATGCATCTTTTTAATTATGTTCTGTGCAGGTGATATTGAAAATGATTATGCACTTCCTGAGCACACACTGACTACCAGTTCCTGTTATCCTCTGACAATTCCTTTGCACCGCTCCATCACCTGGTACCCAACAGACCTGCTGCCAGTGCTGTTAGCGTTTCATACTGCCCTGACACCCATCAGCCTGGCTTCCCCATCTCCTCCTCCCACGCACACCTCAAACGGCACAAGTCCTGGTCAGGCCACATGTCCAGAGAGGAAAGGCTCCCTCCGCTCAGATTAACTGTGGGAGAGCAAGCCAAGTCTGGAAAAGTTAAGCCCTGGGGGATTCCAGCAGAGTGGAGAATTACTTCTGTCTCAGTTCATTATAATGAATAATAAAGAGACACTTACATGTGCTTTTGGGTAAATTATTCATCTTGTGCACTGAAGAATCAGGCCAGTAATACGTAAGGGAGACAGCTGGTGTGTCTGGGTTCCTATAAATACTGAAACTCCAGCATTTCCAAAAGCCCATCTCCTCCCCTCAAGAAAGACTGAAATGGCTGGTGCGGGAGGAGGGGGCGGTTCTTGGAGAGACCTTGGCACTCTCACTCTTTGTTCTGTGTATGTGCAGCTCCTGGTAACTCGGAGGCTGTTTCTAGCATGTTTGTTATTTTACTGTAGCTCTAAGTCACTTACGCCACCTGAGGAGCCCAGCGGGACCTCCATGTGGCTTCTGCCACATCCTCAGTAGGTAATGGAAACAGTGAGACTTGCTTCCAAGCCAGGAAAACCCCTTCAGGACCCTCTGCCCCCGTATTTACCACGTGCCTGGTCCTGGTCCACTAAGGGTGGACCCGAGAGCCCAGAAGGAAGAGCATACTCAGCTTGGTCCTCATGGCCTCTGGCTGGATGTCATTCTCATAGTTCACACTCAGGATGGAACCCCCTGTGACATTCTGAAACCTCACCCTCTGGAAGGAGCTTCACCATCACACGTGTGTCCAGGAAGAAGGACATGGTGTCAGCAAGCCCAGGGCATCAGATTCCATGCCTTTGAGAAACAGGAGATTTGTTCTTTCTGGGTCTGTACTTGTGAAGTTTTAAAAATGAAATGTCCTAACTGTCATCTTCCTGTTGTTCCTTCTAATCATTCACACCTACTGGCAATAAGGTTGACGTTATTCACCTTAACATGTTATTCACCTTGACTAAAACCATGACGCTTTGCACAAGACATTTGCCCCTCTTCCTCGGTGAGTGGCACAGTCCTTTCTTACACGGGAGACAGTTAACTGTCTGCTCACATCTTTGTCTTGACCTCAGAGAATGGGGACAAGATGCAGAAATGAGGCTCACGAAGAAAACAGAACTAACGAAATGTGGGAACAGATGATAGTGATGACGAAAAAGTATAACATCTAGTCAGAAAATAAACCTGGAGCGGGGGGGTGATCCTTGGACATCTGAAAATATCTACAGAATGGATCTCAAAACCCAGGGGAGAAACCAACTGAGAGTACTTTGCAAACAGCAGGAATCAAGAACCTGAGATCTAGATGTCCCTCGTAGATAAGAGCTGATACACAGTTAATCCAGTAAAGGCTTACCAGCTCCATGCCTGCTCTGATGGAGGGGAGGGAAAAGAGGGGGAGTCCTGTCTTACAAGGTGCGGGGGAGGAGGGGTCCTAAAGAATTTCACAGAAAACCATATTCAGCTGCAACCAATGGGTATCGGGACCCATGCTTCAGACAGGAAGGAACATTTGTCACCAACTATTTAGAACTCTACAGGGAGAAGTTTTCCATCTATATTTTCTCATCGTGTGATGACTTGTCAAAACAGCAATCTTAAAATTTCCCAGAAGCTGAATTGGAGCCAAACACTGAATAGTAACTAGACAGGACAGGAGCCCAGGGGTAGGGTCTCTGCATTTCTGTAAGGCTTTGCTCTCCCTTCCATCCTTCCTCCTCCTTCCCTACCCTCCCCAGCCTCTACCCCCTTCTCTCTCTCAATCTTTAGCAATTTCCCCTCAAGCATTCCTGTATCTGTGCCGCCCACATTCTCCCCTTTTCCAATTGACCAGTATTATGAAATCTATATTGTAGGCATGCAGGCGGTATGCGGGTGAAGAGACTTCTTCAAAGTGTTTAGATAAAGCAGACAAGCTCTTACAAAGCTAGATAATAAACCAGGCCAAGAGGTTTTCCCTTCAAGGAATCTAATTAAGAACAAAGGCAAACGCACATTAATATTCTCCTCAAGGCACGGAATTCACCTCAGAAGAAATTTTATTGTTGCAAATCCAGAAGAGAAGCCTCAGGATCAGAGCAAAGAGGGAGAGAAGAGGTAGAGGGGGCAAAGGGAGGTCTGTGGTCTCCACGTGGGTGGAGCGGCCATCCTGGGAGCAGAAAGAGCGGAAATTCAAAAGCATCTGAAACAGGAAGCATTTGAATTTGCAGAAAGCTGAGCCAGGCCCGGCAGATGGCCTGGGAGGAAACCTGGCATCATCATTTGGGGCTGAACATTTTTGGCAGGGGGATGGCCCCAGTGAATAATAAGATTTAGTGTGTTTTGTATTGTTCAAATGGAAAATAGGCCAGGTCGAGTTGCTGATCTCTCAGCAGTCACTCCAAATCCATGCATACACTCCAGGAGACCCAAGATGGGGTCACGTTATAAAATAAACTTAATTTCAAAGACACCTTTGGGTAGCTTTGAGAGGTGAAGATGGCTGCATTTTTCATTACTGGTTATTAAAGTTTTGAGATCATAATACTTATGAGTAAAATCTTTCACTTTCTATAGATGACTATGAAGCTTATGAATAGAGTTTGTTGCTAAAGCTGAAACTTCAGTACTTTGGCCACCTCATGCGAGGAGTTGACTCATTGGAAAAGACTCTGATGCTGGGAGGGATTGGGGGCAGGAGGAGAAGGAAACGACAGAGGATGAGATGGCTGGATGGCATCACTGACTTGATGGGCGTGAGTCTGAGTGAACTCTGGGAGTTGGTGATGGACAAGAGGCCTGGCGTGCTGTGATTCGCGGGGTCGAGTCATACATGACTGAGTGACTGAACTGAACTGAAACCAAAAAGAAATCCATTCTAATATGAGTAGTTGGGTTTTTGCAAGACCTTCTTACACTGAATTGATATCAACCTTGAAAGGCCACCCACTGGTATCAGCTCTTCCACTTGGAACACAAGTCCAGTGCTTTTTCCCCATTATTCACTTTAAGTTGTCTAATTTTGAGGTTGGGCTTTTCTACTTTGCAGGTTTCAATAACCAACCTTCCATCCATCCACTCCCATGTAAAAACAGCCCCCTCCAAGAAGTGTGGGAGACTCGGAAGGTGAGTCCCATTGGGACATGACTAGCAGGTACAGCTCAATGGTTTGATTTTTGCCATGACTAGAAATATGACAACATATTGCTGTTGTTTAGCCATGCCCATCTTTTGTGAACCCATGGATGTACATGTGTTTTTTGCCAATGCTTTACCATATATATCTACAAGACACAAACTTAGCTGCCTATATGGAAGATTTCACCCCAACAAGTTACAAAAAGCTAAGTGGTATACAGACACATACCATAAATATATAACATATACCTCAAATTTCATCCCCACCTACATTTAGTCGTATCAGTTCAGTTCAGTTCAGTTCCTCAGTTGTGTCCAACTCTCTGTGACCCCATGAATCACAGCATGCCAGGCCTCCCTGTCCATCACCAACTCCTGGCGTGTATAGGTAAGTGTATTATGCCTAAAAAGGATGCTTCAACCCTTACTTCCATTCAGTGTCACATTGAAGGTTGTAGCCAGGGCAGTTATGAAAATGATATAAAATGCATCCATATTGGAAAGGAAGAATTAAAACTACCTCCCTAGAGATGACATGATCTTGTATAGAGATAATTCTAAGGAATCCACTAAAAAAAAAAGTTAGAGTTAATCAAGTTTAGCCATATTTCACACTGCAAGGTCAATAAATAAAAATCAGGGACTGCTTTGACTGTGCTTATGGGTGTATATGTGTATATTCCATTATTTTAATTATTATTTGCCTCATTTTGTAACTGCCATTTGTATGGGGTTCCTCTTTGGCGTCTCGTTTTGGGGTATTTGTTTTATCTCAGTTAATGCCATAATAAACCACTTGTGGAATCTTCATTCCTGAGCAGAGATCAAGCCCTGAGCCTTTAGAGTGGGAACACTGATTCCAAGATCCTAGACTACCAGAGAACTAACCCTAGGGAGTATCAAATAGTGAGAGCTCACACAAAGTAAACCACTTGAATACAGGACTCAGCATCACTGAATCACCATCTAAACAACAAACAAAACAAAACTACAAACCCAATCATCAGCAGACAAGATTACCACCTCAGCCTTGCCCAACAGAGGAAAATCAAACAAACAAATAAACAAACAAACAAAACTCACCACAAATCTCATCCTATACACAAACCACTGGACCAACCTTAGGAGGGAAGAAACCAAAAGAAAGAAAGAATTCAACTTTGAAGCCTGGGAAAAGGAGACCTCAAACACAATAAACTAAAATAATAATAATAATGAAAAGGCAGAGAAACACTACACAAATGAAGGAACAAACCAGAAACACAGAAGTCCAAATAAATGAAGAGGAAATAGGCAAACTATCTGAAAAAGAATTAAGAATAATTACAGTAAAGATAGCCAAAAACGTTGAAAACAAAATGGAGTAAATGTAAGAATCAATTAACAAAGACCTAGAAGAATGAAAGAACAAACATACAGAGACAAACAGCACAATTACTGAAATTAAAAACACTCTAGAAGGAATCAATAGCAGAATAGCTGAAGCAGAAGAATGAATCAGAGAGCTGGAAGATGAAATGGTGGAAATATCTTCTGAAGAGCAGAATAAAGTAAAAAAGAATGAAAAGAACTGAGGATAGCCTCAGACCTCTGGGACAATATCAAAAGCACAAACATTTGAACTATAGGGGTCCCAGAAGAAGAAGAGAAAAAGAAAGAGTATGAAAAAAATTTTGAAGAAATTATAGTTGAAAAGTTCCCCAACATGGAGAAGGAAATAGTCAAGTCCAAAAGGCACAAAGATCCCCATACAGGATAAACCCAAGGAGAAACACTCCAAGACACATACTATCAAACTAACAAAGATAAAACACAAAGAAAGAATATTAAAAGCAGCAAAGACAAGAAGTAACATACAAGGGAAACCCCACATGTGTAACAGCTGATCTTTCAGCAGAAACTCTGCAGGCCAGAAGGGAATGTCAGGATATAAAGTGCTGAAAGGGAAAAATCTACAACCAAGATTACTGTACCTGGCAAGGATCTCATTCAAAATTGATGGAGAAATAAAAAACTTTTCAGACAAGGAAAAGTTAAGAGAATTCAGTACCAACAAACCAGCTTTACAACAAATGTTAAAGGGACTTATATCATCAATAAATACAAGAGAAGAAAAAAGGTCTACAAAATCAACCCCAAACAATTAAGAAAATGGCAGTAGGAATATACATATGAATAATTACCTTAAATGTAAATGGATTAAATGCTCCAACCAAAAGACACAGACTGGCTGAATGTATAGAAAAAAATAAGACCCATATATATGCTGTCTACAAGAAATCCACTTCAAACCTAAAGACACATATAGACTGAAAGTGAGAAGATAGAAAATATATTTCATGCAAATGGGAAACAAAAGAAAGCTGGAGTAGCAATCCTTATATCAGACAAAGTAAAGAAAGAAAGATTGAATGTGAAGTCACTCAGTTGTATCCAAGTCTTTGCGACCCCATGGCCTGCAGCCTACCAGGCTTCTCCATCCATGGGATTCTCCAGGCAAGAATACTGGAGTGGGTTGCCACTTCCTTCTCCAGGAGATCTTCCTGACCCAGGGATTGAACCTGGGTCTCCCACATTGTAGGCAGACACTTTACCATCTGAGCCACAAGGGAAGTCACCTTAAAATAAAGAATATTACAAGAGATAACAAAGGACACTACATAATGATCAAGGGATCAATTCAAGAGGAAGATATAACAATTGTAAATATCTATGCACCCAACATAGGAGCACCTCAATACATAAGGCAAACACTAACAGACATAAAAGGAGAAATTGACAGTAATACAGTAACAGTAGGAGATTTTAACACCCACTCACACTAATGGACAGATCATTAAAACAGAAAATTAGTAGGGAAACACAAGTCTTAAGTGATACATTAGATGATATGGATCTCAATGATATCTTCAGGACATTCTATCCAAATGCAGATGAATACACCTTCTTCTGAAGTGCACATGGAACATTCTCCAGGATAGACCATATCTTGGTTCACAAATCAAACCTCAGTAAAATTAACAAAATTGAAATTGTATCAAGCATCTTCTCTGACAACAACACTATGAAAGTAGATATCAATTAGAAAAAAAAAAAGTGTAAGAAACACGAACACATGGAGATTAAACAACACGTTTCTAAATAACCAACAGGGTAGTGAAGAGATCAAAGGGGAAATCAAAAAATCTCTAGAAACAAATGATAATGAAAACACAACAACTCAAAACCTATGAGATGCAGCAGAAACCATTCTAAGAGGGAAGTTTATAATGATACACTCCTCCCTCAAGAAACAAGAAAAACATCGAATAGAAAACTTAACTTTACACCTAAAACAACTGAGAAAAGAAGAACAAAAAATCACCAAAATTAGTAGAAGGAAAGAAATAATAAAGATCTGAGCAGAAATAAATGAAATAGAAATGAAAGAAGCAATAAGAAAGATTAATAAAACTGAAAGCTGGTTCTTTGCGAAGATAAACAAAATTGACAAATCTTTAGCCAGATTCATCAAGAAAAAAAGAGAGAAGAAACAAATCAACAAAATTAGAAATGAAAAAGGAGAGTTTACAAGGGACAATGCAGAAATACAAAGGATTATAAGAGTCTATTATGAAAAACTATATGGCAATAAAATGGATAACCTGGAAGAAATGGACAGATTCTTAGAAACGTTCAATCTTCCAAGACTGAACCAGGAAGAAATAAACTATAAACAACACAATTACAAGCACTGAAATTGAAACTGTGATCAAAAATCTCCCGGAAAACAAAAGCCCAGGGCCAGATTGCTTCACAGGAGAATTCTACCAAACATTTAGAGAAGAGCTAATGCTATTCTTCTAAAACTTTCAAAAAATTGCAGAGAAAGGAACTCTTCCAAACTCATTCTACGAGGCCAACATCACCCTGATAACAAAACCAAAGACAACACAAAAAGAGAAAACTACAGGCCAATATCACTGATGAACATAGATGTAAAAATCCTCAACAAAATTTTAGCAAGCAGAAATCAGCAGCACATCAAAAAACTCATACACCATGATCAAGTTGGCTTTATTCCAGGGATGCAAGGATTCTTTGATATATGCAAATCAATCAATGTGATACACCCTATTAACAAATTGAGAGATAAAAACCATATGATAATCTCAATAGATGCAGAAAATTTGACAAAGCTCAACACCCATTTGTGATTAAAACTCTTCAAAACATGGGCATAGAAGGAACATACCTCAATATGGTAAAGGACATATATGATAAGCCTACAGCAAACATTATTCTCAAGTGTGAAAAACTGAAAGCATTCCCCCTAACATCAGGGACAAGACAAGGGTGTCCACTTTCACCAATATTATTCAACATTGCTCTGGAAGTCCTAGCCACAGCAATCAGGGAAGAAAAAGAAATAAAAGGAATCCAGATCGAATAAGAAATAAACTCTCACTGTTTGCAGATGACATGATACTGTACATAGAAAACCCCAAAGATAGTATCAGAAAGTTACTAGAGTGAATCAGTGAATTTAGCAAAGTTGCAGGATACAAAATCAATACACAGAAATAATTTGCATTTCTATATACTGACAATGAAAAATCAGAAATAGAAATTAAGGAATCAATCCCATTCACCATTGCAACAAAAAGAATTAAATATCTAGGAATAAACCTAAAGGAGACAAATGAACTGTACACAGAAAATTATAAGATACTAAGGAAAGACATCAAAGATGACATACACAGAGAGATATTCCATGTTCCTGAGTAGGAAGAATCAATTTTGTGAAAATGACTATACTACCAAAAGCAATCTACAGATTCAATGTGATCCCTATCAAATTACGAATGATATTTTTCAAGAACTAGAACAAAAAAATTTCACAATTCATATGGAAACACAAAAGACCCTGAATAGCCAAAGCAGTCTTAAGAAAGAAGAAGGGAGCTGGAGGAATCAACACACTGACTTCAGATTATACTACAAAGCTATAGTCATCAAGACAGTAGGGTACTAGCACAAAAACAGAAATATAGACCAATGGAACAAGACAGAAAGCCCAGAAATAAACCAATGCACCTATGGGTACCTTATTTTTGACAAAGGCGTCAAGAATATACAATGGGGCAAAGACAGTCTCTTCAATAAATGGTGCTGGGAAAACTGGACAGTCACATGTAAAAGAATGAAATTAGAACATTTCCTAACACCATACACAAAGATTAACTCAAAGTGGATTAAAGACCTAAATGTGTAAGACCAGAAACTATAAAACTCTTAGAAGACAACATAGGCAGAACACTTGATGACATAAATCAAATCAAGATCCTCTATGACCCACCTCCTAGAGTAATGGAAATAAAGACAAAAGTAAACAAGTGGGACGTGAGTAAACATAAAAGCCTTTTCACGACATAGTTAACTATAAGCAAGAAGAAAAGACAACCCTTAGGATGGGAGAAAATAATAGCAAATGAAACAACTGACAAAGGATTAATTTCCAAAATATACAAGCAGCTCATATAACTCAATACCAGAAAGACAAACAACCCAATCAAAAAGTGGCTGCTGCTGCTGCTGCTAAGTCGCTGCAGTCATGTCCGATGCTGTGCGACCCCATAGACGGCAGCCCACCAGGCTTCCCCATCCCTGGGATTCTCCAGGCAAGAACACTGGAGTGGGTTGCCATTTGAAAAAACCTAAATAGACATTTCTCCAAAGAAGACATACAGATGGCTAACAAACACATGAAAGGATGCTCAATATTGCTCAGTATTAGAGAAATGCAAATTGAAACTACAATGAGATATCACCTCACACCAGTCAGAATTCAGTTCAGTTCAGTCGTTCAGTCGTGTCTGACTCTTTGCGACCCCATGAATACAGCACGTCAGGCCTCCCTATCCCAGTCAGAATGGCCATCATCAAAAAGTCTAAAAACAATAAACGCTGGAAAGAGTGTGGAGAAAAGGGAATGCTCTTGCACTGCTGGTGGGACTGTAAATTGATACAGCCATTACAGAAGACGGTATGGAGATTCCTTAAAAAAACTAGGAATAAAGCCACCATATGACCCAGCAATCTCATTCATGGGCATATACCCTGAGGAAACCAAAGTTGAACAAGACACATGTTTTCCATTGTTCATTGCAGCACTATTTACAATAGCTAGAACATGGAAGCAACCTCGATGTCCATCAACAGATGAATGGATAAAGAACATAAAAAGGAGCACATTTGAGTCAGTTTTAATGAGGTGGATGAACCTCGCACCTAGTATACAGAGTGAAGTCAGAAAGAGAAAGAGAAATATTGTATTCTAGTGCATATATACAAAATCTAGAAAAATGGTACTGAAGGATTAATTTACAGGGCAGCAATGGAGAAACAAACATAAAGAATAGACTTATGGACATGGGGAGAGGAGAAGGTGAGATGTATGGAGAGAGAAACATGGAAACTTACATTACTATATGTAAAATAGATAGCCAACGGGATTTGTTGTATGGCTTAGGAAACTCAAACAAGGGCTCTGTATCAACCTAGAGGGGTGGGATGGGGAGGGAGATGGGAGGGAGGTTCAAAAGGGAGGAGATATATGGTGGCTCAGATGGTAAAGCGTCTGTCTACAATGCTAGAGACCCAGGTTCGATCCCTGGGTTGGGAAGATCCCCTGGAGAAGGCAATGCAAACCACTCCAAGACTATTCCCTGGGAAAACCCATGGACAGAGGAGCCTGGTAGGCTACAGTCCATGGGGTCGCAAAGAGTCAGACATGACTGAGCAACTTCACTTTCTTTCTTTCACTTTAAGGCTGATTAATGTTGAGGTTTGACAGAAAACAACAAAATCCTGTAAAGGAATTATGCTTCAAAAAAAAATTTTTTTTTAATTTAAAAATAGAAAATAAACACATTAAAAAAAAATTCCAGCTGATTTCTTCCCAGAAATTTTACCACCAATCCTTAAGTTAATATGGAATTTTGAGGGGCTAAAAATAGCCAAACAATCTTGAAAAAAGGAGTAAAAGGTGTGAGGACTCACACCTCCCAATTTCAAAACTTGCTACAAGGCTATGGTAATCAAGACATGTCAATGCTGGCACAGGGATACACATATGAAAAAATGAAATAAAATTGAGAATTTAGAAATGAACTCTCATGTGTATGGTCAATCAATTTTTGACAAGAATGTTGAGACAACTGGATGAAGACAGTGGCGTTTCAACAAACACTGTTGGGATAACTGGACATCCTCAATGCAGTTAAACAAAGCTGGCCCCTATCTCACACCATATATAAAAATTAACTCATAATGAATCAAGTACTTGTCATTGTTATATAATCACAATCAAATATGAGTTACTGTTACAAAATGCTTCGAAGAAAATGGTGTAAAATTTGACTGCCTTGTACTAGGCAATGTTTCTTAGACATACTATCAAAAGCACAAACAACAAATAAAAAAGATAAATTTGACTTCATCAAAATTAAAAACTTTTGTACTTTAAAGAACACAATTAAGAAAGGCAAAAGGAAATACAGAGAAAAGGAGAAGACAGTGGCAAATCATGTATCTGAAAAACAGCTTTTTTCTAGAATATGTAAAGAATGCTTGCAACTCAACAAAAAGACAAACAACTCACTTTAAATTTATATATATCTAAATAGACATTTCTCCAAAGAATATACAGGGATAGCCAATTGGTACATGAAAAGAAGCCAGGAATCATTAGTCATTAAATAAGTGCAAATCAAAACCATAATGAGATACCACTGCATACCTTCTATGGTGGCTATCATTAAAAAGAGAAAAGAAAATAACTTGTGTTGGCAAGGATGTGGAGAAGTTAAAACTCTTGTGCATTGCTGTTGGAAATGTAAAATGAGGCTGTTTCTTGCTTTGGAAATCAGCACTGCATCTCCTAGAAGGTTAAAGATGAGTTAACATATGACCCAGCAATTCCACTAGGTATGTACCCAAGAGAAATGCAAACATCTGTCCACAGAGAACCTTGTACATGAACATTCATGCAGCATTCTTCATAACAGAGAAAAAGTAGAAACAACCTCCATGTCCATTAGACGTAGCATAATGCATATCATTCAGTCCTAAAGAGAATGGAGGTCTGGCACCTGCTCTAACATGACTGACCCTTAACAACTGAGGGATTGTGGATGCAGCAGGGGAAGGAGAGAGGCTAGGAGAAACTGAGAAAATAGCATTGATAGACACACGTACACACACACTGTCATGTGTGAAATAGATAACTGGCAGGAAGCTGCTGTATAACACAAGGAGCCCAGTCTGGTGCTCTGTGACCACCTAGAGGGGTGGAATGGGCAAGGGGAGGCTCAACAGGGAGGGGAGTATGTATGTATAATTATAAGTGATTCACGTTGATGTACAGTAGAGAGCACTGCAATATTGTAAAGCAATTATCCTCCAGTTAAAAAATAATAGTAATGGAAAGCACTAAGTGAAAGAAGCCAGTGTCTAAAACCATGAGAGGCTAGGAGAAACTGAGAAAATAGCATTGATAGACACACGTACACACACACTGTCATGTGTGAAATAGATAACTGGCAGGAAGCTGCTGTATAACACAAGGAGCCCAGTCTGGTGCTCTGTGACCACCTAGAGGGGTGGAATGGGCAAGGGGGGGGCTCAACAGGGAGGGGAGTATGTATATATAATTATAAGTGATTCACGTTGATGTACAGTAGAGAGCACTGCAATATTGTAAAGCAATTATCCTCCAGTTAAAAAATAATAGTAATGGAAAGCGCTAAGTGAAAGAAGCCAGTGTCTAAAACCAGCCTATTATACAACTTCATTTATACAAAATGTCCACAATAGGCAAGTCGATAGAGACAGACAATAGCTTGTCGGTTGTCTAGAGCTGGGTGGGAAGGTCAGGGAGACATGGGGAATGCCTGCTAGTAGGTATAACGCAGATTTGGCGGGGGATGAAAGCATTCTGAAATTGTGTAGATAGTTACACAACTCTGTGAAAGTGAAAGTGAAGTCACTCAGTCATGTCCAACTCTTTGCGACCCCATGGACTGTAGCCTACCAGGCTCCTCTGTCGATGGGATTTTCCAGGCAATAGTCTGGAGTGGATTGCCATTTCCTTCTCCAGGGGATCTTGCCAACCCAGGTATCAAAAAGCACTAAAGTGTACACTTTAAATGGGTGAACTGGACGGTATGTTGACTGATCTCAATAAAGCTGGAATTTAAAAAAGGAGGCACGCTTAAATCACAAAGGAAGGATTATTCAATGAGTTACCCTCATTGCTTTCTTAATTTGATCCTTAGGTCATCAAAATCCATTCTATGGCTGTAAACGTTTAAGTCTTACCCTAGGGAATTGTCTGGGGACATGGGAATGGGGATGGGAGTGGCACATCCTCAAAGAAGGATTATTTTAGTAGACATTTATTTTGGTAGAGAAAAGTTCACCCGAAATTCCAATTCTTCTGATTTTTCTTTTCTTTTGTGGATTCAAACTACCTTGTAAACCCATGTGTATTTTGGAATGTGCTGGGTCTGCGTGCTGCAACCTCACAGGCATTCGGGGTAAATTTCAAGCTCTGTGAACCATTCTGCTTTATCCCAGAAGCTGAATGGCCATGATTAAGGAATTGTGTGATGGATACACCTCTTAAACCTCCCCCACTAGGGTTGAGTTGCAAATATTCCAATGACCCCAATCCAAGCTAATGCCCCCTTAGTATGGGGCTGTCTCATTAACTCACATCCTCCCAGGGAACCTGTATACTTCAGTTGTATCTCCTCTGGGCAATTATCAGCATTGCCTAGTGCCAAAGAATGACACTCACAGGCAGGATTTCCTCCCCAAGAGGCAGAGAAATCAGTCCCTTTGCAAGGTGCTAAAGAGATACGCTGCCATGCAAGCAGCTGCTCCCTTTGCCCACGTAAAAACTGGCCCATTCACCTCCCTCAGGGACAAAGGATACCAATTTCAGGTTCAGAAGGCTTGGAGAAATCAGGGCTGCGACTCACAAATGCATTCAGGTGAGAAGATACATGAAAGACGGAGCCGGGGGCAGCTACGGCCATGCCACCTCCGCTCTAATTGTAACGATTCTTCATGCTTAAATGCTAATTCTGAAGTTTTCCAAGGAATTATTTTACTTAGTGTCAACAATACAGATAGCATAGCTGATAGGCTTTTTATATTCCAGTGGAGAAGCTGGCCTGCATCGGCTCTGGAGGCCTGTTAGCCAGGCCCCTGCCTGAATCACTTTGACAGGTGTGCCCAGCTTCTTTAATGATATTGACAAGCTTCCTGAACGTGGATGTGCACAATGATCCAGCAGGGCAGGTGGCCTACTTTCTCTCACATGCACACTGCTTCCTCCTTGTCTGGGCCTGGAGGCAGAGGCTCCCAACATGGACCAGTCTGGCATTAGTGACTGTAGCTGTTCCGTGAATTGCCAAATAATCTCTCAAACTAATGGGGATTCCATCACCTGGAAGGAAAGACAATCAACAGGGGGCAACTTGATCGGAAGCTGAAGAATGGTCCATCAAGTTTTGTTTTTTAATATGTATGTGTTCGTCTGAGTGTGTATTCAGTCGTTAAGACTGTTCAGCTCTTTGTCATCCCATGGATTGTAGCATACCAGGCTCCCCTTTCCTTCACTATTTCCCAGAGTTTGCTCAAATTCATGTCCATTGAATTGGCCATTCAACCATTTCATCCTCTGCCACCCATTCTCCTTTTGCCTACTATCTTTCCCAGCATCAGGGTCTTTTCCATTCAGTCCACCCTTTGCATCAGGCGGTAAAGTATTGGAGCCTTAGCTTCAGCACCTGTCTTTCCAACGAATATAGGGTTGATTTTCTTTAGGATTGACTGCTTTGATCTCCTTGCAGTCTAAAGGACTCTCAAGAGTCTTCCCCAGCACCACAATTCAAGAAAACTCTTGAGAGGTTTGGTTTTTTTTTAATATAGGAACATTTAATGTCATAGCCAGAAGTTTAGAACATTAAATGCAAGCAGGGTATAAAGCACACATGCATTTCTTTTGTGAAGGTTAGCAGTCATCACTATGTGGTAGGATTATGGGTAATTTTAATTATCTATATCTGCCTCAGTTCAGTTCAGTCCAGTCACTCTGTCACACCGGACTTTTTGCAACCCCATGAGCTGCAGCACGCCAGGCCTCCCTGTTCAACACCAACTCCTAGAGCCTACTCAATCTCATGTCCATTGAATTAGTGATGCCATCCAACCATCTCATCCTCTGTCAGCCCCTTCTCCTGTGTTCAATCTTTCTAAGCATCAGGGTCTTTTCAAATGAGTCAGCTTCTTGCATCAGGTGGCCAAAGTATTAGAGTTTCAGCTTCAGGATCAGTCCTTCCAATGAACACTCAGGACTGATGTGATGTTTTTAAACCACACATATTTGCATTGCTTATAACTATTATAAAATGTTAAGATATAACAAAGATAAATTTAAAAAAAATAGGAAAAGAACCAGAGCATTTTATTTTACTTTACTTTTGTTACATTTAATTCAATTAAAAATTGTATTGGAATATAGTTGCTTTACAATATTGTGTTAGCTTCTACTACACAGCAAAATGAACCACCTCAAACAAAAACAAAACAAACAAACAAAAAAAAACCCCACAATCAAAAACTGGGTGGAAGACCTAAGCAGACATTTCTCCAAGGAAGACATACAGGTGGTCCATTAAGCTTCAGTGTTGAAGGATCCGTGCCCACAGTCTCATTCTCTGGTTGTGCTCCCCACCTGAGCTGACAGAATCACTAATGAGTCAGCAGAGGAGCTCACGCTATGAGAGCTAGTGACCATGGGGAGAACTTGCCACTTGTGAATAGTTACCACGTATCATTTGTTTTTTTAATTCCTGCATTTTCCCATAGTTGTAAGCTATAAAAATGGCCATCCTCTTTAAAACACTGGTTGACTGAAAGCAGTGAGCTGTCGATGTAATTATGTGCAGCACCTACAGATGGAGGGTGTTCCACGCCAGGGCTGGCCTGAGCGGTCCTGCTTACACAGCCACAGGCAGGGCTGAGCAGGCAAACTGCCTTCCTTGAGAGACCAGAAGAGAAGAAAGCTTTAGGGTCCAAGAACTGCAGAGAGGACTTAAGTCAGCCCCAAGTAAAAGCTGGTCTCTCACCAGCAAGCCCTTCTTTCCTTATGAACACAACAAATGAGTGTGAGAGGCCAATTTCTGTTCTGTGGTCTTTACTACGAGGGAACCTCTTCCTCACTGTGCCCTGAAGGTGAGCTTCCCTCTTTTTTTTTTTCCTCATTGATCTGGGGCACCCTCAGAGTCTCTCTGTAATGCAGACTGGGGAGCAGAGGTAAAGGATGCCTTCAAGGTCACTCAGGAGAGCTAAGCCTTAAACATTTCGTCTGTTTCTAGATAAGATGTTCTTATCAGTTTAACACACAACTTCAAACTAAGTAGCCAAAGGAGTTTTTATTGACATTATGCTGTGCTTCAATTGTACAATATGTAAGAATAATATAAGATCGCTAGATTTGCTATTTATTTTTTTATTAATAGAAGGGGCTTCCCAGGTGGCTCAGCTGGTAAATAACCTGCCTGCCAATGCAGGAGACACAAGAGACATGGGTTCAATCCCTTGGTTGGGAAGATCCCTAGGAGAGAAAATGGCAACCCACTCCAGTATTCTTGCTGTAGAAATCCCATGGACAGAGGAGCCTATCAGGCTACAGTCCAAAGAGTCGAACATGACTACAGTCAAAGAGTTGGACATGACTGAGCGACTGAGGAAATACAACACATGCACGGTTTCTTAGAAAGAGAAGTCTGAGTGTTCTTTAAACTGAGAAGAGCTGTATTTCCTAAAACACTCTACTGGGAAAAGCAGGTCATTCAGAGTCACAGAACCTGGTATCAAGTTCTGGGTCTGCTCCTCACCAGGTGTACTACCCAGGGGGTGATTTAATTTCTCTGAACTCAACCACTTCATCCTTAAAATCCCAGTGACTACACCTTGAACTGTTGGGAGGATAAAATGAGGAGTTTGTAAGAGGTTTAGGAGCCATAACTCATGAATCGAGTTTGCTTATTACTGTGCCCCAGCGTCCCTGACATGGTTGCTCCGTCTTTAGGAAACAGAACACAACGTCCATCTCCCAGGGCGAGATTCCACACTTCTGTGCCAGTTCATGGCTCTGGCTGCCTGCTGTCCCTGTGAAACACAAAGCAAATCTCTGATGGGCCCCGGGGGCCACCCTTTTGAAAAGATGTGATAGTGTTCCAGTGACTCGAGGACCACTCTCAGCCTAAACCTTCTATGCCTCTAAGTCCTATATACTGTTCCTTTATAATTTGCCTCCCTGAGTTGTTCCTTTCTGAACCTGTGTCTAATTTCATCCTAGCATTAGCCCTTTTTAATATTCTCTTTTTATAGGAATGGGCTGGAGTGGGGTGGCAGGGAGGTCCAGGAGGGAGGGGATGTGTGTGTACATAGAGCTCTTTCACTTCATTGTTCAGCAGAAACTAACATGACACTGTAAAGCAATTATACTCCATAAAAATTCTAGTTTTATATTTCCATCAACTTTAAATAGCAATTGATTCCATGCAGTTTATCTCTATTTTTAAGACCTCTATCTCTATTTTAAAACTGCTTTTGTAAACAAATATGTGTTCAGTAGCTATAGAATGCAGAGCCATGACCTGTGAACTGAGAGACTGGAAATAAAAAACTCAGGGACCCTGTCTTCAGTGAATTTATAAACTAGATGAGATCAGCTGCTTAATATAGATAATAATAAAAATCAAGGTGCATGAACGTAAGTTGCTTCAGTTATACCTAACTCTTTGCGATGCTATGGACTGAGCCCACCAGGCTGCTCTGTCCATGCGCTTCTCCAGGCAAGAATACTGGAGTGGGTTGCCATGCCCTTCTCCAGGGGATCTTCTCAACCCAGGGATCAAACACAGGTCTCTTATCTCTCCTGTATTGGCAGGCAGGTTCTTTACCACTAATGCCATCTGGGAAGCCCCCAAATCAAGGCAGTGACTGTCATTATCTAAGTGTTTAGTATGTATGTGCCAGACACAGTGTCCAGATCCTTTTCTTCTCTCCATACCTATGAGATGAGTGGCATGATTCCCACATGACAGGATAGTAAGCTGAATCTCAGAAAGGTCACATGAGTTGCCCAGGTCATATAATTACTAATTACATGTGGAGCCAGTTTGACTAAAAGCTCATGCTTTGATTCCTAAACCATATTACATCTCATGGCTTTAATATAAAGCAAAATATATTGACACACGCACAAGTATAAAGCTATTTCCACAGGGGACAAAGATATTCAATTTAATTAAATTTCCTCATTGTCTTCTACAGGCTTTAATTCATGTTTTTCTACTTCAACAGAAAAACAAACTCCTAGTCCTTCTATGAAAATAAAGGATAAAGTTATAAAACCAATGGGCTCATTAATTCTCCAGCTATTTTGTGAGCACCTACTACGCACTACACAGGCCTGGTGTGCTGTAGTTCATGGGGTTGCAAAGAGCCAGACACAGCTGGGCAACCAAACAATAACACGATGCGCTACGTGGGTTTCTGCAGAGGCTCAGCAGTAAAGGATCCGCCTGCAATGCTAGAGACGCAGGAAACGTGGGTTCGGTCCCTGGGTTGGGAAGATCCCCTAGAGGAGGCATAGCAACCCACTCCAGTGTTCTTGCCTGGAGAATCCCCATGGACAGAGGAGCCTGGTGGGCTACAGTCCATGGGGTCACAAAAAGATGGACACGACTGAAGTGACTCTGCACTGAAGCAGCATGTAGTGTGCACAGATTCACCAGGGAAAAGTGGGCAGAAATCTTTGCTCTTGTGGCGCTTTGCTTTGATGATATGTATTTTCTCAGAAACCAAGACAAATAAAAAACTTTGCGGTCATTCATGTAGGATGATGAATGCCTCCCTCAGGTTGATTTTCTTCACTCGAATTTCTCATTCATCTTAAATAGAGAAAAACTAGGTTGGGCCTTAAGATTGGTACAAATATTAGGTATTTAATAGTCACAGCCTCATCTGTACTCAGTAATAGCTCTCTTACTCATCCATCTTATCCTAGCAAAAGTTAATGGAATTATCTTCATAATATATGCAGTTGACTTTTAATTTTATATCAGGATCAATGGCCAAATCTGATTGAATTACCTAATGTCAATGAACTTTTAAATGAGTGTTTTGAGGTGAGACTTGTTTCCAAAACCCTCCCCAGGAGTCTTAACCTGGTCCTATTACCGCTGGACAGGAGTCCATGGTTACAGATGTGAACCAGGCTTTCCTTTTCAGCTTCTGTAGTCATTGAAATGGCTCTTAAGCACTTCGGAATGGTGTTAATAGAATGCATTTGACATCTCTCCCTTGCTTGTTTGACAGACATTTAAAATAAGTCAACTTCGAGAGTTTTGCTGTGGTTTTCTGAGCTCTTTGAACATAAATCAGAAAACTTCTTTATCAAATTTCAAGTATAGGCCCTAGTTCTTTCTAACCTACGTTTTCCCTGCTTCCATCATTTTTCATGACGTGCCGGTCATGACATCCTGGTTTGGAGTCACTGCTCCCTGTGGTGTAAGTTTCTTTTAAACAAGCTTCAAGAAACACAAAGAAGAAGGCAAACGCTTTAAAATGAAATGTAGCAACCATCCTATTCAAGAAGAAAACATTAATTATATTTTTGAAGGCGTTATAATTGGATTCTACTTCTCTCAGTTCTGATAGTCATTCCAGCTATGGTGTTAAAATACTCCCAACATCTTTTATTCAGTCAGTTTCAGAAAAGGAAGGAAGATTTATGTGTAATTATCAGAAATAAACATAGTTCCTACAAAATAAACACAAAGGGACAGAACCTGGCTTGATCCCACCTCGTTAAAAATGCAAATTAGGAGCAGACCATCGAAATGGGAGGTTTCGCTAATCCTTTCTCAACAATGTAAATCAGAAAATTAGCCGTGGGTGCGAAGGCATCTGCAGCGTGTATATTTGGGTTTTATACAGGAGATCCCAAAAGGAACTTAGCAACTTCCTTTGGGCCCCCTCATTGTTCTAGTTGGCATTTATTTTGAGTCTTGGGCACAAGGCACGTTCGCCGAATGCCCATTCCCGCTTGCCGTCACTTAAGCACCTCCTAACCTATAGAGCCGGCCATTCCTTTACTCTGGCCCATCTGTGATCTCTCTCCCAACCTTCTGGTCTGTTTCCAGTTGATCAGCATCGGACTGTCCTTCAGGTGTTGGCCCCAGGCTCCCTGAAGCAGATGTGTGCAGATCATCAATTCTAACTCAGACTGTGCAGCTTGCCTTTGGGGAGTGTGGCAGCTCCAAATACAACGGCACTGAAAAAGACAGAACTCTCAGTGCCTTGTAATGGAATACTGGGGGCTTAGCTGCAGTATCCCTGGCTCTCTCAGTCAGTCTAGGTCTGATCTGTCCTCACCCCAAGAACTGCTGAGGAAGGTGGAGAAAAACACAGTAGAGGCTGTAGAAACTGTGCTTTGTTTTTGTTTGTTCGGTTGCTAAGTTGTGTCTGACTCTTTGTGACCCCATGGACTGCATCACACCAGGCTTCCCTGTCCTTCACTATCTCCTGGAGTTTGCTAGGATTCATGTGCATTGAGTCAGTGGTACTGTCTAATCATCTCATCCTCTGCCACCTCCTGCTCCTTTTACCTTCAGTCCTTCCCATCATCAGGGTGCTTTCTAATGAGTCCGCTCTTCGCATCAAGGGGACAAATATTGGAACTTCAGCTTCAGCATCAGCCCTTCCAGTGAATATTCAGGGTTGATTTCCTCTAGGATTGATTGGTTTGGTTTTCTTGCTGTCCAAGGGGCTTTCTCCAGCACCACAATTCAAAAGCATCAATCATTCAGCACTCAGCATCTTTATGGTCCAACTCTCATATCTGTACATGACTACTGGAAAAACCATAGCTTTGACAAAATGATGTCTCTACTTTTTAATATTTTGTCTAGGTTTGTCATAGCTTTTCTCCCAAGGAAAATGTGTCTTTTAATTCCATGGCTGCAGTAACCATCCATATTAACTTTGCAATGATGGGATCTCATGGACTTCCTTGAACAAACAGTCCTCCACTGCTCCAACCCCTACTCTGGCTGTGAAATTGTTCCCAACACCAAACTCTTTATCCAAAGAGATTTAGTCTATGGCCAGGACAGGAATTATCTAGAAGAAAGTGTGTATACCTTTTACTATTCCAATTCCTTTGCTACGCAAAATACTCCAGGAGTAGCAATTCCCATTCCTAGCTCCCAGTGTCCCAAGAAGGTTCCTTCAGGTGTCCATTTATGCTAAATTTCTGAGACCATTAATAGTCAGTCTTGCCATATATTCTATTCTTTCCTTTTTATGTTTGGAATACTGTAACCTGGACACACCACCTACAAGTTATTCAGAAATAGTCACTTACTATTCAAACCTCATCTTAGAGGGAAATGCTTCTTTAAAAAAATTATTTGTTTTTAATTGGAGAATAATTGCTTTACAACATTATAATGGTTTCTTCAGTACAACAACATGAATCAACTATAAATATACATATGTCCCCTCCCTCTTAGACCTCCCTCCACCCACCTTCGGAATCCCACCTCTCTGGACAGTCATAGAGCACAGGTTGAACTCCCTGGAAACATTTCTTCTTGAGGGAGATAAAAATCAACAGGTTGTAGAAATAGACCTCAAGCAGGCTTGCTGAATACTCATATATCAATTCCTCCCTGGACACTGGCTGTTTTTGTTTTTTTCTTTTTTGATGTTACTCAGTTGCCCTTAAGATATTTCTGGCTAGCTGACTAATGCCTAGATTTCAGAGTCACACAAATATTGTAGATTCACTGATCAGAGACTGGAACTAATTCTAACTAGTGAAAGTCGTGAGTTGTGTCGAACTCTTTGAGATCCCATAGAATGTAGCCCACCGGGCTCCTCTGTCCATGGAATTCCCCAGGCAAAAATACTAGAATGAGTAGCCATTCCTTTCTCCAGGGGATCTTCCTGACCCAGGGATGAAACCCGGGTCCTCTGCATTGCAAGCAGATTCTTTACCATCTGAACCACCAGGAAAGCCCTATTTTAACTAGGATCTACTGTAAACAGGGTAGGCACTTGATCTGAAGAATAGAAAGCATGACAATTTCCTTGGGAAATTATTTCCTTGTCTTGTAGGTATCACTGTTAGGAATTTCCTCTGCTCACTATGAGACCAACTTTTTCTTGATTTAGCTTTATTCCATTAAAGTCAGTTTTGACATACTAAATATCACATTGATTTGAATGCTCTGCAAAAGGCTTAGTTTTTTTTTTTTTTAGGCTTAGTTTTTTATATCTCAATCTCTGTGGGTCTTATAAATTGCTCCGCTTTAAGCTACATATATAGATATACTTTTTCGCATCAAGAAGTACCATCACATTGATGTGCAATTATAGATTTCTGACACAAATCCTATGCTCTTCTGCAAAATGTAAATCACATCCTTTCCTCAGCATAAAAAAAAAACCTTAATTATTTACATTTCTTTCTTTTCTATTCTTTTTTTTTTTTTAATCTCTGAACTACTCAGGGAATTAAAAGTTGAACTCATATTTAAATCAGCTTTCCCCATCTTTATCTCACCATTTTATGTCATATCACAGTGTTTTCCATCTGAAAGCAACTCTCCTGTTTGTCACAAAATCAACTTCCAAATTTAAGCACTAAGTACCAAGTATTTAGAAAGTGATTTGGTTCTAGCAATATCTGCATCTAATTTACATCAGTCACTCTCCTTTGCATGCCGCTGCTTCCACCCTCTCTGAAAAGTGGAGGGCTGGACTTTTTTTCAGTTAAATGTTTGATAGAAAACAGATATTATACTAATTTGCTTTGCAAATTGAGTTCTCTGTGATTTAATGTGTAATGCACTGTAAAGACTTTAACAATCTAAGAGATAACATGCTGTGCCATTCCAACAAAATCACTTAACCATCCTGGTGTTCACTTTCCCTATCTGGGAAATGAATGATTGTACCGTCTATTTCTTCAGCAGAAGAGAATTTCATGAAGGTTCCTAACAAAAAGTTTGAAAAGGATGCCCTTTTGTATAAAGAACATATGTAATAAATATCACTATTGATTTTCTGTTGAGTAATCATATAATATTTTCATTATTCTTACTAAAATTTAAACTTTAAAAAAACTCCATTAAAGATGAAACATGAACCTTTGTACAAAGAAAATAAGCTGAATGGACGAGGATGTTTCTCATTACTCATCCCCTATGACCAGTAGGAAGTGATGAACTGAGATAGGACCACTGAGCTATTGGCTGTAATCTGGTCCTGACTTTGTCACAAATGAGCTGTGGATCCTTGGGAGAACAAAGAGCCTCTCTGGACCTCAGATATCCAGTCTGAACTACCAGGGGGTTAGATGCCATGATCACCAAGGTCTTTTGAATTAGAGGCTTTAATGTAGAATTTATCTTTTTAACCTCTTTCAAGAGATGATACTATATTTCATACGGCTTGAATATAATGATAGTATCACTATTTTGATGGACTTGGTACTGAATAGCCTTACATCAAGTACAACCAGGCTTCATTTTAGGCAAAAGAAAAGATTGTCTAATAGATTTGATAAGTCAAAAGGAGTTCCTTTCTTGTGTTTGAAAAAAATGAGTATTAGTACAATGAGTTGGCTGTTCGCTGAGCTCCTGAGTCGTGCCAGGGATTACACACAACGTGTAATAAACGCTGAAACTGCAGTCAGGTAGTTCTCCATAATTACTTTTTAATACATTTCTAGGCCTATTTTCAGACGATACAAAGAAAGTACTAGATAAAAGCATTTAAATGGTGAAGGGTAATTTGACTGTTACTTTGGGATTTTCACCGGATTATGTGAGGCAGTTGCCTCACCTGAGATCCAACCCCTCCTTGTTTTTCTCATTATTTAGGATGATGAGTTTTCCAAGAGCAAAGATTCTCTGGTTGACCGACAGCCCAAATCTGGCCATTAACAGCAACGGTTTGGTTCTGCCGTAGGGCAAACACATTTTCACACTGATAAAAGTGTGCTTCTAGAAGTCAGACCAATCGCCTTCCTAGTTATGGGTATTAAAAGAGAAAAACAAATTTGTGTAACTCTCCTCATTCCAAAGGAAACTCAGAGTCAGGGATGGCTCAGAAGAAAATTTTCTTAGCTCTATTTTTTGACCCAGATGGTTCAATTTTGCAAAAATTGCATTTGACCACCAGATTCTGGAGGGCAGCCAGGAGGTATCATGAGATAGGAGGGACAGAATCACAAAAAACTTAAGACACAGAGTCCCTGAGTCAGAAGGCCCACATTCACACTCAGCTGATCCATTCTCCTACTTAGGAAATCATACGCAAGCTGCTGAAACCTTAAAGGGACTTTTATCTCATGAGAAAAGCTAAGTGAACGGTATCAATGGAATGAGGCAGTTTTGCTCCGCTAACTTTATAAATAAGGGAGCATTCGAGACCGAGGGCAAGAAGAGAAGGGGTGGCAAAGGATGAAGTGGTTGGATAACATCACTGACTCAATGGACATGAGTTTGAACATACGCCAGGAGATAGCAGAGGACAGAGAAGACTGGTGTACTACAGTCCATGGGGTTGCAAAGACTCGGACATGACTGAGCGACTGAACAACAAAATTTGCAAACTGCATTCAAGAAACACTTGAGGGGAAATGAGTTATATGGGAGTGCTCATCTCTACTGAACAATGACAGAAAGGACGAGTCCTGTGACGTGTGGCTGGTTTACAAACAGAAGCAGCCTTCTAAGCACGCTTCATGGGCTTTCCCAACAACAGCTCTGGATCACACTGGTCAGGGCTCAGAACATCGGACAAAACATGGGGTGAGAGTCCACTTAAGCCACTGGTTCTCAAACTTCAGAGCACGTCAGAATCATCTGGAAGACCTGGTGGCACAATTCTGCTGACCCTCTTCCAGAGTTTCTAGACCAGGAGGACTGGAGCCCGAGGACTATTTCTAGCAAGTTCCCAAGTAATGCTGGTGCTGCTCTGATGGGCACACCTTGAGGACCACTGGTCTGCATGATGCACTGGGCTCTCCCGTGTCTATTTGTGTAATAGCATCACTACTATTACACAGTAATAGCGTCATCACTGTTATTACTATGATGACGCATCAGAATCATTCCCTGTGTGGAGTGATTGGCTTTCTTCTCTGTCTCTGAGCACCAGTGCTCAAGGTGGAGGGGGAGAAATGGAGTACATGTCACACCAGGCCATTCTTCCCTCCTTCTGCTGGTTATGCACCTATCTACTAAATTGTCCATCAAACATCATGTGTGTATGGCCTGTTTGTGTGTGTGAGTATGCACCTGTGTGTATATCAGGCACAGTGCTGGATTCTGGGCTGAAAATTGACAGTAGTTCAGTCGTGTCTGGCTCTGCAACCTCATGGACCACAGCCCGCCAGGCTCCTCTATCCATGAGATTTTAAGCAAGAATACTGCAGTGGGCTGCCATTCCCTTCTCCAAGGGATCTTCCCAACCCAGGAATTGAACCTGCGTCTTCTGCATTGCAGGCAGATTCTTTACCATCTGAGTCACCAGGGAAGCCCCTGGGCTACAGTATGGGAAAAGAGAGATGCATGTGGCAGGGGATGATGAAGGGTCCAGCTTCATCTCAAGCCATGCCTGGCAGGAGTTTGGTCTCTGTTGTAAGCCACCAGGGATCCTGAGCCCTCCACAAGGAGAAGTATGTCTACACAAGGACCACATGGGGAGTCAGCATCACAGAGATGCTCAGTCGGGTCCATCCTCTGTGCAGAACCCTGAGGAGGCTGCACACCCCATTCTGCATCCATCAGACCTTTCAGCCTTACACAACCCCCATCTAAATATAAAGATCTGTGTGCGTGCTCAGTCACTTCAGTTGTGTGTGACCACAAAGACTGTAGCCTGCCAGACTCCTCTGTCCATGGGATTTTCCACCAAGAAAACTGCAGTAGGTTGCCATGCCCTCCTCCAGGGTATCTTCCTGACTCAAGGATCAAGCCCATGCCTCTTATGTCTCCTGCATTGGCAGGTGGGTTCTTTACCACTGGCACTGCCTGGAAAGCCCAAAAATAAAGACTCTGAGGCATAAATAATTCTTGCAATTGATGAAGAACCTGTAAATATGCTAAATATGAAGGAAAGGAGGGAAGGAGAAAGGAAGAAAGGAAAGAAATGAAGGAGGGAAGGATCAGCATGCATTCCATGGCAGGGAGCTGTCTTGCTAACAAATAACACCTCCTGATTATTCCTCATGTAGCTCTCCTCTGGTCAGAATTGCTCACAAGCCCATTGGGAACCATCAGAGCCAATTTAAGACTAAGTGACTCCTTGTGGAAAATGGTCCACTGGTTTTCACAGGATTACCCAAGTCCTCTATGCAATCGCGCCCACCTCTGAGTTATTTCTCCCAGCCACAGACTCCATTCTCTTCCCAGCAGGATGGCCTGAGAGGTGACACAGAACTGACATAACATGTATTTTGAAAACATCAGATGACAATCATTTAGCATTGCCTCCACATCCGTCCGGTGCTAGCCAGACCATCCTGCGCCTGGTGCATGCCCTTCAGGAGTTTCAAGCATCTGTAGCAGTAATTCAAATTTTTGTCATCCTGTTAGCAAACTGGACCTTGTTAAGTGGAGAAGAAGGCTCATATTCATCCAGTGTCATTCCCAAGTCTGAGGTGCATCTGATTGCTTTTATGATTTAAACGTTCATCTACTCAGTATGGAGCTTCCCTGGTAGCTCAACTGGTAAAGAATCCACCTGCAATGAAGGAGACCCTGGTTCAATTCCTGGGTTGGGAAGATCCGCTTGAGGAGGGCATGGCAATCCACTCCAGTATTCTTGCCTGGAGAATCCCCATGGAGAGAGAAGCCTGGCAGTCTACAGTCCATAGGGTCGCAAAGAGTCAGACGTGACTGAGTGACTAAGCACAGCACAGCTACTCATCATGAAAGGAAAGAGAATTTGAAACAGACTCTCTTCTTTCTCCAGAGATCCATTTCTGGGCTTGTGGCTGGCCTGGGGTGTTACTGCACAGAGTGAGCGAGGAATCTCAGTTCCAGTTGACAGTATTGATGGATTGGAAGGATGTTGATTAAGGGACATGATACAGCAAACTACCCTCCCGGTTGCAACCTAGTGTTTGCAGAATCATAAGCTTGCGGAACACGTGCTTCAATCAGCTGGCTGTGTAAGAATTCAATCAGCGTTAATCTAACACAATGCAGCACCTGCTCCCCAACTGATTTCTAGTGTTCTTCAATCAAAAGCAGCAGAAGAAAAGCATCATTTATTGCAAGGCATGTTAGCAGACCTGAAAATTCAAGAACCTGAGTTCAGTAGGAAAATCAGCTTCGCACTTTGCTTCTTTTCCCCCCCAGTCAGGATGCTACCAAAGGAGGAAACTGTTGTTGACCAGGAAAGTGGGTGAAGGCTGGATATGTCCAGAAGCACATTCACGCCACTGAATATGAGTGCAGCAGTTAGGCGCTGCTGATCGGTATTCACTGCTCTCATCTCCTGCATCTGCACGGTTAGTCATCTTGGGCGCTTGGCTGGTTTCCCTCTAAGCAACAGCATGAAGCTCAGAGGACAGAGGAGACTCATCAGATGTATTAAAAAGGGCCCGAACACATCATCCCAACATTCCCACTGAGACCCAGAGCCAGTCGGACACCTCACTGGAAAATTAGTAAACTGCTTTCCCAAGGGAAATATTTTCACTGCTACAGGAAAGAAATCACAAAAACATTATCCCTCCTAAATTTTAAGCTTCTTGAAGGCTGTAAGTCTTATTCACAACTTCATCCCAGATGGTTAGGATGGCTTCTGGTCCATCATAGATGCTCCAGGAATGTTTGCTGAATGAATAATTAAGCAAAGCAGACACCAGCAACATTTACAGGCAAACATGTCTTATATTACTCAATGAGTTAAAAAATTTTTGAAGTGGACCTTTTGTAAAGTCTTTACTCACTTGTTACAATATCACTTCTGTTTCTTTTATTTTTGGCCACAACGCATGTGGAATCTCAGCTCCTCCACCAGGGACTGAAAGCATACCACCTGCATTGGGGGCTGTCTTAACCACTGGACCACCAGGGAAGTCCCTAAGTTTTGTTTCTTTTTTTTTTTTTAAGTAAACAAAGATGTTCATTGCCTATTGCCTTAAAATTGACCATGAATCAACTTTTTTCCATTGACTTTAAAGGTCCCCCCAGATAGAAATAATATAAATCTCCTAAAGGAGGTACTTATTAACAATGGAAACTCTGCTTTATAATTCAAGCCTTTGACTTGATAGTACAATTCCCAGTATTTGACTTGAGGCAGAAAATCTGTGACTCTTTCAAGTGGAGAAAGGCTTGGTTTCACTAGAGAGTATGTCCTTAGTTCCCAGATCTTTACCCAGAAGGATTATTTTATAGCAGGCTGAATTCTTGACTAATTATCTTCAAAACAGCTGGACCACTGGATAAACTCTATCCTAATGCAGAGTACAGAGCAAATAAGGATAATTAAACTTTGATTTCAGACAAGGCTGACAAGGGGAATGAGTGGGGAGACCGTATTAAAAGTAGAAGGCAGAGAGAGACAGCTGAGCAGTCACCTCATAAAACCCCTCATCAGGACCAAAAAAAAAAAAAAATACAACTTATTGTTAATATCCTGCCACTAGTTTTGATAAATTTCTATCTCAGTCTGATCATTTAGTTTGCTTCAGGGAACACCTGATCAATTCTACTGAGGCCCTAAATGATTAAAACAAATTGTGAAAAAAAACAACCACTTGATTTCATCAGAAACATGCAGCTAACAGAATTAGCACCTAAACTTCCTGTGGGCAAAAGTAATAACATCCTCCAAATGAAGACGATATACAAAAAGGAAAATTCAGCTGTGAGTTGATGACACCAGACTTCATGGCAAGTGTTATGAAGCATCCTTGCCGAATGAGATATCTGTAAATTACCTGGATAAGCAATCAGCTCCAGATATAATTGCCAATTTGAGAAAATTTCACCAACAATTAAGCAAAATCAAATAACCCATTTGAGGAAGTGGAGTGGTGACAGGACACCACCTTCTCCTTCTTGTTAAAGTTTGCTCTAATTTGTTTTTATTTTCCTTTGAAAATGAAAATTCCATCCTCTTTTACTGGGCTGAAAATAATGAGAGGCCAGCAGGGAGGGAGCCACACGCATCTGAAGGGTAGTGTGTGGGTTATTTGTTTTCCGTATGAAAGTAGAAGTCATTGTGCGTCTGGTTGGAAACTGTTGTGACCCAATAATAAGAACCTTAAACTCAAACTGGAAAGCCCAGAGGATTCGTTGTTCTAGCTTATCTTACCACCTTGTGTGCTTGTGTATGTGTGTGTGTGTGTGTGTGTTCAGCCGCTCCGTCACATCTGATCCTTTGTGAACCTAAGAACTGTAGCCCACCAGGCTCCCCGTCCCTGGGATTCTCCAGGCAAGAACACTGGAGTGGGTTACCATTTCCTTCTCCAATGCATGAAAGTGAAAAGTGAAATTGAAGTCACTCAGTCATGTCCGACTCTTAGTGACCCATGGACTGCAGCCTACCAGGCTCCTCCGTCCATGGGATTTTCCAGGCAAGAGTACTGGAGTGGGGTGCCATTGCCTTCTCCGTTCTCTCTCCTAGAGAACAAGATTTCTTCCATGACTTAAAATCAACTTCTTCTATAAATATTGAATGGTTGCCTGCTATGTGCCAGATGCTACACTAAATAAAGAAGGTATGAAATAAGCAACCACTACGTGCTAGATTCTGCTCACAGCTCCCTAACACTCTTTGTGCCTTACTGAGAGAATCCCGATTTTGCCCCAGATGACAATGTGCCAGCTAAAAGCACTCATCTTCCCAGACTTTCTGGCAGCCAGAGATGACCATGTAACCCACTTCTGTCTAATGAGAGGTAGATAAAAGTCAGCAAAGGAATTCTAGCATTCTTGCCAAATATCTGAATTTTGCATGAAGTTTTACTTCCCAGACACAGAGCTACCACTCTCTTCCTTTCTTCCTTGTTTTTTTCTGATCTACAATGGAGATGAAGGTTGGATTTGGATCAGGTATCTTGAGACCAGGAAATTACAGGAGTTAGAATAAAACCATAGACTCCAGGTGGCATAGAGAAAAATAGGATGGAATCTGGGACACGAATGACAGAAAAAGGCTCTGCTTAGCTTTGAAAATTTTTCATTGAGAAAAATCAACTCCATTTGGGCTTTGTTACTTGCAGCCAAATACATCCTCAATAGATACAGCGTGTCCATGACCTGGCCTGCTTAAGGAATGACAGAGACACACATAAATCAATCAAAATAAATGTGGTGAACGATTTGAAAAAGGTAGAGAAAAAGAGAGATCGGGAGCCAGAAAAAGAGACTGCTCTTCAGAAGTACAGACTCTAGCACTTTGCCTGCCCTTCCTAGGTGTGGCAGTCAAGCTGGTTTTCCGGAAATGCAATTTTCTGTGCGATCCATGAAGAATGACCCTCTTAGTCTGGGGAAGGAAAAGCAGGGTAAGAATCAGTGTGTTCCAGGCATGATCAGAGACACAAAGGCAAGAGTCATTTTGGGAAACTGTGCAATTCAAGATGGGCAGGGAAGGATGGAGATGGGGGCTCAGAGTAAGAAGAGCTCATGTCACACATGAAGTCTGGGCTTTATGCTGAAGGAGACAGTGAGATGTAGAAATAATTTCATGCAAGTGCTTAATAATGTTATTGGTTGAATCTGGACTTAGCTGACGCACAGGAAGAGGGTCTTAAGATCTGTGTCCAGAACATGTTTATTTAATTACACATAGAATGAGGGGGATCCATCTCTTGAACCAGCTGGGAGAACCTGAACTATGAGTTGCTGGATCAAGGTGACCTCACTAAGCACATGCATCGGTTACTTCTGGTTCCTGGCACCCTGTTTAAAAGGTAAGGAAGAAAACAATAAAAGCAATAGCCACACAAGATCAAAGAGAATAGGAAAGGGATCATCAGCAGAGCAGGGATGTCAATGCCTGGAGTAGGAAAAGGATGGACACAGAGAGTGATCCATACCTCAGGGGATTCTCTGGCAGATGTGTGAGCTTGTCGGGCAAAATTCCAGAGCAGTTGGGATTGAAGGCGGATGTATGGAGGGCAGGGATGAGAAGTGGGCTGAGAATAGAGAAAGTAAATTTTCACCCAGAAAGCAATTATGCTAATTGGATCCTAAACCTTTCCTTCACTCCCCTGTGCACACAGACAGACAGCAAACAGGTTGGTATTACCCCCGGCAAATAGAACAAATAGCTTCTCTTAAAAAAAAAAAAAAAAAAAAAACAAGCTGCCAGGGAGCTTGCCTATTCTGATGTGGGTCACTGCTAACACTAAATGTCAGTTCCATGTCTGTATTAACAAATGTGTGAACTGCCAGTAAACTAGCTTAATCACATGAAGCACCTGGAACTTTAAGCTGATGGGAAAGAGACCCGTGTTTGCAGAAGCAGAGAAAACCCACACTGGTTATCCTGCAATATCAAGCCAGTCCCTCATAACCACGTATGTCCCATTAAGCAGATATGACAATTACACAAAGAAAATCAATATAATTTTTTTAAAAATAGATGCCAAGATAAAGAGAACTGGCTTCAGAAAACACAGGGAACAAAAGAGAAAGTACACTTCTAAGTGACTAATTTGTCATCAGAGAGTTAAGAATAAAGATATTCTACTAATAGAATTAAAATAAGATACAATGAAAAAGTAATCACCAGGAACAAATAACAAGCCCATGGAAATTAAATATTATTGTTGCATTAAAATGAAGTTAATAAGGTATAAGATAAAGAGAATATTTCAGAACATAGAGCAACAAAGAGAAAGAAGAAGAATGTGTGTGGGGAGAGGGGGTGGTATGGCAGGACCCTGAAGTGGTTAAGAGAACAGACATCATTCTGCCCACCAGTTAATAGCTGAGACCTAGAGTATTCTCTTTATAGTTGTGCCTCAATGGTCTTATCTTTGAGTTAGGACTGTAATAAAGATGAATGAATTAATATAAATATTTGATTAGAAAAGTTGCTTTCATATTACAAATACTATAAAACTTTCATATACACACACAGAGTCAACCCAAGAAGTCCAACACTGACCCATGAAAGTTTCAGAATTAAACAAGAGAGAAAGTACAAAAGGGGGCTACTATTGAACAAATAATGGAAGAAACATTTCCAAAGAATTAATCGGCTTTCTATCAAGCAGGATAAATAAAAACTGACTTATACATAGAGACATCATGTATGTCAAAGATCAAATGTATGTCAAAGAACCAAGACTGAAGCAATATTCCAAAGTCCTTTAAAGAAAAGTAATTATCCATCTTTGCCTGCTTGCATGCATAGGTCCTCCACAAAGACTGACCCTTGGCTGGCAGTAGTTTTCTTCCTTTGAATCCAGGATGAAAGAAGCTAAATGTGGCAAAATGATTTCTAAATCTAAATTTCTATATGCAATGATGAGGGAAAATCAGATGTACTTTCAAGGACCCAGAAATTTTAACTCATATGTATTTCCTGAGGAAGTTACTTCAGTTCAGTTCAGTCGCTCAGTCGTGTCCGACTCTGCGACCCCATGAATCGCAGCACGCCAGGCCTCCCTGTTCATCACCAACTCCCGGAGTTCACTCAGACTCATGTCCATTGAGTCAGTGATGCCATCCAGCCATCTCATCCTCTGTTGTCCTCTTCTCCTCCTGCCCCCAATCCCTCCCAGCATCAGAGTCTTTTCCAATGAGTCAACTCTTCGCATGAGGTGGCCAAAGTACTGGAGTTTCAGCTTTAGCATCATTCCTTCCAAAGAAATCCCAGGGCTGATCTCCTTCAGAATGGACTGGTTGGATCTCCTTGCAGTCCAAGGGACTCTCAAGAGTCTTCTACAACACCACAGTTCAAAGTTACTTAGGTATGTACTAAAGCCAATTTAGGGTTAAAACAAAGAAAGGCTGCCTAGAACTAAAGAAGAAAATGAGGAAAATGATACTATGGGATGAAAAAAAGGTGAAATTAAACTAGGAAATAATGGAAACAAGTCCTAAATTGAGTAGTGTGACAGGCTCAGAAAACAGATAGTCCAAATAAGAACCAGAAGCCAGTGAATCCCCCAAAATGCATTTGTGAAGAGTAAGTGGATTCCAACATTTGAATGCATTAGAAAGACACAGGAAAGGCATTAAGAATATGCTGAAAATGCATATACTTACTTTGCATCAGACAATCCATTTGACTGTCTGATAAGACCATTTTCAGTGGCCAGAGGTTGTCACACTGAAGCCATCAAGAGGGAAAGTCCACAAAATAAAAAGAAGAAAAGTCATCCTCCAGAAAAATATCATTTGCAAAGCTACAAGGAATATGTTCTTTATTGGGTTGAACTCTTTAGAATCGAGTTAGAGATAAAACACATAAAGTGAAATGCAGGTACAAAATGGAAGGTGAAGCTAATGAGGTTAATATTCACCGGCAGAGATTGGGAGAGGAAGGAGAGAAAGATGCTGAAAAACTGACCATATGCTTGAAGTTCCATTTTGTAAGTAGGGAGTACACAGACCCTTTATTTTACATTGTGCATGGATTGCTTTGATAAAAGGGAAAAAACAGAAACATTGAGCATACTGTACATATCTTGGTAGAGTTGATCACTTGACCTCACCTGCACTGTTGCTCCTTCCAGTACCCAGAACACAGCAGATGAGAAATCAGTAAAGGGTATGAATAGCAGAGCCCCAGACTCTCAGCTCTCTTCCCACTTGGGTGTCCTTTCCTGCTTTCTAGAGGGACTTTTTCATGCTACCTCCTTCATTCTCCCTAGATGTTGAAAATGATGTCTCCTTAAGAGAAGAAGAGATGCCATGCTTGAGGAAGCCAGTGGAAGTCAGCTCTCTGAATAAGAGGAAAGAAATGCAAATCTACTTAGGGTGTTTATATAACATAGTAGAATTCCATTATGCAAGCCCCTGTACCATGCCCCAGGAGCCCCCACTATAATTTTGCATAGCCTGAGTGCTCACCCTCCCTCTTGGGGGGCTTCCAAATGAAGTGTGAAGATTTGGGGTGCTGACCCTGGCGAACCAGCAGTGTGTCCACACAACTGAATGTGTCCATCTAATTAGGGGTTTATTTGTTTGAGTTGTACATGAATATACCAAATTACATGATCAGATCATAGTCCTGCTTCTGATTTATTCTTTCTTTGTTCTTCAAGGCTTCGTACGTCTAGGCAATTAACCTCTCAAAGAGCTGGAGAACACATAATTATCCTCATTTGTCTAAATGTCGCCAAGATGGCTGCCTTTCAATTAACCTTCTGGGGATGGAAGAAAGTTGGAGTGATACAGTGATCATTTTTAACCTTACTGTATGCTTTTTTAATGTAATTTAATTGAAATAGCCAGATGATAAAATAGTCAGATACTGTTTCCACAGGTAAAAGGATCAAGGGGGTTTTGAGGGAGAGATGAGTGAGAGTTGACAAAGCTAATGGAACAGATGATGCATTGGTCTGAGCGGGAACCTGGGCTCAATAACACATGGAACTGTATCTGTGCTCTTCAGAGCCAAGGCCCCTGGAACGCCAGCACCAGGCGGCAACAGAGACATATGCTCCGGCCTTCCCTTACCTCCAGGAGCCTGCGGGAGATGAAGGAATGGATGGTATTATTGCATAAGACAGAGAGAGCAAGGAGGGAGAAAAAGATGCTTACTATTATTGAATAGATAGACTCTGCCAGCATCCTTCTCTGCACTTTAGGGGCAGGGTCTCAAACAAACTCTGACATGTACATACATGAACCAAGTAATATCTCCTGACACTGTTGAGGACTCCTTGTCTAGCGACATTATTGCACTATTTATGGAAAGGCTGAGAAAAGGTGCAAAGGGAGACTGTCTCTACCACCCTTCAGAATCACTTAACACAGTGAGAGCGGTGGCCCTACTGCAGCCATCTGTACCACACCTTGTGGGTCTCCTCCTTGCAGGCGCTAATCTATCTCTCAATTCTGGTAAGTGCACAGGTGCCGCACACTGATGGGTGATGATCCAGGTTGCGTTCAGTTCTGGGTAGCACTCTCAAAGGGGCATGTTAATTAGCATGCTTTCTAGGAACCACATTACAAAAGGCAGCAGAAAGGGACTGGGGATGCTGAGCCTGCACTTCAATTCAGGGCAGGTGCAACGGTTCTCTCAAAGAGAAGACAAGAAACAAGACTCAGCCAGAGCTCCCAGGATGAGAGAAATTACAAATGTGTAGACAGCCAGAATTGAACTATTGAGATGTGCCGTGATGGAACGTGCCTCAGATCTTGAGGTACTATTATATATAGCATGCTCCCGTCACAGTGAATACTGAAGGGGGTGCTAAATGAACACTTGGGGAAAAAATTGCTGGAAAACAGATTTCTAAGCTGAATGGCAGATGGAAGACCTTCTCTAGTTCCTTCTGACTGGTAAGTTATAATTCCATGATCCTAATCCTCACAGCCGTAAGGGTAACAATTTGGCTTACAGAAATTTGCACTTTCTATTTTCCCCAAACTTGCCATCTTTCTTCGCTTTGTAATTCAGATCTCTTAAATCAGGGGTCCCCAGCCTTTGGGACCTAATGCCTGATGATCTGAGGTGGAGCTGATGCAATGATAATAGAAATAAAGTGCACAGTAAATATAATGTGCTTGAGTCATCCTGAAACCATCACAACCCCTGTTGTGGAAAAATCGTCTTCCACGATATCAGCCCCTGGTGCTCAAAATGCTGGGGACTGCTGCAAATGCAGTGGACTAGTACAGTACTCTTGTGTGCAAATAAAAAAGAGAAGAAGAAAAAAAAAAAGCTTCTGAAAGCAATTACACTTCTGTATGTGCAGCTCTCTCTATTTAGGATGTAATTTGGAATGTTAAAACAATCACCATTACTTCCCCATAGTCAATTATGATCAAAGGGCAAAATTAACAGTTAACCAAATAACCAAAAATCAGACACAGTAGGTAACAGAGCTAACACTCACCTGGATCTTTCTTACTCTGTTGGTATTACTGGGGTACAATGGTTTACTCAGATTTTACCAATAGAAAGGGTTAAAGAAGATGAATATTGTTTTGTTCCATCAGAAAGATTGAAACTTCGTTAACTGGAAGATGGAATGAAACTAGGAAATTTACTCAGTGACTCCCAATAAGGCAGTTCCACAAAGCTCTGGGAACTGGGCACAGAGAGTAACGCGTTTCCTTTATGCATATAAAAGGGCACCAGTATCACAAGAGAATGAGGAAGAATCAACACGTTAGCACAAAGAAGTCTTATTTTCTGAATTTCTTTCATTTCAGAGGGAGCATATTTAAATGGAATGGCCACCAGTTCCTTGACTCCAGTTACTTATTTTTAGCTTGCTGGGTCATATAGTTTCACTTTCCTTCAAATAAGAAAGACAGGTATTTAAGAAACATAAAGGGAACCTCACCAGTTGTCAGCTCCCTTCTTGGAATTCTCTGACAAGCTGTGCTCTGATCTCCAGCAGAGATGTTCATCAAGGATGCTCAGCAGATAACCCAGTGTCTCCACCTGCTTGGGTGGAGCACCTTCTGCTCCCTTTCAATCGTCTGATGGAAACAGGTCAGCTTCCAGTGTGCTTTCTGATAAAAGGTGAAGCCTTTCAGGAAGGAATTGTTTTCTTCATGTTCTTAAAAAATAACCCAACTTTTTATTTTAAAATAATTGTAAGAATATAGAAGAGTGGCAAGGATGATACAGAGAACTGGGATGCTTTACTTAGCATCTTTGTAGCCATAGTACCATAGTCAAAAGTAAGACAGAGCATAGTACAGTGGCACTAACTGATCTACAGAAGCACTCCCATTTCCCTGGTGTTTCCACGGGTGTCCAGGATGGCATTCTCCACCCCACACTGTTTTTCGTTGTCATCTAAGTCTCTTCTATGGCAGAAAGTGAAGAACTAAAGAGCCTCTTGATGAAAGTGAAAGAGGAGAGTGAAAAAGTTGGCTTAAAGCTCAACATTCAGAAAATGAAGATCATGGCATCCGGTCCCATCACTTCATGGCAAATAGGTGGGGAAACAGTGGAAACAGTAGCTGACTTTACTTTTCTGGGCTTCAAAAATCACTGCAGATGGTGATTGCAATCATGAAATTACTCCTTACCCCACACTGTTTTTCGTTGTCATCTAAGTCTCTTCTATGGCAGAAAGTGAAGAACTAAAGAGCCTCTTGATGAAAGTGAAAGAGGAGAGTGAAAAAGTTGGCTTAAAGCTCAACATTCAGAAAATGAAGATCATGGCATCCGGTCCCATCACTTCATGGCAAATAGGTGGGGAAACAGTGGAAACAGTAGCTGACTTTACTTTTCTGGGCTTCAAAAATCACTGCAGATGGTGATTGCAATCATGAAATTACTCCTTGGAAGGAAAGTTATGAGCAACCTAGACAGCATATTAAAAAGCAGAGATATTACTTTGTCAACAAAGGTCCATCTAGTCAAGGATATGATTTTTCTAGTGGTCAGGTATGATGTGAAATTTGGCCTATAAAGAAAGCTGAGCACCGAAGAATTGATGCTTTTGAACTGTGTTGTTGGAGAAGACTCCTGAGAGTCCCTTGGTCTACAAGGAGATCCAACCAGTCCATCCTAAAGGAAATCAGTCCTGGGTGCTCATTGGAAGGGCAGATGTTGAAGCTGAAATTCCAATACTTTGGCTACCTGATGTGAAGAGCTGACTCATTTGAAAAGACCCTGATGCTGGGAAAGATTGAGGGCAGGAGGAGAAAGGGAGGACAGAGGATAAGACAGTTGGATGGCATCACCACCTCAATGGACATGGGTTTGGGTGGACTCTGGGAGTTGGTGACGGACAGGAAGGCCTGGAGTGCTGTGGTTCATGGGGTCGCAAAAAGTGGGACACGACTGAGCAACTCAACTGAACTGAACTGAAGTCTCCTCTAACCTGCGAGCGTACCTTGGTCTTTCCTTGTCTTTCAGGACTTTGGAGAGTAGTGGACAGGTGTTTGGTAGAATGCCCCTGAATCTTGGGCATGTCTGACATTTCCCATGACTAGACGGAGTAAGGACACCACGGAGCTGATGTGCCTTTTCACCGCATCACTGTGTCAGGAGGAACATGAAGTCTACACGGCATTACTTGGGATCTCAACTTTGGTCACTTGGTAAGGTGGTGTCCATCAGGTTGTTACCGAAAGGTAGGTGTTGGGGGGGCGGGGTTGTCAAAAGCCAGTAAACAGGGCAGGCTGGTGGAAAGGAAAGTTTATTTCAGATGCTGGCAACTAGAGGGTAGGGTGGCAGACATCTGTCCAAAGGCCGACTCCTCCCATCCCATCAACAAGCAAGGGGTGAGAGCCTTTATAGACAAAGTTTGTGTGTGTGTTTGTGGGGGGGGTTGGTTACATGCAGAAACAGCACAGTCATCTCTAACGAACAGTCATGGTCATCAGTGGTCTAACTAGCATCACCTTGGTTGTTTTAGGTATAGTTAATCTTCAGTTTGTTAAACAGGGCAGGCTGGTGGAAAGGAAAGTTTATTTCAGATGCTGGCAACTAGAGGGTAGGGTGGCAGACATCTGTCCAAAGGCCGACTCCTCCCATCCCATCAACAAGCAAGGGGTGAGAGCCTTTATAGACAAAGTTTGTGTGTGTGTTTGGGGGGGGGGTGGTTACATGCAGAAACAGCACAGTCATCTCTAACGAACAGTCATGGTCATCAGTGGTCTAACTAGCATCACCTTGGTTGTTTTAGGTATAGTTAATCTTCAGTTTGGAGATGCATTTATTCCCATTTCTTTGTAATCAGTTCTCAGAATTGTGGCAGCTGAAGTCCTGGGTACAGCCTGGTCATCACGTAGCTAACTTCTCCACCTGCGGTTTTGGTGTCTATAAGATAGCTCACAGGATATGGCTCAGAATATTATCTACAGCCCTTGAGAAAGAGCTAAAGGTCCTTGACTATCCTTAATGATTACATTATTATTATTTACTCTCCTTAGACTGTTTTCCTTTGTTTCAGCATTTTTCACTTCTCTGATTAAACTTATTTTTTTATTAAAGTTTTCCACAGGCAAAAGGTAGGCAGAGGACATTGTTGGGGGTCCTGCTCCATTTTAAGGTTTCTCCATCGTAAAGGCACAATGTTTCCCTGTGTAAGACAGTCACCATGCTCAAAGGGAGGGGTATTAAGNGAAGATCCAGCCAGTCCATCCTAAAGGAGATCAGTTCTGGGTGTTCATTGGAGGGACTGATGTTGAAGCTGAAACTCCAATACTTTGGCCACCTGATGCGAAGAGACGACTCATTTGAAAAGACCTTGATGCTGGGAAAGATTGAGGGCAGGAGGAGAAGGGGACGACAGAGGATGAGACGGTTGGATGGCCTCACGGACTCAATGGACATGGGTTTAGGTGTGACATGACTGAGTGACTGAACTGAACTGAACCATGGATTATACAGTCCATGGATTTCTCCAGGCCAGAATACTGGAGTGGGTAGCCTTTCCCTTCTCCAGGGAATCTTCTAAACCCAGGGATCGAACCTGTATACATAATATGTATATTATATATTAAGTAGGCAAAATAAGAAAAAGGAGTCCAGAATAGCAGTGGCTAAAAGACAAGGAAGGGAAAAGCCCATGAAAATGGAACAAAGGAAGCTCAGAGGACCCGAGTGAGGACCTCAGGTAGAACAAACAGCACTGCTGGCTAGCCCAATTTATATAGGGCAGGCCCGGGGGACGAAAAAACATATAAAAGGAGGAGCCAAAAGGGCTGGGGCTCTCTGGCTCAGGCTCACGCTCTCTCTCTCTCTCTCTCTCTCTTCTCTTCATTTCTTTTGGATCAGCATGCCCTCATACCTCAAGGATGTATTTTCCTTTTATTTTCTAAATAAAATTGAGCTGTAACACGGAGCTCTGCCACCGATCTGTCCAACAGCTGTAACATGGTCTGTCCAAGAGCTGAGAGCTGTGACACGGCCTGTCCGAGGGCTTCAACGTCTCTCACTTCCAATTTTTGTTGTGATGAGATAGAACCGAGGAAATTACACACTCCCCTGACATTATATACACATATATATGTGTATGGGCTTCCCTGGTGGCTCAGACAGTAAAGCGTCTGCCTACAATGCAGGAGACCCGGGTTTGATCCCTGGGTCAGGAAGATTCCCTGGAAAAGGAAATAACAACCCACTCCAGTAGTCTCGCCTGGAAAATCCCATGGATGGAGGAGTGTGGTAGGCTGTAGTCCATGGGTTCATAAAGAGTCGGACATGACTGAACGACTTCAATTTCTTTTCATATATGTTTTTATTATATATATGCATACATATTTGTACACCTACTTTCTCAGCAGTTGATCAGAGGCCTCAGGTCTTCCTGTAATCTTAGATCTGAATGATTCACATGTTTAGATAACTCCTGCCTGGTTCCTCTAGGCATTTGAGTTTGAGACCCTTGGGGACCACATCTTAAATTTGAATCCATTTACTGGATTAACTCCAGTTTTCCAGCTAGGATGCTAGGGAAAAGGACTCAGGCTGAGGGAGTCTTAGTGTCAGAGAGAAAGGAAAATCCAAAAGGAGTTCTGTGGTTGGAAGCTCGGAACACCGGGCAAGCTTCACCCAAGGCCTGGACGCCAAAGCCTAGACGAGGGTGTCAGAAAAAGCCTGGTTAATGCACTCCACCTTTGAGATCCCAGCGGCCGACAGTAGCATCTCCCCACCCTGTGGCCCTAGCGCCGAGAATACTGAGCAAAACCACCCAGCAGTGCCACTCACAGCTCTCAGTTGTTTTCTAACCTTTGCTGACAACCACAGCACCTCTTATCCTTTCTGAAACTCTGCCTGAAACATTTCTCTGTGCATCTCTGATTCTTCCTAATTCCTCTCTAATTACTTCAAGTTCCTGCTCAGGCCCCCATCTTCTTGCTAAGCTTTCTCTGATCAATTTCACCGAAATGGACAATCTCCTCCTCTCAACTGGTTACGTAACCTACTGTCTAAAGACTTATCCCTTTATGTCTTAGATCATTGTTTATATTTCTTCAGTCAGTCAGTTCAGTCGCGCAGTTGTGTCTGACTCTTTGCGACCCCATGAATCGCAGCACGCCAGGCCTCCCTGTCCATCACCAACTCCCGGAGTTCACTCAGACTCACGTCCATTGAGTCCATGATGCCATCCAGCCATCTCATCCTCGGTCGTCCCCTTCTCCTCCTGCCCCCAATCCCTCCCAGCATCAGGGTCTTTTCCAATGAGTCAACTCTTCGCATAAGGTGGCCAAAGTACTGGAGCTTCAGTTTTAGCATCATTCCTTCCAAAGAAATCCCAGGGTTGACTCCCTCAGAATGGACTGGTTGGATCTCCTTGCAGTCCAAGGGACTCTCAAGAGTCTTCTCCAACACCACAGTTCAAAAGCATCAATTTTTCTGCGCTCGGCCTTCTTCACAGTCCAACTCTCACATCCATACATGACCACAGGAAAAACCATAGCCTTGACTAGACGGACCTTAGTCGGCAAAGTAATGTCTCTGCTTTTGA